>JAUNZO010001451.1:0-235000 GCA_031894775.1 Chloris gayana | reverse complement strand
TTTCTTAAGAAAAACGACTAAAACAGCCACTTTTCATAGGTTTCGGCTGCCGGGTGTCAACCTGGTACCTGGCAGCTCCCAACCTGCCGCCACTAGTAAAAAGGCCAGTTTTCTGAAGAAAAACGACTAAAACAGCCACTTTTCAAAGGTTTCGGCTGCCGGGTGTCAACCTGGTACCCGGCAGCTCCCAACCTGCCGCCACCGGTAAAAAGGCCAGTTTTCTTAAGAAAAACGACTAAAACAGCCACTTTTCATAGGTTTCGGCTGCCGGGTGTCACCCCGGTACCTGGCAACTCCCAACCTGCCACCACCGGTAAAATGGCCAGCTTTCTTAAGAAAAACGACTAAAACAGCCACTTTTCATAGGTTTCGGCTGCCGGGTGTCAGCCTGGTACCTGGCAGCTCCCAACCTGCCGCCACCGGTAAAAGGGCCAGTTTTCTTAAGAAAAACGACTAAAACAGCCACTTTTCATTGGTTTCGGCTGCCGGGTGTCAAACCGGTACCTGGCAGCTCCCAACCTGCCGCCACCGGTAAAAGGGCCAGTTTTCTTAAGAAAAACGACTAAAACAGCCACTTTTCATAGGTTTCGGCTGACGGGTGTCATTTTTGACCTGGGAGCTCCCAACCTGCCGCCACCGGTAAAATGGCCAGTTTTCTTAAGAAAAACGACTAAAACCGCCACTTTTCATAGGTTTCGGCTGCCGGGTGTCAACCTGGTACCTGGCAGCTCCCATCCTGCCGCCACCGGTAAAAGGGCCAGTTTTCTTAAGAAAAACGACTAAAACAGCCACTTTTCATAGGTTTCGGCTGCCGGGTGTCAACCTGGTACCTCGCAGCTCCCAACCTGCCGCCACCGGTAAAAAGGCCAGTTTTCTTAAGAAAAACGACCAAAACAGCCACTTTTCATAGGTTTCGGCCACCGGGTGTCACCCTGGTACCTGGCAACTCCGAACCTGCCACCACTAGTAAAAAGGCCAGTTTTCTTAAGAAAAACGACTAAAACAGCCACTTTTCATAGGTTTCGGCTGTCGGGTGTCAACCTAGTACCTGGCAGCTCCCAACCTGCCGCCACTGGTAAAAAGGCCAGTTTTCTTAAGAAAAACGACTAAAACAGCCACTTTTCATAGGTTTCGGCTGCCGGGTGTCACCCCGGTACCTGGCACCTCCCAACCTGCCGCCTCTAGTAAAAACTCCAGTTTTCTTAAGAAAAACGACTAAAACAGCCACTTTTCATAGGTTTCGGCTGCCGGGTGTCAACCTAGTACCTGGCAGCTCCCAACCTGCCGCCACCGGTAAAAAGGCCGGTTTCCTTAAGAAAACGACTAAAACAGCCACTTTTCATAGGTTTCGGCTGCCGGGTGTCAACCTGGTACCGGGCAGCTCCCAACCTGCCGCCACTGGTAAAAAGGCCAGTTTTCTTAAGAAAAACGACTAAAACTGCCACTTTTCATAGGTTTCGGCTGCCGGGTGTCAACCTGGTACCTGGCAGCTCCCAACCTGCCGCCACCGGTAAAAGGGCCAGTTTTCTTAAGAAAAACGACTAAAACAGCCACTTTTCATAGGTTTCGGCTGACGGGTGTCATTTTTTACCCGGCAGCTCCCAACCTGCCGCCACCGGCACGATTTCCAGTTTTCTTTAGAAAAACGACTAAAACAGCCACTTTTCATAGGTTTCGGCTGACGGGTGTCATTTTTGACCTGGCAGCTCCCAACCTGCCGCCACTGGTAAAATGGCCAGTTTTCTTAAGAAAAACGACTAAAACAGCCACTTTTCATAGGTTTCGGCTGCCTGGTGTCAACCTGATACCTGGCAGCTCCCAACCTGCCGCCACTGGTAAAAGGGCCAGTTTTCTTAAGAAAACGACTAAAACAGCCACTTTTCATAGGTTTCGGCTGTCGGGTGTCAACCTGGTACCTGGCAGCTCCCAACCTGCCGCCACTGGTAAAAGGGCCAGTTTTCTTAAGGAAAACGACTAAAACAGCCACCTTTCATACGTTTCGGCTGCCGGGTGTCATTTTGTACCTGGCAGCTCCCAACCTGCCGCCACTGGCACGATTTCCAGTTTTCTTAAGAAAAACGACTAAAACAGCCACTCTTCATAGGTTTCGGCTGACGGGTGTCATTTTTGACCTGGCAGCTCCCAACCTGCCGCCACTGGTAAAATGGCCAGTTTTCTTAAGAAAAACGACTAAAACAGCCACTTTTCATAGGTTTCGGCTGCCGGGTGTCAACCTGGTACCTGGCAGCTCCCAACCTGCCGCCACCGGTAAAAGGGCCAGTTTTCTTAAGAAAAACGACTAATACAGCCACTTTTCATAGGTTTCGGCTGCCGGGTGTCAACCTAGTACCTGGCACCTCCCAACCTGCCGCCACCGGTAAAATGGCCAGCTTTGTTAAGAAAATCGACTAAAACAGCCACTTTTCATAGGTTTCGGCTGCCGGGTGTCAACCTGGTACCTGGCAGCTCCCAACCTGCCGCCACTGGCACGATAGCCAGTTTTCTTAAGAAAAACGACTAAAACAGCCACTTTTCATAGGTTTCGGCTGTCGGGTGTCAACCGGGTACCTGGCAACTCCCAACCAGCCGCCACCGGCATGATTGCCAGTTTTCTTAAGAAAAACGACTAAAACTGCCACTTTTCATAGGTTTCGGCTGCCGGGTGCCAACCCCGTACCTGGCACCTCTCAACTTGCCGCCACTTGCACGACTGCCACTTTTTCTTGAGAAATCCACGTTCCGGTTGGACGTTTTGATAGGTTTCAGTTGAGCATTCTGAACCCGGTACGTACCAACTCTCAATTTGTTGGCACTTGCACGATGGTCACTTTTCTTAATCAATCCACGTTCCGGCGGGACTTTTGATATATTAGGTGACATTTTCTAAACCTGGGACTTGTCAACTTTCAACTTGACGGCACTCAGACTGGCCTTTTCTCACTAAGTGAGCATCTTCCCAAAAATGAGTTTAGCAATTGATTCTCATTTTATTGGTATGTGCGGACCAATATTCTCTAGTCTCTCCAGAAGGACTCTTGCATTATTTGCGATTCTCAAATGATACAAGAGTCGGGGGCTATACCTAATTAGGTGCACCTGATCGGTGCACTCGTACTATAGGAGCGGTCCGTAATGATCGCAGGAGTTGCAAAATAATGAAAAAATTCAATGGAGTAGTCTCTAAAGATTACATATAAAGGAAATAATGAAGAATCAACTAGTGGACTCTTGCATTATTTGAAAGGAGTTCAAATGATCCAAGAGTCGAGGGCTATACCTAATTGGGTGCACCTGGTCGGTGCACCGAGAGAAGAATTTGCAATGGTTACCTAATTAGCTGATATGAAGGATAAACATACTAATTTTTTGGCTTTTTAAAGTGCTTCGGAGAAAGAAGAACCATTGCAGCAGATTAGAGTTCTTTTAATTTTACCATGGAATCAAGACCAACATGCGTAAGACTGGTCGGTCTTATTCAAGGTCAAATCAAAAATTACTCGGGGCTACTGTCGTATACTTGCCTTATGGGTATACAGATGATAAAGGAATGGATGCGCAAAGAAACGGTAACAAATCAATGAAGATAAAGATGATGGAGATAGCTGGTAGACCGGTTCCCGACCGGTCCGGAATAACGGAGAATTCTATATACCGGTATGGAGACCGAAGCGGATATCAATGCCGGCGTATGATGACTTGAGGAGCAAGTTAAGGAGTAATTTGTAGTCTGTTAGGACTCTGAATTAATAAAGAAAGCTAGAGATAGAGCTCCTATATATGTAATTCATGTAATCGACTAGGACTCGCATGTAACCCTAGCTCCCCGGATATATAAGGCGGAGCAGGGAGCCCCGAAAAGTCTCTCGAGATCTTGTAATTAGCAAATCGCTAAAGGCAATACATAACATACAGGACGTAGGGTATTACTCTCAATTCGAGGGGCCCGAACCTGTCTAAAATCTTGTGTTCCTGTGTGTTTCGTGTGTTGCACCATCAAATTCCACGCTCGTGAGGGACCGGGTAGTACTAGTGCCGAGTTTAAGACTCGACACATGAGATAGCTTTCCTTTTGTTTTTGCTATACTCGGTACAGGTAGCTCAATAGAGTTTGATAACCGCTAAGCTTAAGTCATAGGGAATCGGTAGAAGTCGAGTGGTGTCATACACTACTCGCGAGATATATGATAATGATCGGGTCAATTTTATGCCAAGAAGAACGATAAAAGAAAGATGAGAGTGGAAGTGAAAATATTAATAAGTTAAGACCGGACGGGCCCCGTAGGAGAAAGGGCAAGACGGAGATGAGGTCTTGCAAGGTGGTAGCCCCGTCCGAGTTGGTCAAGGACCGTACCGTTGTCGGCTTAGTTGAACAAGTTTGAACGTACCGTACTACATGCCGGTATCATGGGCCCAAGCAAGCTGATGTGCCCTACCGCCCCGCAGATGTAGCGTAGCCAACTCTCTTTTACCGGCTGTTAGTGAGAGGTTAGTCTCATGGGAGGGAAATGGGACGGTCACGAGGGACGTCGTGAAGTCGCCATATTCCCGGGGACTTTGGAAATGGCTAGTCTTCTCGTCAAGTGCTAGCGGGAAAGTTGTCGTATACGACCAGTGTGGTGCGTATACGTCGTGTAGTCGGGTTTGGCCAGCTAGTATAAATCGATTCGAATCGCTGTCCCTCGCAGTAATGAGTACCGCTTGTTTAGCTCGTCGCATCGTAGTAATCAACCGAAAGATGAAGCCGAGAGATGAAGGAACCGTTGGTCGCCAATGATCTTTTGTTGCAAACTTGATTGCAATAGTTGTAGACTGCAACCTTTGGTTCCTAATGAACTTAATTGTGAGCTAAAACTTGAAAGTAAGGATCTATTACTAGTGCTGTTTTCGCAAGAGAGTCAACTCCACAGCCACAAAGCCTTTGCATACTAGGCGTCGGCCTTAGCGTGCCCGTTATCGGGTCAGTCTTGCCGAGTATTAGAATACTCAGTGGTTTGCTCGTTATGTGTTCAGGACCCGAGTCGTACTTCCACGACTCGTATGGTAGCTTCCCGTAAGAGGAGCAATGTTCCGAGGGTGGTTCCCTCCAATGTGAACGGATCCCGACGTCCCGAGCGAGGAGGATCGTGATGTACGACGGGGTCGGCACCTCACGCTAGTGATCTTTTGTTGTAAAGAGAATAAGTTCCGCTGCAAGAATCATAGTATTCTAAACTTCGATAACGTTTTATGCTTCCGCTCGTCGGATGTTTGTATTTCAAAAACCTGGTTGTATTATACCATGATGTATATACTCGGCTTGTATGAGATAATGAACTCGTTGTAACTCGCTTCGTCGAGTGTTCCCCGTACCGAGTCTTGGGATCCCGGAGGGGATGTCACAACTGGTATCGGAGCAGTTCAGGGGCAATAGTACATCGTTTACAATCTCGTTTTCAAAACTTAACACGTTTAGCACGTTTAGAGTACGCGAGAGTACGGAGCCCATTTAAGGACTTAGCACGCTTAGCTTTCTACCAGTTCGAAGTTCGTGGTTGTCCGGGTAGTCCTTAACTATTCGTGTTAGATCGTGATAACTTTCGATCGTTTGACTAATACGGAGTAGTGCATGCATCATGTCATTTTGAGTGCTATAATATGAGGTTGTGGGGATTAGAGCAAGTTAGTATCGTAGTGTAGAGTTAGTTTCCTATGGATGGCACCGGAAGAAGTTTATACTAGTGCAATAGAAGGCAAGAAGAATTCTCACACAGAGGACCAGGAGCGCGGCTCGGTGGTGACAGTTCGAACCGACTCGGAGCAAGAGAGAGAGGGAAGAGATGATGCTGGCCCCGGCTTTATCCGATGGGAAGTAGCGGCGACGTGGCGTGAGGTCGCTGCGTGGCAGCGAGGAGGGCGAGGCACGCGGCCAGGAGCTGCCGCGGTGGCTCGGCGGTAGGGCGGTGCTGGGAGAGGAGGAAGAAGAGAATGGCAACCGGGCCTGTTTTGATATTTTTGCAAAAAGCCCCCTTTTCTTTTGGTTACTTGAAAAACGTATTTCTAGCTCTCGAAAAATTCTTCGAAAATTCAGGGATGGAAATGAAAACATTTTAAATCTGTTTCCTTATTGGCCGAAGATCAAATTCTAAATAAATTTCGGATTAAAAATTCAAGTTTAAATTAAAAAGAGAAGCTTTCATTATTTCTTGTAGACATTTTTACAAAGCAAAATAATTTCAGAGCAACTTCTTAAATCTTTTATTTTTATGTTTAACAAATAGAAAACATTAAACTCCATAATTCGCTTTTATTTAAATTCTTCTTTTAAGATCTTACTTTAACTTAGGTTAAATTGATATTTTATGTGCATTTCTTAACACAAAATTAGTTATTTTCACAAATGCACATGATGACATGCTCATGAATGACATGAAATAAATATTTATTATTTTAGGGTTGTTACAAAAAAAGACTAAAACAGCCACTTTTTATAGGTTTCAACCGCCGGGTGTCAACCTCGGTACTGGAAACTCCCATCCTCGCCGCCATCGGCACGATTGCCGCTTTTCTTAAGAAAAACGACTAAAACAGCCACTTTTCATAGGTTTCAGCTGCCGGGTGTCAACCTGGTACCTGGCAACTCCCAACCTACCGCCACCGGCACGGTTGCCACTTCTCTTAAGAAAAACGACTAAAACAGCCACTTTTCATAGGTTTCAACTGCCGGGTGTGAACCCGGTACCTGGCAACTCCCAACCTGCCGTGTGACATCCCATGTCACGATCTTAGGCCAATCACGTAATTAACCTCCTAATCACAGCATTAAGGAAGTACTAAGGTTAATCACCAACCAGGAAAAAGAAAATAAGAAAAATAAAAAGGAAAAAAAGGGAAAACCTAACCCTAAACCCTAGTCCTAACCTAAATGCAAAAATTATAAAAACACTACCCACATATTTTTGCACCATGCATTGCTCATGTAAAAAGATGAATTTACAATATTTTTACAAAATTTTTGAACAAAGTTTTGAATGCCAAAAAATTCAAATTTAAATCTGAAACCCTGTTACTTGTGAGTTTTGTATGAATTTTTGGAAGCAAGTTTAGAACTTCAAACTAAAAGATGAAAATTAGAGCACATCATCCTGAATCTCACCGTATTTTTGGTTTAATTTTTGGAGCAACAGAAATATGAATTTTCATCAAAATTTCAAACTGTAGATTCAAAATTCAAACTGGACCTCGAGCAACGAGTAACCACCGGGCAATGGCGCCATGCCCGCCGGTCCGCCGCCTCCCGCGCCTGCCCCGGCACGCGCGCATCTGCTCCCGCCCCGTCCCATCAGTCCCCACGCCCCAACACGCCTCCCCAACCACCTATACCCGGCGCCCAATCGAGCGAGCGCCGGAGTAATGGCGCCGCCCGGCCACCCGCGCCACCCCCGCCGCCCCCCTCTAAACAATGGTTAAACACTCCCCCGGCCTCACAAACAACTCCCTCACCTCCCTGTCCAGCTTCCCACCCCGTCGGCCCACCAATTTTCTCCACACTCCCGAGCGCAGCAAGAAAAGTGGGAGCCGCCGCCGCCATTGTCGCCGCCGCAAGCTCCCCGTCCGGGCAAGGCTCCACCCTCCTCCCAAACGTGTGCGCAGGCACCCCCACTAACCCCCTCCCTCTCTCGGCTCTCTCTCGTGCAGCCGCGACCGCGAATTTGGGAGAAAATCGAGCCGCCGCCGCCGTCGCCACCGCGGGTTTCCGTCGAGCCCCCACCTCCGGTCCCTTTCATCGCCACCCACGCCGACGCCGTCGTTCCCCAAGGTGAGGCGGAGCTTTTGCCCAGGATCGCACCTCCTCTCGTCCTCCGTGCGCGGCGCGCGACGCCGCCGAAGTGCTGCCCCCGCCGCCGCACCGTGTCGCCGCGCGCTCCGGCCGTCGCGCGGGCCCCTCGTCACCACGCGCGTGTTCCCCGCGTCGCGCCACGTGGTCTAGGCCCTCTCCCATCCTCTCTGGCCCACTGCAGCGCCCTACGGCATCAACGCCGGCGAGCTCGGGCCGCCTCCGGCGAGGCCCCGCCGCGCGGGCCCAGCCCCATTTTAAAAATGAACCCGTGGCAAATCCGTAAATACACCCGAACTTCATTCAAGTTTGAAAAATCCATATCTCGCGTTTGAATCGTCCAAAAATTTCAAACTAAAATGTTTTGGAAACTAGAAGACGTGTACTTTCATAAAAGTAACATGAACTCATCAGATCTGGTCATTTTCACATTTTTACAAAAATGACAAAAGTCAACCCCTGAAAATTAACTAAGCCATAACTTTAAAAATATAAATCCAAATTAAATGCCACTTGGCCAAAATCTTCACCCAGACAGACATGAATTTTTGGCACTGGAAGATCTGTATTTCATTTCATATTTTTCAAGTTATTGCATTTCTTGCATTCTCTGTATTTATTTTTTAATTAAATCTGTATAAATTAGTTTTGCATGAAACTTGGTAATTAATTTCCTTTTGGTACTGTTCATATTTAGAAAATCCCGTGTTAAATTTTGAGCATGTTAAGTAATGATTTTTGCAAACCCTAGATCTAAATTCCTAAAAGGTTATTTTCAGCACATGCATAAATAGTTTTATGTCACTTAAAATCATGTCCATGCATGTTTATGTAATTTCCACTGTTCATTATGTCCTTTAGCACCTCATGGCAGGTTTAGTCAAAAGGTTTCATGTATTTCACGTATGTATGAATTTTGAAATCGAGTTCCTATTTTAAAAGGGAATCGTCATCGCATGTGATGTTTAAACACCTAAGCCTAGACTTCTTCGTTGTGTATTGTAGAGACTTGCTAAGCTATTAGTGCTAAACCTACACTAACCACAGCACTCATGTCTATACCATCAAGTCACTACTCATGATATTAGTATGACCATGCTTGTCATGTATTTGGACCCCCCCCTTAAATAAAACAAGAGACATGTCATGCTTGTTAGGGTTTGAGCAAACAAACTTGTGATTAATGTGTTCATAGGCATCTTTACAAAACAGCACACATGCATTACTCTCATCATCGACCTTGTATTCCGGTGACTTATGCATTGCATTTCATTCCTTAGGTGACGACGCCGAATTGATCCCGCCGGAAGAAGCTATTGCCACGCTCAACGCTTGTGAGGCTAGTGCTAACTTCGATCACTCTCAAGGCAAGCCCCGGTGCATTCCTATTATTTGAAATGTCTTTCTTTTATCACTATATTAAGGATGATGAATGTGCATTTAAGTTTTAGGCGTTGATTGGAAATCCACATGCATAAATTCCTATATGTCGTATGTCGCTTATGTGTCATATCCTCATTAGAAGTGCTATGCTATGTTTTTGGAGTCAACGATAGACTTGGGGATCTCACTCATGGCTTATGACTAAATGTGAACATGATGAATTTGGTTTAAAAATTGAGAACACCCCATTGTGGCTCCGGGAACAAGTTTGAGTTGTGTACCACTTGCATACCTTTCTTATGGGGATTGGTAAACCTATGTAGCTTGTAAGTTGTAAAGTGAGCTGAATATCTCACCGACCCGCAGGTGATGTGTTTGGCACGGTGGTTGCACGGGTTGAGGACCGTTGGAGAGTACATGGGTTAAGCCTTGGGCGCGTTGTTGAACGGTCGCAAGGGGGCGTGTACTCGGGGTCGGTGGCCCCGTGTTTTACTTTATGATGAACTCGCGAACGGTGGCCATACGTGTTCTTAAATGATGCGTATGTCGTGCATTTGGGTTCTTTCCTGCAGGATTAATAATTCGATAATTATCGCCGTTTCCTCTCGGTTAATGAGTACCACTTGACTCGAGCAGTTCGTAATGTGTAGTAATGGAAAGAAATTGAATAGCTTGCTGTTTTATATTGATATTAAATTGTATTGTAAACTCTTGTCTTGCTAGTATGCTCACTAAAGTTTCCTTATGCAACAACCCTATTAATTTGCCTAAGTAATAAATTTGCCAACCTAATTAGCATAGGTGCTATTTATGCAAAAGGCCAAGTTAAACCGGTCAAGCCCCATGCATCTAAAAGTCGGTCTTAGATGGCCAATTTGACGGGTAAGACTTGCGGAGTATGTTAGATACTCAGGCTTTGCCACTACATATTGATTTACAGGTTTCCCGCAAGCCGGTTTTTGTGATTGTTGTGGTAAGGTGGTTTGGGATGGAGAAGAGCCCAAAGAGTGGACCATTGAATGGGTCCCTAGCTCTCCGACCCATGACGAGTGAGCCATGGCCTAGGCCGGCATGGTTCCTTTAAGTTATCTATGTATCGTCGAGTTATGTATTTCGCTTCCGCACTTTAATCTCGAACAAAGATCATGGCTATGTAAGACTTAATTTCGAACCTAATGTATCTTTTATTCGAACTCTATGTTGTAATCAAGACTTAATTATGTAACCTTGCAAATCGTGTATGTTTGTTAATGTGATGCTATGTATGGTTGCTTCGTCAATCATCTCCCAAGGCGATCCGTACCACACTTAACTATCTTTCGGGATAGGGGTGTGACACGTGGTATCGTAGCCGACTTGGGATTTGCGTCACGTTAACACTCATTCTAAAAATCTTAAAACCCGTTTTTGAGTCACGGTGAGGTACGAGTCTAGATAGAAAGGCCAATATAAGGACTATATAGAATGGTGGCAAAACTAACCCCGTGTTATGATTGTTAAATATTTTGCAACTACGGCTTGAGCAAAGGTATGTGATTGAGTGTTGTCAATTTTCGCATGATATTATTGGTGTGACTCGAATACACTCTTATTCGAGAGCTCTCCATGTGAGGCGAGGTGACATGGATTTATTTTTGGCTTGTTTCTTTTGAATTTGATGTAATGTTTCTGGAATCCATCTCTTGCAGGTACATAACAACGCTTTAGATCGTATAGTATCGTGCGAGAGGTGTGTGTGCCACCGATGCGCTTGTCCGATACTCGTATCGGCGGGCACGGTCTTTTAATTTCGTGAGGACGTACGGAACGACATATTGAGCATCCATCATCTTTGCATATCATGTCATCATGTCAAACATATGCATGTGAACTTATCTAAATGAAATCATCACGAAAAATGGGACACATAGCTTCATTCTCACAAAAGTTTGAAAACCGGAAACAAAAACGTGGCAGATTTATTAACTTCCATGAAAATGAGCATAACTTCCAAGTTACTTATCCAAATAAGGCAAATAAGGACTTTCTGGAAAGCTTGTATTATGCACTACAACAATCTCCTAGCCTCAGGTCTTGTAAAAATCGGGAACGTAGCTAGAATTGCCCATTACAGAGAGCTGTTCTGGAATTCCAGAATGTGCTCCGGTTCTGTCCCTGTCGTAGATCGTGCATAACTTTCAAACAACAAGTCGGATTGAGCTGTTCAAGAATGCGTTGGAAAGCTTAAGAATTTTTCTAAAACTTTCGTAACAAAATAAAAGTTTGATTCAGCCCAGAAACAGGGGTAATTATCGAGCTTCCGTAACGTGTCAAATCTGTCCAGAAAAATGGAACCGTGTTAGGATTGCACGAAAGGTTTTGTTGTATTCCTTTGCTAAGTTGGTGCCATTCCATCATTCATGCTTTAATTATTTAGCATGTTTTGTTGTTGGATATTGAGTTTTGACTTGTGTTTCAAAATTCTCCGACAGATGGCCCCCGGCAAGCTCATGTTGGACCGCGAGAACCTCGCGAGGCGGGTGCTCGAGTTGGAGCAGGAGCGTGCTGCCCTGCAGGCCACCCTCGCCACCCGCGACGCCGAGCTTACCACCCGCGACGCCGAGCTTGCTGCCCGCACCGCCGAGCTAGCCGAGCGCGCTACCGAGGTGGACACCCTCCGTACGCAGCTCGAGTATAGCGAGACAGAGCGTTGGAACTTCTTCGAGCCGCTCCACGACGCCCACCTTGCCCTTGAGGGCAATGGAGCCGCCGCTCTGCAGGCCACGCTCGATGAGCGTGATGCCCAGCTCACCGCCGCGAATGAGGAGAACTACGTCCTCTCCGGCCAGGTGGATACCCTTCTCGAGGAGAAGAATGAGTTGGAGGTTACTCTCCTGGAGACTCAGGGCACTAGGGATGCTTTGGAGGGAGACCTCCGGAACGCCCGAGCGACCATAGCGCATAACAACGCTACCATTGAGCATCTCCAAGCCGCCAACAATGCCCTGCACGCCATCCTTAATGGCGGACCTCCCGAGCCACTTGAGATCATCCCACCCGAGGAGGATGTGGAGATGAGTGATGGCGAGGATGCTTCCGACGTCGAGGACGGAGAACTACCCTCTCCCATGAGGGATGACGCCGACTACTACGGCGATGACGACGAGTAGTTGTCACGACCGGTGGTCATAGCTCTATGTGCGTAGAATTTGTAATCTCGTGAGGCATGTAACCGTGTTGGAAACGATCCGCGTGTTGTTAATTAAACTCTCCGAGATTGTGTTTGTTTGTGGGTCACATGTGATGTAACCTAAGACCGTGTTGTATCGGATTCGTGGTTTCCCGTGTATCAAAAATTTCTATCATGTTGCTACTATGTTAGAATCTATGGAATATGTGTGTTGCCGATGCATTATGCTTATTTCATCAATATTTTCTTCGTACATGCAATCTGAAATTTTTGGTCCCTTATGCCCAAATGTCATGTTTTCTTGCTATTTTAGCTCTTGGTCTAATGAGCTAACGTGAGAAAATTTTTCATGCGTGACAGATGGTGAATACCCGCCGTGGTGAAGCTTCCGAAGTGGTCATGGTGCGAGGGAAGAGCAACTCCCTAACCCTCCACTCCTCACGCCGTTGGAACAATTCGTGTCCAACCAAAACGAGATGTTCCGCTTGTTCTTCGCAAGCCAAACCAACCAAGGACAAGGCCAAGGACCGCCACCCCAAGGGCCGAGGAATTCCACCTATGCCGACTTTTGGGCCACTCAACCGCCCCAGTTTGGTGAAGCTACTACCGATCCGTTGGAGGCGGATAATTTTCTCCGCATCATTGAGTCGAAGTTTGCTCTCCTCAATTGCACGTCGAGCAAAAGGTTCTCTTTGCGGCTCAACAACTTCGTGGCTCCGCTAGTGCATGGTGGGCAAGTTTCACCACCGCACTTCCCGCCCATACTCAAGTGAACTAGCCGGACTTTTGCACCGCATTTCGCGCGCATCACATTCCCGCCGGTCTCATGAAGCGCAAGTTGCAAGAGTTCCTTAGTTTGAAGCAAGGTGCCGGAACCGTGCAAGAGTATGCACGGAAGTTCAACTACTTGGCCCAATATGCATCCTATCATGCCGACACGGATGACAAGAAGAAGGATTGCTTTCGTTTGGGGCTAAGCCCAAAGTTACAAGATCGCTTGGCTCAAGTCACTACCGGCACGTTCAAGGACTTGATGAGTCCCGCAATCGTGCAAGAAGATGCTATCCGTGCTCACCAAGAGGACAAGAAGAGGAAGCGTGCCGTAGGAAATCCATCCGGCTCCGCTCCGCCCAAGTACAAGCTAGCTATCACTTCCCCGACCGGACAGAAGTTTCGGGCCGCATTGCCGCCGACGGGGGCTCACGCCGCTTGTGCCGCAGCAACACCACCACTCCCACGGTGGAAATCAGCAGCATACCACCTCGTTCCGCCCTCCACAGAAGCAATACCAAGGTGCTAGGCCCGGTCCTCAAGGTCCGTGCTTTAATTGTGGACGTCCGGGTCATTTCGCAAAAGATTGCCGTGTTCCGACACGCAACCCGGCAACAACAACAGCAACAATGGTTCCGGAAGCGGCAACAACAACCAAAACCACAATGGGAATAATGGGAATGGGAATCGCAACCAATCCTCCACTCCAAATGCTAAGAATGGCCGAGTCAACTATACCACGGCCGAAGAGATTCAAGCGGGAGAACCTGGTACTTTCGGGTATGTTTTCGGTCAACAACCACTCCACTTTGGTTCTTTTTGATTCGGGTGCAACTCATGATTTCATTAGTCAAGCATGTGCAAAAACCCTACAACTCACCCCCACCGTTTTGGATATTCCCTATATCATCACAAAACCCGGTGGAAAGATAAAAACAAACCTAGAGTTGAGGCAAGTCCCACTACACCTAGAAAGAAAAATATACCCCTCATCTCTCATAGTTTTGTGTGGGCAAGGAATAGATATAATTCTAGGTATGAGGTGGATGAAACTCCATAGAGCCGTTTTACACATCGATTCTCGTGAAGTTCACCTAAACTCCCCACTCCATGGTTCATCTATTCTCCGATTGCCCCATCCAAAATTCTCCAATTCAAAAATCTACCATCTTGAGGGAAAACGGATTGAGGATATTCCCGTGGTATGTGAGTTTCCCGATGTTTTTCCGGATGACTTACCGGGCATGCCACCCGATCGGGATGTCGAGTTTAAAATTGAGCTCCAACCCGGTACGGCACCAATTTCCCGTAGGCCGTACAAGATGGCTCCCAATGAGCTAGCAATCTTAAAAGAGCAATTGGGTGAGCTTATGGATAAAGGATATATTCGCCCTAGTTCTTCTCCGTGGGGATGTCCCGCTCTCTTTGTGAAGAAGAAAGACAAGACGCTACGTCTATGTGTGGATTATTGCCCTCTCAATGCGGTAACTATTAAGAATAAATACCCGCTCCCTCGGATTGATATTCTCTTTGATCAATTAGTTGGTGCTAAGGTTTTCTCTAAGATTGATCTCCGATCCGGTTACCATCAAATCAAGATCCGAGCCGAAGATATTCCAAAAACCGCGTTCTCTGCGCGGTATGGTCTCTTTGAGTATCTCGTCATGTCTTTTGGGCTCACAAATGCCCCGGCTCATTTTATGTACTTGATGAATTCGGTATTCATGCCCGAGTTGGATAAGTTTGTCGTGGTCTTCATTGACGACATTCTTATTTATTCGAAGTCCGAAGAAGAGCATGCCGAACACCTTCGCGTTGTTCTCCAACGGCTTCGTGATCATCAATTGTATGCCAAATTTAGCAAATGTGAATTTTGGTTGAAGCAAGTGCCTTTCTTGGGTCACATTATTTCCGCGGAAGGTGTCGCCGTTGACCCAAGTAAAGTGGGAGAAGTGCTTACTTGGAAATCCCCAAGGTCGGTGAGACAAATCCGAAGTTTTCTAGGTCTTGCCGGCTATTATCGGAAATTCATTCCCAATTTTTCAAGCATAGCCAAGCCTATGACAAAATTGTTGGAGAAAGATGCTAAGTTTAAATGGAGCCGTGAATGTGAAGAAGGCTTCCAAACTCTCAAGAAGCATTTGACATCCGCTCCGGTGTTAGCACAAGCCGACATCACCAAGCCATTTGACGTGTATTGTGATGCATCCGGCACCGGTCTAGGATGTGTGCTAATGCAAGAAGGTCGTGTCATTGCTTATGCTTCTCGTCAACTTCGTAAGCATGAACAACACTACCCTACCCATGATTTGGAGCTAGCCTCGGTTATCCTTGCTTTGAAAACTTGGAGGCATTATCTACTTGGAAATCTTGTCAATCTTTACACCGATCATAAGAGTCTCAAATATATCTTCACTCAACAAGAGTTGAATATGAGGCAACGTAGATGGTTGGAATTAATCAAGGATTATGAGTTGGAAATCCATTATCATCCGGGTAAAGCTAACGTGGTTGCCGACGCTTTGAGTCGCAAGGATCAATGCAATCATATTACCGGTTGTTCTATGGAAAACTCGGAAATTTCAGATTCTAGTGAACCGAGTCTTCGAGTCATTCCCTATGGTTCGCTATATAATCTAGCTCTCATTCCTACCCTTCGTGAGGAAATTATTGAGGCGCAAAAGAAGGACGAAGGTATGGAATTTATTTGGCAAAAGATTGAGAAGGATGAAGCTACATGTTTCCGACAAGATGACAATGGTGTATTATGGTTCAACCAACGACTCGTGGTTCCGAAGAATATGGAATTACGGAAGAAAATAATGGATGAGGCACATTTGTCTAAATATTCCATACACCCCGGTAGCAACAAGATGTATCGCGGCCTAAGAGAAAAGTTTTGGTGGACACGCATGAAGCGTGAGATTGCACGGTATGTGGCCCGAGTGTGATACTTGTCAACGAGTGAAAGCCGACCACTTGAGAAAGGCCGGATTATTGAACCCATTGAAGATTCCCGTTTGGAAGTGGGAGGACATTGCTATGGATTTTATCGTTGGATTGCCTCTCACATCAAAGAAGCACTATTCAATTTGGGTGATTGTGGATAGGTTAACTAAGTCCGCACATTTCATCCCCGTCCATACTACCTACAATACCAAGAAGTATGCCGAGCTATACATCTCAAGAGTGTTATGTTTGCATGGAGTACCTAAAACTATTGTTTCCGATCGAGGTCCGCAATTTGTATCTCTCTTTTGGGAGCAATTGCATTCTTGTCTTGGTACCACCCTCATTAGAAGCTCCGCATATCACCCTCAAACGGATGGACAAACCGAAAGATTGAATCAATACTTGGAGGATATCTTGAGAGCATGTGCTATGGAAAATAGAGGAAATTGGGATGATTGTCTTCCATTCGCCGAATTCTCGTACAACAATAGCTATCAAGAGAGTTCGGGAATGTCACCGTTTGAAGCGTTGTATGGTCACTCTTGTCGTACACCCTTAAATTGGTCGGAAGCGGGAGAAAGAACCACTTTTGGTCCCGATCTTGTCACCCAAGCCGAAGAGAAGGTTCGACAAATTCAAGCCAACATGAAAGCCGCACAATCTCGTCAAGTGAGTTACGCTAACAAGAGGAGACGCCCCTTGGAATTTGAGAAGGGAGATCACGTTTATCTTCGTGTCTCTCCGAATAAGGGCGTATCCCGGTTTGGAATTAAAGGAAAATTAGCACCCCGCTATATCGGACCCTATCCGATTGTGGAAAAGCATAGCGCGGTTGCTTACCGATTGCAATTACCGGAAAGTCTTGCGCGAGTGCACAATGTGTTCCACGTATCTCAACTCAAGAAATGTTTGAAGCCCCGATAGATGTGGTCATTTCCGACACCGATCAACTAGAAGAAGATCTCTCCTACCCCGAATACCCCGTCCGGATTATCGATCAAAGCGACCGAGTAACTCGCAATCGCACCATCACCTTCTACAAAGTGCAATGGAGTAACCACACCGAAGAAGAAGCAACTTGGGAACAAGAGGATTTTCTAGAGAAGAATTTTCCCGAGTTCCTCGCGTCACACAAATCGGTAATTTTCGCACTCCCTCTCCTTAATTCGTAGCGATTCTCGGACGAGAATTTCTTTAAGGGGGAGGGCTGTGACATCCCATGTCACGATCTTAGGCCAATCACGTAATTAACCTCCTAATCACAGCATTAAGGAAGTACTAAGGTTAATCACCAACCAGGAAAAAGAAAATAAGAAAAATAAAAAGGAAAAAAAGGGAAAACCTAACCCTAAACCCTAGTCCTAACCTAAATACAAAAATTATAAAAACACTACCCACATATTTTTGCACCACTGCATTGCTCATGTAAAAAGATGAATTTACAATATTTTTACAAAATTTTTGAACAAAGTTTTGAATGCCCAAAAATTCAAATTTAAATCTGAAACCCTGTTACTTGTGAATTTTGTATGAATTTTTGGAAGCAAGTTTAGAACTTCAAACTAAAAGATGAAACTTAGAGCACATCATCCTGAATCTCCCCATATTTTTGGTTTCATTTTTGGAGCAACGGAAATATGAATTTTCATCAAAGTTTCAAACTGTAGATTCAAAATTCAAACTGGACCTCGAGCAACGAGTAACCACCGGGCAATGGCGCCATGCCCGCCGGTCCGCCGCCTACCGCGCCTGCCCCGGCACCGGCGCGTCTGCTCCCGCCCCGTCCCGTCATTCCCCACGCCCCAACACGCCTCCCCAACCACCTGTACCCGGCGCCCAATCGAGCGAGCGCCGGAGTAATGGCGCCGCCCGGCCACCCGCGCCACCCCCTACCGCCCCCTCTAAACAATGGTTAAACGCTCCCCTGGCCTCACAAACAACTCCCTCACCTCCCTGTCCAGCTTCCCACCCCGTTGCCCTACCAATTTTCTCCACACTCCCGAGCGCAGCAAGAAAAGTGGGAGCCGCCGCCGCCATTGTCGCCGCCGCAAGCTCCCCCGTCCGGGCAAGGCTCCACCCTCCTCCCAAACGTGTGCGCAGGCACCCCCACTAACCCCCTCCCTCTCTCGGCTCTCTCTCGTGCAGCCGCGACCGTGAATTTGGGAGAAAATCGAGCCGCCGCCGCCGTCGCCACCGCGGGTCTCCGTCGAGCCCCCACCTCCGGTCCCTTTCATCGCCACCCACGCCGACGCCGTCGTTCCCCAAGGTGAGGTGGAGCTTTTGCCCAGGATCGCACCTCCTCTCATCCTCTCGTGCGCGGCGCGCGACGCCGCCGAAGTGCTGCCCCCGCCGCCGCACCGTGTCGCCGGCGCTCCGGCCGTCGCGCGGGCCCTCGTCACCACGCGCGTGTTCCCCGCGTCGCGCCACGTGGTCTAGGCCCTCTCCCATCCTCTCTGGCCCACTGCAGCGCCCTACGGCATCAACGCCGGCGAGCTCGGGCCGCCTCCGGCGAGGCCCCGCCGCGCAGGCCCAGCCCCATTTTAAAAATGAACCCGTGGCAAATCCGTAAATACACCCGAACTTCATTCAAGTTTGAAAAATCCATATCTCGCGTTTGAGTCGTCCAAAAATTTCAAACTAAAATCTTTTGGAAACTAGAAGACGTGCACTTTCATAAAAGTAACATGAACTCATCAGATCTGGTCATTTTCACATTTTTACAAAAATGACAAAACTCAACCCCTGAAAAATTAACTAAGCCATAACTTTAAAAATATAAATCCAAATTAAATGCCACTTGGCCAAAGTCTTCACCCAGACACACATGAAGTTTTGGCACTGGAAGATCTGCATTTCATTTAATATTTTTCAAGTTATTGCATTTCTTGCATCCTCTGTATTTATTTTTTAATTAAATCTGTATAAATTATTTTTGCATGAAACTTGGTAATTAATTTCCTTTTGGTACTGTGCATATGTAGAAAATCCCGTGTTAAATTTTGAGCATGTTAAGTAATGATTTTTGCAAACCCTAGATCTAAATTCCTAAAAGGTTATTTTCAGCACATGCATAAATAGTTTTATGTCACTAAAAATCATGTCCATGCATGTTTATGTAATTTCCACTGTTCATTATGTCCTTTAGCACCTCATGGCAGGTTTAGTCAAAAGGTTTCATGTATTTCACGTATGTATGAATTTTGAAATCGAGTTCCTATTTTAAAAGGGAATCGTCATCGCATGTGATGTTTAAACACCTAAGCCTAGACTTCTTCGTTGTGTATTGTAGAGACTTGCTAAGCTATTAGTGCTAAACCTACACTAACCACAGCACTCATGTCTATACCATCAAGTCACTACTCATGATATTAGTATGACCATGCTTGTCATGTATTTGGACCCCCCCTTAAATAAAACAAGAGACATGTCATGCTTGTTAGGGTTTGAGCAAACAAACTTGTGATTAATGTGTTCATAGGCATCTTTACAAAACAGCACACATGCATTACTCTCATCATCGACCTTGTATTCCGGTGACTTATGCATTCCATTTCATTCCTTAGGTGACGACGCCGAATTGATCCCGCCGGAAGAAGCTATTGCCACGCTCAACGCTTGTGAGGCTAGTGCTAACTTCGATCACTCTCAAGGCAAGCCCCGGTGCATTCCTATTATTTGAAATGTCTTTCTTTTATCACTATATTAAGGATGATGAATGTGCATTTAAGTTTTAGGCGTTGATTGGAAATCCACATGCATAAATTCCTATATGTCGTATGTCGCTTATGTGTCATATCCTCGTTAGAAGTGCTATGCTATGTTTTTGGAGTCAACGATAGACTTGGGGATCTCACTCATGGCTTATGACTAAATGTAAACATGATGAATTTGGTTTAAAAATTGAGAACACCCCATTGTGGCTCCGCGAACAGGTTTGAGTTGTGTACCACTTGCATACCTTTCTTATGGGGATTGGTAAACCTATGTAGCTTGTAAGTTGTAAAGTGAGCCGGATATCTCACTCGACCCGGAGGTGATGTGTTTGGCACGGTGGTTGCACGGGTTGAGGACCGTTGGAGAGTACATAGGTTAAGCCTTGGGCGCGTTGTTGAACGGTCGCAAGGGGACGTGTACTCGGGGTCGGTGGCCCCGTGTTTTACTTTATGATGAACTCGCGAACGGTGGCCATACGTGTTCTTAAATGATGCGTATGTCGTGCATTTGGGTTCTTTCCTGCAGGATTAATAATTCGATAATTATCGCCGTTTCCTCTCGGTTAATGAGTACCACTTGACTCGAGCAGTTCGCAATGTGTAGTAATGGAAAGAGATTGAATAGCTTGCTGTTTTATATTGATATTAAATTGTATTGCAAACTCTTGTCTTGCTAGTATGCTCACTAAAGTTTCCTTATGCAACAACCCTATTAATTTGGCTAAGTAATAAATTTGCCAACCTAATTAGCATAGGTGCTATTTATGGAAAAGGCCAAGTTAAACCGGTCAAGCCCCATGCATCTAGAAGTCGGTCTTAGATGGCCAATTTGACGGGTAAGACTTGCGGAGTATGTTAGATACTCAGGCTTTGCCACTACATGTTGATTTACAGGTTTCCCGCAAGCCGGTTTTTGTGATTGTTGTGGTAAGGTGGTTTGGGATGGAGAAGAACCCAAAGAGTGGACCATTGAATGGGTCCCTAGCTCTCCGACCCATGACGAGTGAGCCATGGCCTAGGCCGGCATGGTTCCTTTAAGTTATCTATGTATCGTCGAGTTATGTATTTCGCTTCCGCACTTTAATCTCGAACAAAGATCATGGCTATGTAAGACTTAATTTCGAACCTAATGTATCTTTTATTCGAACTCTATGTTGTAATCAAGACTTAATTATGTAACCTTGCAAATCGTGTATGTTTGTTAATGTGATGCTATGTATGGTTGCTTCGTCAATCATCTCCCAAGGCGATCCGTACCACACTTAACTATCTTTCGGGACAGGGGTGTGACATGCCGCCACCGGCACGATTGCCGATATACTTGTTAATGTAATTAACTTCCTTAAAAATAACAAGTTATACGTTTATGCTTACTAGGGTTTCACGAAACAAAACTTTTGCTTAACATACTCATATGTGCTGATGCAAACAGCATACATACATCACCATATTCAACACCGGAAGAATCTATTGCCACGCTCAACGCTTGTGAAGCCAGCACTAACTTCGATCACTCTCAAGGCAAGCCCCGGTGCATTCCTATTATTTCGACATGTCTTTCTTTATCACTATATTAAGGATGATGAATGTGCATTTAAGTTTTAGGTGTTGATTGGAAATCCACGTGCATAAAATTCCTATATGTCCTATGTCGCTTATGTGTCATATCCTCATTAGAAATGCTATGCTATGTTTATGGAGTCAACGATAGAATGGGAATCTCACTTATGGCTTATGATGAAAATTGAACATGTTGAATTGGTTAAAAATTGAGAACACCCGTTGTGGCTCCGCGAACAAGTTTGAGTTGTGTACCACTTGCATACTTTTCTTATGGGGATTGGTAAACCTATGTAGCTTGTAAATTGTAAAGTGAGCCGGATATCTCACCGACCCGGAGGTGATGTGTATGGCACGGTGGTTGCACGGGTTGAGGACCGTTGGAGAGTGCACGGGTTAAGCCTTGGGCATGTTGTTGAACGGTCGCAAGGGGGACGTGTACTCGGGGTGGGTGGCCCCGTTTTTTGCTTTATGATGAACTCGCAAATGGTGGCCATACGTGTTCTTAAATGATGCGTATGTTGTGCATTTGGGTCTTTTCCTGCAGGATTAATAATTCGATAATTATCGCCGTTTCCTCTCGGTTAATGAGCACTACTTGATACGAGCAGTTCGTAATGTGTAGTAATGGAAGGAGGATGAATAGCTTGCTGTTTTATATTTTGATATAAAATTTGTATTGCAAATTCTTGTATTGCTAGTATGCTCACTAAAGTTTCTTTTATGCAACAACCCTATTAATTTGGCTAGAATATAAAAGTGCCAACCTAAGTATCATAGGTGCCGCTTTATGCAAAATGCCAAGTTAAACCGGTCAAACCCTATGCATCTAGGAGTCGGTCTTAGATGGCCAATTTGATGGGTAAGACTTGCGGAGTATGCTAGATACTCAGGCTTTGCCACTACATGTGTATTTTCAGGATTCTCGCAAGCCAGGTTTTGTGATTGTTCGGTAAGGTTGTGTGGGATGGAGAAGAGCCCAAAGAGTGGACCATTGAATGGGTTCCTAGCTCTCCGAACCATGATGAGTGAGCCGTGGCCTAGGCCGGCATGGTTCATTTAAGTTATCTATGTGTCGTCGTGTTGTGTAATCGCTTTCGCACTTTATTTGGAACAAAGATCATAGTTATGTAAGACTTAAATTCGAACCTAATGTATCTTTTATTTGGAACTCTATGTTGTAATCAAGACTTAATTATGTAACTTGAAATTTGTGTATGTTTGTTAATGTGATGCTATGTATGGTTGCTTCGTCAATCATCTCACAAGGCGATCCGTACCACACTTAACTATCTTTCGGGATAGGGGTGTGACACGTGGTATCGAGCCGACTTGGGATTTGCGTCACGCTAACACTCATTCTAAAAATCATAAACCCATTTTTGTGTCACGGTGAGGTACGAGTCTAGATAGAAACGCCAATATAAGGACTACATAGAATGGTGGCAAAACTAACCCCGTGTTATGATTGTTTAAATATTTTGTAACTACGGCTTGAGCAAAGGTATGTAATTGAGTGTGGTCAATTTTTGCATAATATTATTTGGTGTGACTCGAATACACTCTTATTCGAGAGCTCTCCATGTGAGACGAGGTGACATGGATTTATTTTTGGCTTGTTTCTTTTGAATTTGATGTAATTTTTCTAGAATCCATCTATTGCAGGTACATAACAACGTTTTAGTTCGCGTAGTATCGTGTGAGAGGTGTGTGTGCCACCGATGCGCTTGCCCGATATTCATATCGGCGGGTGCGGTCTTTTAATTTTTGTGAGGACGTACGAAACGACATGTTGAGCATTCATCATATTTGCATATCATTCATTATGTCAAACATATGCATAGGAACTTGTCTAAATGAAACAATCACGAAAAATTTGATCTCATAGTTCATTCTCACAAAAGGTTGAAAACCGAAACCCTAAAACGTGGCAGAATTTCAACTTTCACAAAAATGAGCATAAATCCTTCCATACTTATCTAAATCAGGCAAATAAGGACTTTCTAGAAAGCTTGTGTTATGCTCTACAACAATCTTCTAGTCTCAGATCTCGAAAAAATCTGTAACCTAGCTAGAACTGCCCATTAAAGAGAGCTATTCTGAAATTCCAGAAAAGACTCCGGTTCTGTCCCTGTCGTAGATCGGTCATAACATTCAAATGACAAGTCGGATTGAGCTGTTCTAGGATGCGTTGGAAAGATTGAGAAGTTATCTAAAACTTTCATAACAAGATAAAAATTTCATTCTGTCCAGAAACAGGAGTAATAGCCGAATTTCCATTACAGGTCGAATCTGTCCAGAAAACGGGACCGTGTTAGGATTGTGCGAAATGTTTTGTTGCATTCTTTTGCTAAGTTGGTGCCATTCCATCATTCATGCTTTATTTATTAGCATGTTTTGTTGTTGGATATTGAGTTTTGACTTGTGTTTCAAAATTCTCCTACAGATGGCCCCCGGCAAGCTCATGTTGGACCGCGAGAACCTCGCGCGGCGTGTGCACGAGTTGGAGCAGGAGCGTGCTGCCCTGCAGGCCACCCTCACCACCCGCGACGCCGAGCTCACTACTCCAGAACGCCCAGGCGACCATCGCGCATAACAATGCTACCATACAGCACCTCCAGGTCCCCAACGACGCCCTACACGCCATCCTTAATGGCGGACCTCCCGAGCCACTTGAGATCATCCCACCCGAGGAGGACGTGGAGATGAGTGACGGTGAGGATGCTTCCGACGTCGAGGACGGAGCACCACCCTCTCCCATGAGGGGTGACGACGGCTACTACTACGGCGATGACGATGAGTAGTTGTCACGACGGTGGTCGTAGGTCTATGTGTGTAGGATTTGTAATCTCGTGAGGCATGTAACTATGTATAGAAAACGATCCGCGCGTTGTTAATTAAGCTCTCCGAGATTTGTGTTCGTTTATGGGTCACATGTGATGACCTAAGACTGTGTTGTATCAGATTTATGGTTTCCCGTGTATCAAAAATTTCTAACATGTTGCTAGCTATTGTAACGTCCAGCCACTTCGGGCCGGGCGCGCTTACACCTAATAGCTTAATAGGACCTCAAGATTTCCCCACGGACCAACACTAGTCTTTTCTGCATACTTTGTCCTCACTCATGCACACTCGGGAAATACTTCCCGGTCGGTCACCCATCCCTAAATTGCTTCGAGGCCAAGCACGCTTAACCTTAGAGTTCTTTAGAGATGAGCTTCCGAAAAAGAAGTTGCAACTTGTTGACATGAGTATTCTATCAATCCTATTAAGCCCTTGGCCAGGATGTTACACACTCACCCTCTTAGAAGACCGACGTCCTCGTCGGTCAACCCCGAGCCAGGAACTTCCTCTTTTGGCTACGTTCATGTGTCCATTGTCGGCGCATGTGTCATGCTCGTGTGACCACTCCGGGCCCACACCAGCCATGCACACCATGCCTACACACGTGCAACACACGCGCCCGTGAAACCGCGAGAGTCGGCTCCGATACCATCTATAACTTCCCGCCACTCCGGGCCGGGCGCGCTTACACCTAATAGCTTAATAGGACCTCAAGATTCCCCACGGACCAACACCAGTCTTTTCTCGCACACTCGTCCTCACTCAAGCACACCCGGAAATACTTTCCGGTCGGTCACCCATCCCTAAATTGCTCCCGGCCAAGCACGCTTAACGTTAGAGCTCTTTAGAGATGAGCTTCCGTAAAAGAAGTTGCAACTTGTTGACATGAGTATTCTATCAATCCTATTAAGCCCTAGGCCAGGATGTTACAGCTATGTTGGAATCTATGGAATATGTGTGTTGCCAATGCATTATGCTTATTTCATCAATATTTTTTTCGTACATGCAATCTGAAATTTTTGGTTCCTCATGTCAAAATGTTACATTTTCTTGCCTTTTTAGCTCTTGTTCTAATGAGCTAACGTGAGAAAATTTTTCATATGTGACAGATGGTGAATACCCATCGTGGTGAAGCTTCCGGCAGTGGTCATGGTGGAAGGGATGAGCCGCTACCTAACCCTCCACCTCTCACGCCGTTGGAACAACTCGTGTCCAACCAAAACGAGATGTTCCGCTTGTTCTTTGCAAGTCAAACCAATCAAGGACAAGGCCAAGGACCGCCACCCCAAGGGCCGAGGAATTCCACCTATGGCGACTTTTGGGCGACTCAACCGCCAAAGTCAAGTGAGGGTACTACCGATCCTTTGGAAGCGGACAACTTCCTCCGCATCATTAAGTCGAAGTTTGCTCTCCTCAATTGCACATCGAGCAAAAGTTCTCTTTACGGCTCAACAACTCCGTGGCTCCGCTAGTGCATGGTGGGCAAGTTTCACCGCCGCCCTTCCCGCTGGTACTCAAGTGAACCGGCCGGACTTTTGCACGATATTTCGCGCGCATCACATTCCCGCCGACCTCATGAAGCGCAAGTTGCCGGAATTCCTCAATTTGAAGCAAGGTACCGGCACCGTGCAAGAGTATGCACGGAAGTTCAACTACTTGGCTCAATATGCATCCTATCATGCCGACACGGATGACAAGAAAAAGGATTGCTTTCGTTCGGGGCTAAGCCCAAAGTTGCAAGATCGCTTAGCTCAAGTCACCACCAGCACGTTCAATGATTTGATGAGTGCCACAATTGTGCAAGAACATGCTATCCGTGCTTACCAAGACGACAAGAAGAGGAAGCATGCCGTAGGAAATCCATCCGGCTCCGCTCCGCCTAAGTACAAGTTGGCTATCGCTTCCCGTCCGGGCAGAACTTTTGGGGGATCACGCCAATTTGTGCCACAGTAGCACCACCACTCTCACGGTGGAAATCAGCAGCACAACAACTCCTCTCGCCCTCCGCAGCAGCAGTACCAAGGTGCTAGACCCGGTCCTCAAGCTCCGTGCTTTAATTGTGGACGTCCGGGTCATTTCGCAAAGGATTGTCGTGTTCCGACACGTAACCCGGCAACAACGACAAAAATAACAATGGTTCCGAAGCGGCAACAACAATCAAAACCGCAATGGGAATAATGGGAATGGGAACCGCAATCAATCTTCCACTCCAAATGCTAAGAATGGCCTAGTCAACTATACCACGGCCGAAGAGATTCAAGCGGGAGAACCGGTACTTTCGGGTATGTTTTTCGGTCAACAACCACTCCACTTTGGTTCTTTTTTTATTCCGGTGCAACTCATGATTTCATTAGTCAAGCATGTGCAAAAACCCTACAACTCACTCCTACCGTTTTGGATATCCCCTTATATCATCACATCACCCGGTGGAAAAATAAGAACAAACCTAGAGTTGAGGCAAGTACCGCTAAACCTAGAGAGAAAAGTATACCCCTCCTCTCTCATAATTTTAAGTGGGCAAGGAATAGACATAATCCTAGGTATGAGATGGATGAAACTCCATAGAGCTGTTTTGCACATCGATTCCCAAGAAGTTCACCTAAACTCACCACTCCATGGTTCATCTATTCTCCGATTACGCCATCCAAAATTCTCCACCTCTAAAATCTACCATCTTGAGAGAAAAAGGATTGAGGATATTCCCGTGGTATGTGAGTTTCCCGATGTGTTTCCGGATGACTTACCGGGCATGCCACCCGATCGGGATGTTGAGTTTAAAATTGAGCTCCAACCCGATACGGCACCAATTTCCCGTAGGCCGTACAAGATGGCTCCCAATGAGCTAGCAATCATAAAAGAGCACTAAGTGAGCTTATAGATAAAGGATATATTCGCCCTAGTTCTTATCCGTGGGGATGTCCCGCTCTCTTTGTGAAGAAGAAAGACAAAACGCTACGCCTATGTGCGGATTATCGCCCTCTCAATGCGGTAACTATCAAGAATAAATACCCGCTCCCTCGGATTGATATTCTCTTTGATCAATTAGTTGGTGCTAAGGTCTTCTCTAAAATTGATCTCCGATCCGGTTACCATCAAATCAAGATCCGAGCCGAAGATATTCCAAAAACCGCATTCTCTACGCGGTATGCTCTTTGAATATCTCGTCATGTCTTTTGGGCTTACAAATGCTCCGGCTCATTTCATGTACTTGATGAATTCGGTCTTCATGCCCGAGTTGGATAAGTTTGTCGTGGTCTTCATTGACGACATTCTTATTTATTCGAAGTCCGAAGAAGAGCATGCCAAACACCTTCGCATTGTTCTCCAACGGCTTCGTGACCATCAATTATATGCCAAATTTAGCAAATGTGAGTTTTGGTTGAAGCAAGTTCCTTTCTTGGGTCATATCATATCCGCGGAAGGTGTTGCCATTGACCCGAGTAAATTTGAAGAAGTGCTTACTTGGAAGTCCCCAAGATGGGTGAGACAAATTTGAAGCTTTCTCGGTATTGCCGGTTATTATCAGAAATTCATTGCCAATTTTTCAAGCATAGTCAAGCCTATGACAAAATTGTTGGAGAAAGATGCTAAGTTTAAATGGAGCCGTGAATGTGAGGAAGCCTTCCAAACTCTCAAGAAGCACTTGACATCCGCGCTGGTGTTTGCACAAGCCGACATCACCAAGCCATTTGATGTGTATTGTGACGCGTCCGGCACCGGTCTAGGGTGTGTGCTAATGCAAGAAGGTCATGTCGTTGCTTATGCTTCCCGTCAACTTCGCAAGCATGAACAACACTACCCTACCCATGATTTGGATCTAGCCTCGGTTGTCCTTGCTTTGAAAACTTGGAGGCATTATCTACTTGGAAATCTTGTCAATCTCTACACCGATCATAAGAGTCTCAAATATATCTTCACCCAACAAGAGTTGAATATGAGGCAATGTTGATGGTTGGAATTAATCAAGGATTATGAGTTGGAAATTCATTACCATCCGGGTAAAGCTAATGTGGTTGCCGACGCTTTGAGTCGCTAGGATCAATGCAATCATATTACCGGTTGTTCTATGGGAAATTCGGAAATTTCAAATTCTAGTGAACCAAGCTTTCGAGTTATTTCCTATGGCTCGTTGTACAATCTAGCTCTCATTCCTACCCTTCGTGAGGAAATTTATGAGGCACAAAAGAAGGATGAAGGAATGGAATTTATTCGGCAAAAGATAGAGAAAGATGAGGCTACATGTTTCCGACAAGATGCTGATGGTGTATTATGGTTCAACCAACGTCTCGTTGTTCCGAAGGATATGGAGTTACGGAAGAACATCATGGATGAGGCACACTTATCCCAATATTCCATACACCCCGGTAGCAACAAAATGTATCGCGACCTAAGAGAAAAGTTTCGGTGGACACACATGAAGCGTGAAATTGCACGGTATGTGGCCGAGTGTGATACTTGTCAACGAGTGAAAGCCGACCACTTGAGAAAAGCCGGATTATCGAACCCATTGAAAATACCCATTTGGAAGTGGGAGGACATTGCTATGGATTTTATCGTTGGATTTCCTCTCACGTCAAAGAAGCATGATTCAATTTGGGTTATTGTGGATAGATTAACCAAATCCGCGCATTTCATTCCCGTCCATACTACCTACAATACCAAGAAGTATGCCGAGCTATACATCTCAAGAGTGTTAGGTTTGCATGGAGTACCCAAAACCATTGTTTCCGATCGAGGTCCGCAATTTGTATATCGTTTTTGGGAACAATTGTATTCTTGTCTTGGTACCACTCTCATTAGAAGCTCCGCTTATCACCCTCAAACGGATGGACAAACCGAAAGGTTGAATCAATATTTGGAGGATATCTTGAGAGCAAGTGCTATGGTAAATCGAGGAAATTGGGATGATTGTCTTCCATTCGTCGAATTCTCGTACAACAATAGCTATCAAGAGAGTTCGGGAATGTCGCCATTTGAAGCATTGTATGGTCATTCTTGTCGTACACCCTTAAATTGGTCGGAAGCAGGAGAAAGAACTAATTTTGGTCCCGATCTTGTCACTCAAGCCGAAGAAAAAGTCCGACAAATTCAAGCCAACATGAAAGCCGCACAATCATGCCAAGTTAGCTACGCTAACAAGAGGAGGCGCCCATTAGAATTTGAGAAAGGAGAGCATGTCTATCTTTGTGTCTCTTCGAATAAGGGTGTATCTTGGTTTGGAATTAACGGAAAGTTAGCACCCCGCTATATCGGACCCTATTCGATTGTGGAAAAGCATAGCGCGGTTGCTTACCGATTGCAACTACCGAAAAGTCTTGCTCGTGTGCACAATGTGTTCCATATCTCACAACTCAAGAAATGCTTGAAGCCTCCGATAGACGTGGTCATTTCCAACACCGAGCAACTAGAAGAAGATCTCTCCTACCCCGAATACCCCGTCCGGATTATCGATGATCAAAGCGACCGGGTTACTCGCAACCGTACCATCACCTTCTATAAAGTGCAATGGAGTAATCACACCGAAGAAGAAGCAACTTGGGAACAAGAGGATTTTCTAGAGAAGAATTTTTCCGAGTTCCTCGCGTCACACAAATCGGTAATTTTCGCACTCCCTCTCCTTGATTAGTAGCGATTCTCGGGACGAGAATTTCTTTAAGGGGAGGGCTGTGACATCCCATGTCACGATTAGAGCTTAAGCGCATAATTAAAACCCTAACGATGTCACTAATGAAACCCTAATGCTAATCACGCAAAAGGAAATCAAGAAAAAGGGGAAAAAATGAAAGAAATAAAAGAAAAGGGGGAATTCTAGGTTTATACCCTAACCCTAACCTAACCCTAAGAGAAGTGCAAAAATTATAAAAGCACCAGCCACATATTTTTGCACCACCTCATTGCTCATGTAAAAAGATGAATTAACAGCATTTTTACAAAAATTTTGGACAAAGTTACAAAAGCTCAAAAATTCAAATTCAAATCTGTTTATGAATTTTGTATTAATTTTTGGAAGCAAAATTAGAATTTCAAACTATAATATGGAAATTAGAGCACATCATGGTGGAGCTCCCCATAATTTTATTTCAAATTTTGGAGCACCAGAAGTATGAATTTCACTCAAATTTCCAAACCGCAGATTCAAATTTCAAAAATCACCTCCGACCATCGTTGCCCACCGGGCAATGGCGGCGGGACCGCCGGTCCGGCCAGCCTGGCGCCGCCCGCGCGTGCCCCGCCCGGTCCCATCACCACGCAACCCTCGGCCAGCTCCCAACCGCCCCTGTACCCGTCGGCCAACAGGAGCGGCCGGAATTGAAGGTGCCCACCCCCTTTTCCCGCCGGCCGTGCACCGCCGCCCGGCATTCCCTTAGAAATTGGCGCACGGGCCAAGGAGCCATCTCCACTCTGCCTCACGCCGCTCCCCACCTCCCTCTCGCTCCTCTCCGCGCCCCTGCCCGGCTTCCCCTCCCGCGCGTGAATCGAAGGAATTGCCGCCGTCGCCGGGAGGACCGCCATGGCCGCCTCGGCCCTAGCGCGGTCTAGGCAAGTTCTCATGCCTCATTTCTTGGCCAAGGTGACGCGCAAGGCCGCCCTCTAGCTTCCTTTTGACCCGCTCCTCTTGTCCCGCGAGTACCCGCCGGAATTTGGAGAAGGAGAGGAACGCCGCCGCCGGTCGTCCGCACCCCTCCATCGAGCCGCCCGCACGGCCCGGACCCGACGCCGCCCGAGCCCACGGCGCGACCCCCGTGCTCAAGTGATGCTCCCGGACCAGCTCCCTCCTCCTCTCTCCCTCTCGTGCTAGACGCGCGCCGCCACCGGAGTCCCCGCGGACGCCGCCGCTCGCCGCGGCCCGTCTCCCGGTCGTCGCCGGCCCCCATAGACCCCACCATCGTGTTCCCGTGCCGCGCACGTCGGTTCCACCAAAATGGAGAGCTTGAGCTGCCCAAGAACGCCGCCGCGCTCGAGCTCGCCGGCGACGGCCACCGTCCGACGGAGCCCGCGCCGCCGCCTCTTTTAAAAGTTTGCTAGTGGCATTTCGTAAATAAACCGAACTTTGTTTGATTTTGAAAAATTCATATCTCCCGATTTAAAAGTCCAAAAATTGCAAACAAAATTTTTTTGGACACTAAAAAAACCTGTACTTTCATAAAAGTAACATGAATTTGTCGAGATCTGCAAGTTTTCATATTTTTACAAAAATGACAAAAGTCAATCCATAAAAATTCATTTAAGTAATAACTTTAAAAATATAAATCCAAAATTATTTCCACTTGGTCAGAGCCTTCACCTAAGAATACTTGAATTACTGGCACTGGAAAATCTACATTTCATTGCATATTTTTCAAGTTATTGCATCTTGCATTCTCTCGTATTTAATTTTTAATTAAATCCGTATAAATTATTTTTACATAAAACTTGGTAATTAATTTCCTCCTGGTATTGTGCATGTATAGAAAATCCCCTGTTAAATTTTGAGCATGTTAAATAATTATTTTTGCTAACCCTATATTAATTCCATAAAAGATTAATTTCAGCACATGTGTAAATGGTTTATGCCTCTAAAAGTTATATTTTTGCATGTTTATGTAAATTTCACTTTCCACAATGTCACATAGCACTTCATGACAGGATTAGTAAGAAGGTTTCATGTATTTCACGCATGTACTAATTTTGGAATCAACTTCTTGGTTTAAAGGGCGATCGTCATCGCATGTGGTGATAATCACTTAACCCTAAAGATCTCTTATGGTCGCATTTAAACTCTACTAATTCTTTTCTTAGATTCTGAACCTATATGTTAACCACAGCATTCATGCCATGTATTAAATCTTTGCTCATGTATTTTTAAGGTTATACTTGTTAATGTAATTAACTTCATTAAAAACAACAAGTTATACGTTTATGCTTACTAGGGTTTCACGAAACAAAACTTTTGCTTAACATACTCATATGTGCTGATGCAAACTGCATACATACATCACCATATTCATCACCCTTGTCTTCTTTTATTTATGCATTGCATTTCATCTTCTAGGTGACGACGCCGAATTGATCCCGCCGGAAGAAGCTATTGCCACGCTCAACGCTTGTGAAGCTAGCACTAACTTCGATCACTCTCAAAGCAAGCCCGGTGCATTCCTGTTATTTCGAAATGTCTTTCTTTATCACTATATTAACGACGATGAATGTGCATTTAAGTTTTAGTCGTTGATTGGAAATCCACGTGCATAAAATTCCTATATGTCCTATGTCGCTTATGTGTCATATCCTCATTAGAAATGCTATGCTATGTTTATGGAGTCAACGATAGAATGGGAATCTCAGTTATGGCTTATGATGAAAATTGAACATGTTGAATTGGTTAAAAATTGAGAACACCCATTGTGGCTCCGCGAACAAGTTTGAGTTGTGTACCACCTGCATACCTTTCTTATGGGGATTGGTAAACCTATGTAGCTTGTAAATTGTAAAGTGAGCCGGATATCTCACCGACCCGGAGGTGATGTGTATGGCACGGTGGTTGCACGGGTTGAGGACCGTTGGAGAGTGCACGGTTAAGCCTTGGGCACGTTGTTGAACGGTCGCAAGGGGGACGTGTACTCGGGGTCGGTGGCCCCGTGTTTTGCATTATGATGAACTCGAAAATGGTGGTCATACGTGTTCTTAAATGATGCGTATGTCGTGCATTTGGGTCTTTTCCTGCAGGATTAATAATTCGATAATTATCGTCGTTTCCTCTCGGTTGATGAGCACTACTTGATTCGAGCAGTTCGCAACGTGTAGTAATGGAAGGAGGATGAATAGCTTGCTGTTTTATATTTTGATACAAATTTATATTGCAAATTCTTGTATTGCTCGTATGCTCACTAAAGTTTCTTTTATGCAACAACCCTATTAATTTGGCTAGAATATAAAAGTGCCAACCTAAGTAGCATAGGTGCCGCTTTATGCAAAATGACAAGTTAAACCGGTCAAACCCCATGCATCTAGGAGTCGGTCTTAAATGGCCAATTTGACGGGTAAGACTTGCGGAGTATGCTAGATACTCGGGCTTTGCCACTACATGTGTATTTTCAGGATTCCTGCAAGCCGGGTTTTGCGATTGTTGTGGTAAGGTTGTGTGGGATGGAGAAGAGCCCAAAGAGTGGACCATTGAATGGGTTCCTAGCTCTCCGACCCATGATGAGTGAGCCGTGGCCTAGGCGGCATGGTTCATTTAAGTTATCTATGTATCGTCGTGTTGTGTAATCGCTTCCGCACTTTATTTCGAACAAAGATCATGGTTATGTAAGACTTAAATTCGAACCTAATGTATCTTTTATTTGGAACTCTATGTTGTAATCAAGACTTAATTATGTAAACTTGAAATTGTGGATGTTTGTTAATGTGATGCTATGTATGATTGTTTCGTCAATCATCTCCCAAGGCGATCCGTACCACACTTAACTATCTTTCCGGATAGGGGTGTGACAGCTCCCACTTATCCTACACGTCTCATGTCATTTCACAAAGTCCCACTAGAGTCAAGCTCAACAGGGTCTTCTTTCCCGCTGATTCCGCCAAGCCCGTTCCCTTGGTTGTGGTTTCGCTGGATAGTAGACAGGGACGGTGGGAATCTCGTTAATCCATTGATGCGCATCACTAGTTAGATGACGAGGCATTTGGCTACCTTAAGAGAGTCATAGTTACTCCCACCGTTTACCCACGCTTGGAAGAGAGTCATAGTTACTCCCACCGTTTACCCACGCTTGGTTGAATTTCTTCACTTTGACATTCGAGCACCGGGCAGAAATCACATTGCGTCGGCATCCGCGAGGACCATCGCAATGCTTTGTTTTAATTGAACAGTCGGATTCCCCTTGTCCGTACCGGTTCCGAGTCGATCGTTCGACGCCGGGAAGGCCCCCGAGGGAGCCATTCCGGTCCGTCCCCAGCCGGCACACGGTGGCCCGCTCTCGCCGCGTGAGTAGCTCAAGCATGCCGCCGACAGCCGACGGGTTTGGGGCCGGGACTCCGTGCTCGAGTCCTCGGAGCCAATCCTTTTCCCGAAGTTACGGATCCATTTTGCCGACTTCCCTTGCCTACATTGTTCCATTAGCCGGAGGTTGTTCACCTTGGAGACCTGATGCGGTTATGAGTACGACCGGGTGTGGACGGTACTCGGTCCTTCGGATTTTCAAGGGCCGTCGGGGTGCACCGGACACCGCACGACGTGTGGTGCTCTTCCGACCGCTAGACCCTACCTCCGGCTGAACCGTTTCCGGGGTTGTTGGGCCGTTAAGCAAAAAGATAATTCTTCCCGAGGCCCTCGCCGGCGTCTCCGAACTTCCTAACGTTGCCGTCAACCGCCACGTCCCGGCTCGGGAAATCTTAACTCGATTCCCTTTCGGGTAACACGCGTGATCGCGCTATCTGCCGAGGTTACCCCGTCCCTTAGGATCGGCTTACCCATGTGCAAGTGCCATTCACATGGAACCTTTCTCCTCTTCGGCCTTCAAAGTTCTCATTTGAATATTTGCTAGTACCACCAAGATCTGCACCAACGGCCGCTCCGCCCGGGCTCGTGCCCCGAGTTTTATAGCAGCCTCCGTGCCCTCCTACTCATCGGGGCATGTCACTCGCCCGGATCGCCGGGTGTGGGTCGCGCGCTTTAGCGCCATCCATTTTCGGGGCTAGTTGATTCGGCAGGTGAGTTGTTACACACTCCTGGCAAGGTCCAAAAGGGAGCAAATACCAGCCCGTTTCCACACGTACCGATTGTCAACTCACTCGCCCCCATGCCCGGGTTACCGTGCGGTCAAGAAATGCCACACGATCCCAAGCCTCGCAGTGGCTATCGGCCTTGCGGGAGAAACCCAAATGCTCGATATACGCATCATTTAATAACGCGTAAGACCACCTTTCACGAGATCACAACAGATATGAGCCGGGTCCACCCTTCGAGTGTGTGTTCCCCTTGCAACCACGGTAGCGTCGGGTCCAAGGATAAACAACACACCCTCTCGTCTACTCACAAACCCATGGATCCACCGTGACCAACACTTAGGACAAAGGGTGGAGATACCGTCCAGACACTACGACTCTCATGTTACATCGGTTTACCAACTCCCATGCGAAGGTATGTGTTTTGGTTACAAAGGCCACAATCAATAAGGATTGGGCCAGCCCAAGGATGTCCCGAAGAAAGACAAAGGGCTTCGGGATTATGGCGGTCCTTTGACTAGGCCTAATGGGAGGTAACGAGAAAAACTATGAAGGCTGCTGAGTGTTAAGAGGACTAGAAGAAGTCATGAAGGACCCCATACGAAGGCTATCATTGCTATTACGGTGATGTTACAGGAGGTGTCCAAAACCGGCTGATATGATGGGCTGAGAGAGTATTTATAGCCTCATACTCTCTCAACCCTAATGGTCACTATCAGCCCCCTCAAATTACACTTATGCCCCCAACCTCTATTCTACCTCCTCGAAGGGCATTAAAGTCAATTACATTCTCCCCTCATGACTAGCTCTTGTGGGCTAACTTCCCCCTTCATGGCCTTGTTGGGCCTTAGCTAGGCCAAGTACTCCCTTCCTAGTGCTTCTCCTTTGGGCCACCGAGACATGTGAGGAGCTTCTTCCATGGCCTTGTTGGGTCTATTTCCTCCGAGCTGGCCCATTGGGGTAAGGTGGTGATCTTCCCCCCAACAGTATGCATTTGGTACACAACTTAATACTTGCTCGCGGAGTCACAACGAACGCTCCTCAACCGACATGCACGGGATTGTGGCGAACTCGGGCCAACATTGACACCGCATTCCTACACATGTGTACCCTATATAGTCTCCAATTCATTCAATATGAGAGGTAACAATATTTGAAACCTAGACCGGGTGGTCTCCAAACCACTCGGTGTTGCTATCGATGAGTTCATTAAGCATAGCATCTAACGAAGAAAAGGATTATGCCTAGTGAAAACCATAGGAATAGGGATTCAATGCAGCTAGGGTTACGGTCAACTCCTAAACATAAGTGCACAATACATAAATATAGACATATGTGAAATAAACCAAAAGCTAAACAATTGGGATTATGCACGGGGCTTGCCTTGTCTTTGCTTGAAGTTAGCACTCTCAACCAAGCTCAATTCAGCGGGATCCTTCACGTGATTTCTTTCTTCGGTCGGGGTCCCTATATGGATGCAATGCATGGTGTGAGTATGGATGCATACATAGATATTTAGTTCATGGAACTTTCTCAATAACAAAATCTAATACAATGGTTAAATTAAATAAACATGTTCATGTGGGAATAAAGATGCTTGCTTATTGTTGGTATTTCTTACGTCACGAATAAATCCGCAAGCGCACGGAATACCGTTGTAGCACTTCACCCGGGAGTATTCCAAGGTATCGTATTTATATCCGCAGGGAACGGAGTATTTCTGCAACAAGGTTAGTTTACCCAAGGACAACCAAGACAACGTAGTAAAATAGGGTCGAGAGGGTGACTCTTATCTATTTATCCTTTAAAGGTAGACGAACGCAAGCTAGACTTGTTTACTTCGGGCACCGTCTTAGGCTTGGTCCGCCAAGCCACTCCGGTCTCGAAAGCTCTACTATGTACCCGAACGTGGAGGGTTCCTTTGGATGACAGGGCTGTCACTTCCTGCCACCTACCTCTACAAACCGTGGGGCACACAGCAAACAAAGGCGATCTCCAGCCTAGACACCACGTCTATGCTATTGACCGCTACTCTAGCCTCGGCCTAGAACCGAGTTCGAAAGCTAGAGCACTTCTTGCGAAGCGATGATCCCGTAAACAAGTATAACAAGAATTACGTCTAACAAAGATATGTCACGATAGATAAGTAGATCACCACGTATAAATCACCTAAAAGAGTGTTTACACGCCAAGGTAAAAGGAAAGGAAATACTACTCCACTTTATAAAAGGGAGGAACACTCCTTCCTTTTCCTTGCCCTCTCTCCTATTCTACTAAGATACAAGAGGCCCTTGGCCTAAGGATGAGAATTTTGTCTTCTATCTTGATGTTGGTGGTGTGTTGAGAGAGGGGGTATAGCCCTTTATTTATAGCCTTGGAAGGTCGGCAACTTGGAGGCGGTTCCTGACGTCGGTGGCATTTAATGCAGGTGGAACCGACCTCCGGACGTCGGTAGTGAACCGCCGGAGAAAAATGGGCCGGTGGGGCCACCACCACGGTTCGGCCGAACCCAAATCCGGGTCGGCCGAACCGGGCTGGGCTCCACTGGGTCCGGTCTTCTTCGTGGTGGCTCTCCGTGTTGCTTCCTTCCTTGGTCCAGATTGCTAGGGATAGAGTTGGAGCCTGTTTCTCTGGATTTTGGGCTGAGAGAGTTGTCTTTTATGTCGGGGAAAGTTCGGCAAGTGCGAAGCCCATGTTTTATGCATACTTGTCCCCGTTTTCATATGGATTGCACCTGCACTCACGAATTCACCAAGACTTGTGGAAATGGTTAGATAAAAGCCCTATGTCTACTCTTGGTGGTGGATATGATTTCAAAAGGTGCATAAAGTTGACGGTAAAAATGGATCGTAAGGACCGTCAACAAGACCCCCTCACTTAGCTCTTTGCTCGTCCTCGAGTAAAGCTAGTGAGCATAAGCGGGAGCATACTTCTCATGGTATGATGCTAGCATACAAATTATTCCAAGCCATACCTGCACCCGTGAACTTTGATGTGTCTACCATGTAATCTTGGGCGGTTGAGGAATGGAACGGTCATGATTCAAGTCATCATAACTCCCTCTGCTGAGTAACTCGGGTTTTTGATAGATTTTCAAAGTAAAAACATGGCTCATACTCCTCAAATGATCACTCTCAAATCGCTCAATGTTTATGGTTCCTCACCAAGGCATGATTTTCCTCTTTTCATCTTACTTCTACAAAAGGCTTTATGTGGAGCTTGGTAGGGAATGAAAGAGAGGCATACTTGCATCACATATTTTTGCCGAACCAAAAGAGTGGATCCATGGAGGATGCAAGTCATACAATCCTGATCAAGATGTGCATGTGTGTATAATGGTAGCGAGGTGGAAAGCATACTCCTTTTTGTATTCCTTCTCTCTCTCTCTTTTTTCAGATTTTTGAGGAGGACATGGCTAGTATTTTTTTCTTTCTTTCTCTCTCTCTTTTTTTTTTTTTTTTAACATTATCCCTCTTTTCATTTTCAACATGCTCTACTTTTGTATGAGCAGGGATTATTCTTTCTCTTGCATAGCCATGTCTCCGATGATAACTTGAGAGAGGAAGGTAATAATGTGGAGTATTTATTTTGGTGGATGGATGGGCGTATTGCTTGACTTCCAGTGTAGAAGCTTAGTGTGAGGTGGAGTGTACGTGATCTTTGATCATGAGAGTATAACAAGCTTCTCACTAGGGTCACACAATTTTGATAAAGCTCAATGCAATGACAAGCAGCATATGTGTGTAGGCTTTGCAATGTGATCAACATATGGCTTTGGTGGGAATATAAGATCATTGAGGAGCATGAAGCTATAAAATTTAAAATTTTTTTCAAGATAAATACCCAATTACTCTATGCAGGAGGAGCAAGATTCATCTCATCCAACCATATCACATTCGCCAACAACTTAGATAAACATGGGTTCCTATGAGATTGGTGTTCACAAGCAACAGCATATGATGCGAGGAATAAAGAGTATGCAGGCCAACCGTCTAGAAGCATGTAGTTTGAGGGAACAATAACGTTCATTTTATTCTTGAGTTAAATTTTAGTGATTGGCTCAAAAGGTTGGTTTAACTCATGAATTGGAGAGATAGAGTAGTGGGGTAGAATGCGCAAACCATCGCCTTGGGTGAAGTGGAGGCCAAGTGGACCATAGGATATTTGATCGAACCAAAGGTTCGGCCAAACCTTGCTTTCTTGTCCCGATGGCTCCACCTTCTTTTGTGTCGATTAGTGCGATGTTGTGCATCATGTTGGTGGGGGAGATCTCAAATGTGTGCGTGATGAAGAACTAAAGAGATCTCCCCCACACTTGTTCTTGTATCTGCTTTATTTATTCGAAACAAACAAAAACAAAGCGAAGACAAAGAGGACTCTACCGGGGTTAAAGACCGGGGAGCCTAGATTTATTGAATTAAACTTTAGGTGCCTTATGTGTTTGAAACAAAAGAGAGATGAAGCACCTTACTTATTATTTCTTTTTCAAGTGTTATTCGATTTTTCATTTTATAATTTTTATTTTATTTTGACATTTTCAAGGTGGAAGAAAAAGGATGCAAGTTGCGATACAAGTTACCTTTGTGGGGGAGGGAACCTCCCCCACACTTGTTCTTTTGCTCATGGCGTTTGATTTGGGGTTGAACCCAATGTGATTGTGGAAGGCCTTTGTGCGGTGTGGCTGTGATGTTGGTGCAATGTTTTGGTGGGGAGATCTCGAGCATGTGCGTGATGAAAACTCGAGAGATCTCCCCCACACTTGTTCTCTGCACCGAGAATCCTGCCAAAAACACTACTCCTGCAAGCAATTTCCTCCAACTTGGAGAGGCAAGGTTAGCTCTCGGAGCACATACAAACAAGGTCCGGGTTAGATGACCAGGACCTCATTTGTACAGCCGAGGAAGAAAGGCACAAGCATGTCATGTGGACCATGTTTGAGTGCGATCATGGGCAAGATATTCCTCGTTGATAAAAACAACTTGGGGCTTAGTGATATGAAAACTTGAAACAGATGTAAGCCCCAACTCTAGGAGTGATATGATAAAACAACGAGGTGCACTCAAGAAGTCCTAATTGCTTGGAAAGTTCTTAACCATTCATGCATTGCATAGGAGGGATTTTGATATCGTTAACCATGGCGAGAGGATTCTAAGCTCATTCCTCATACGAGATATGTCTATGATTGCTTTGAGGAACACAAGTCATAGCAAGCCAACCATGCATCAAGCACAAGAAGGAATATGATTCATTGCCAATGAGCATGCTTGTGAAGATCGGGAGTTTGTAGGCTCAAAGTTTGATAAGCAATGCTTATGAAAGCCTAGTAGATAGCAAGGATGTATGCATGAAGGGTGATACTCCCTATGGGAGAACCAAAGGGTAGTACCATTGCCTAACTACTACAAGGATGCATGGAAAATCATGTGGTAAGTAGGTGGGAGCCATACTCACCCACACGAATAAAAACCATATCACCCTTGGGCTTCCAATTATTAGCAAAAAATGTGGTCATACCTTTGTTGTGCGAGAGATATCAAATTGAAGTTGTAGGCTTGTTCCTTCATTTCGCACACCACAACAAGGTTGGTGTCGAAAAGGAGTCTTGACATGTTGTTTTCATCAAGGTCCTCCTCCATGGGATCTTCGTGAGGCTCTTCATGCCAACCTTCTCACATTAGGCATGAGCTCAATGGAGGGGGACGAGTATGTGTCACGTCGGGGGTGACTTGTGCTTGAACTTGTCGCCTTTTTCAACGTGTTGATGAGCTGATTATTGTCCTTTCTCCTGGCTGCACATAAGAGCAAGAACACAAAAGCGAACTCGAGCACGGGTTATGTTAGTGAAAACCAAATGGATTTCCCGTCGGTTGCCTTTGCAAGGATTTTTTTTTTTCGCAACTTAATTTATTAAACAAATAAAAAAGAAGAGAAAGAGAAATCTTTTTCTTAACTTCAAGACAAAAAGCCAAAAGGGTTTGTCTCAAAATTGTTTTTCTTTGAGAATAATTTTTGACATAAAAAAGAAGAGTTGGAGACGATCGAAGATCAAAGAAGTTTATTTTCGAAAGACTCCAACTATGAAAATAAGAAAACCAAAGAAAAAGAAAATCTTTTTCTTAAACTTGAGACAAAATATCATGAAAAATTGGGAAAATGTGAGAGCAAGAATTTTGTTTTAAGGGTTCTTGAATGCGGAAGGGATGAAATTGAAGAATTCAAACACCCTTGCATCCAAAAAGAAATGAAGTTCAACTTGGTCAACAACCCCACAATGGCTATATGCTTAAAGTCAAGGGGGCTGTGCCAAAATTCCATTAAAACTTTTGCTCAAAGCATTTTCCAAAAGGTTGGTTCAAGTTAAATTTTACCAAACTTATTCTCTCAGATTTTTTTTTTCAAGGAGAAAAAAGAACAAAATAAGAGTTTGGAGAATGATTCCAACAAGGAGGGAATTTATTTTGGAAAAACTCCAATTATTTAAATGGAAAAACCAAAAGGAGAAAGAAACAAAATCTTTTCTTTTCTTGAACTTGGGGCAAACAATTAAAATTCTCGGGAAGTGCAAGAGTAAGAATTTTGGAGAAAGAGTGCTTGAGTGGAATGTAAGTGAAGGCACGAAGCACTCTTTTTGGTTAACAACCCCATGATGGCTATGTGTTAGAGAGCCGAGAGGGAGTTGTGCCCAAAATTCCTCCAAAATTTTGCTCAAAGCATTTTCCATAAAAAGATTGCCTCAAACTCATTTTCTAAAATAGAGTTTTTTTCTTTTTTAATGCAAAACGGTTTGAAGAATCCCAAAATGGTTTGGAACAATTCAAACATGCAGAAAGCAAATATGCAAGGAATGCGGTGTCTAGTGGGAAAACAAACATGCATGTGAAAAACAAATGATTTGCATTTTTTTTTTTATTATTTTTTTCATATGTAAATCAGAAAAATCCGAATATGCATGTTGAGGAGAAATCAAATATGGAGGAAACAAATATGAGATAACTACCGATTATCCTATCGGCAAGGGCATCATCATTTTAAGTCCGATGAGCAAGACTTTTCTCCATCATCATGATTTGTCAATAAAGTCCCGGAGAAGGACCTGCAAGGTTAGTGCCAACAATATACAAGCACGATATTTGCAATATTTATGATAAACAAAAGTATCTACAACCATCCTAAAGAACATATAGCAAAACAAGGCACCAAGGTGGTTGTGGGCAGCAGAAGTGGTGTTGGCACTAACGAGGCATTGACCCTAGAGATTCATGATGTGAGCATGTGTCATGTGGTTGTTCAAAGAAGAAGCTCCCATGCTCATTCAAAGATTCCTCTTTAGATTCTAGAGTCGATGCCTCATGAAATTCCATGGCCCAAGGTTTGTTTTCAAAAAGTTCTTGATCATCATCAAGAACGGTGCGTGAAGGGCCGAGAGGAAAAGGCTCAAATGGTGAAGAGGACCGTTTGGGTTCATAGGCATAAAAGGTTTCGTCAAACTCATCCTCTTCATGGGTGGAAAACTTTGCATCCTCATATAATGAAAGCTCGAGCGATCGGGTTCGGGATATGAACTTCACTTGCTCAAGTGGTTCATGATTGTGATGAGGATTCTCCAAAGGATTTTGAGTGGTGGTGGTGGTGAAAACGGTTTTCCCATGATTCTCCGTCATATCCTCCTTATGAAAAGGGTTTTTAGGAGGATCGGGAGGAGAAGGAGGTGGCGTCTTTACCCATGTGTAATTCGAGGTGTTTCCAAAATTTTCAAAAATTTCTTCCTCAAACTCAAAAGGGAACTCAAGAGGTTCATCTTCCTCTATCATTGCTCTTGTGTTAGATGAGGACTCGAGTGTTGGGTCTACCTTTGTAGGCACCAATTGTTGTGTTTCTTGCATAACGAGTTCTTCATCTTTTGACTTCGGCTCAACGAGTAAGTCAGCGGAAAAAGGTGTGTTTTCCACAATTCGATCCAAAAGTTCGTGTGCTTCCGCTATGGTCTTATGAGAAAAAGACCCACCCGCGGCCGTGTCAAGATAAAGTGCGGTATCGTTGCTCAATCCCGAATAAAAGTGTTGTAATAAAACGGGTTCGGGGAGCAATAATTCTGGTCCGGAGTCCGTTAGAGAACAGAACCGAATCCATGACGCACTTAAGGTTTCCTTTTCTTCTTGTCGAAAGCCTATTATTTCCGCTCGTAGAGAAGTGATACGAGATACGGGGAAGAATGCTAGACAAAATTTGTCTCGCAATTCTTTCCAATCACCGTTCACTCTCTTAGCGGTGTAAGTGTACCATTGCTTCGCCTTCTCATTGAGAGAGAAGGGAAACAACTTCCACTTCAATGTTTCTTGTGTCATGCCATGGATCAATCGGCATGAACACAAATGTTCAAACTCTCGCAAGTGTTCATAAGGATTTTCATGTTTAAAACCCGAAAAGGATAAACCTCTAATCATCGAAATGTAATCGGGGAGAACTCATAGCCAGGTGAAGAAATAGGTTGTGACGATGATGGTGGCTCTAAGAATTCACCCCGTGGAGTGGAGAAGGATTGGATGGTTGGGTGTGACTCCATGATATGTTTTTGTGAAATTTTGAATGTAAGGAAAAATAAAAACAGAACGGTAAGTAAGATAGATTACGAGGGCAAACCTGATTCGTTACAAAGATAACAACCGTTCCCGACAACGGCGCCGGAAATGCTTGTTGGTATTTCTTACGTCACGAATAAATCCGCAAGCGCACGGAATACCGTTGTAGCACTTCACCGGGAGTATTCCAAGGTATCGTATTTATATCCGCGAGGAACGGAGTATTTCTGCAACAAGGTTAGTTTACCCAAGGACAACCAAGACAACGTAGTAAAATAGGGTCGAGAGGGTGACTCTTATCTATTTATCCTTTAAAGGTAGACGAACGCAAGCTAGACTTGTTTACTTCGGGCACCGTCTTAGGCTTGGTCTGCCAAGCCACTCCGGTCTACGAAAGCTCTACTATGTACCCGAACGTGGAGGGTTCCTTTGGATGACAGGGCTGTCACTTCCTGCCACCTACCTCTACAAACCGTGGGGCACACAGCAAACAAAGGCGATCTCCAGCCTAGACACCACGTCTATGCTATTGACCGCTACTCTAGCCTCGGCCTAGAACCGAGTTCGGAAAGCTAGAGCACTTCTTGCGAAGCGATGATCCCGTAAACAAGTATAACAAGAATTACGTCTAACAAAGATATGTCACGATAGATAAGTAGATCACCACGTATAAATCACCTAAAAGAGTGTTTACACGCCAAGGTAAAAGGAAAGGAAATACTACTCCACTTTATAAAAGGGAGGAACACTCCTTCCTTTTCCTTGCCCTCTCTCCTATTCTACTAAGATACAAGAGGCCCTTGGCCTAAGGATGAGAATTTTGTCTTCTATCTTGATGTTGGTGGTGTGTTGAGAGAGGGGGTATAGCCCTTTATTTATAGCCTTGGAAGGTCGGCAACTTGGAGGCGGTTCCCGACGTCGGTGGCATTTAATGCAGGTGGAACCGACCTCCGGACGTCGGTAGTGAACCGCCGAGAGAAAAATGGGCCGGTGGGGCCACCACCACGAGTTCGGCCGAACCCAAATCCAGGTCGGCCGAACCAGGCTGGGCCCCACTGGGTCCGGTCTTCTTCGTGGTGGCTCTCCGTGTTGCTTCCTTCCTTGGTCCAGTTGCTAGGGATAGAGTTGGAGCCTCGTTTCTCTGGATTTTGGGCTGAGAGAGTTGTCTTTTATGTCGGGGAAAGTTCGGCAAGTGCGAAGCCCATGTTTTATGCATACTTGTCCCCGTTTTCATATGGATTGCACCTGCACTCACGAATTCACCAAGACTTGTGGAAATGGTTAGATAAAAGCCCTATGTCTACTCTTGGTGGTGGATATGATTTCAAAAGGTGCATAAAGTTGACGGTAAAAATGGATCGTAAGGACCGTCAACACTTATGATGACAATTTATATGGATATGTTATGGGGATAACCTTCTAATTAGAAGAAACATAAACTATATAAAATAATCATCATCTTTATGCTAGCACATAATATGGCATGGCAAATTAACTAAAGCATGTGAATCAGAATGGATAATCATTTAGAATGCTACTGCCATGATTATGAAAAGTAGGTCGTTGCATACATGAAATGAAAAAATCAATTGGGGCATGAGCTAGGCAAAATTACTACATGGCAATTATGATATGCACATTATACTTAGCAAATCGTAAGCAAGGAGTGCTGCCCTATTCAAGTAATACATAAGCTTGCAAAAAAACATAGCACATGGCAGGATGGCATACACTCATGAGCAGGAATGAAAATTATCACATAACACTTAAACACAGCCAAGTGACTGCAATTCATTTTTATGGACATTTCACCATATCAACTTATGAATGACCATAAAGCATAAAACTACTTCTAAACCAGATTCTTATGATGATTGTAGCCATTTTTATGATTGAGCACCAGAAGCAAATAAATTTCTTTTTATCCTTTTCTAAAATAAACATTTTTCCCTTTTTGTCCCACTAGATATGGCAATAATGCTCTGGGAAATGCTACTCTTTGACTGATGTGTCATGACAGATCACTAAACATAATATTCATGTTAAAAACCTATTTACCTCATGATTGAGAACCATAAGCAAATATCAAGAGAATTTAAGTAAGTTTTTCTTCTCCTGCACGAATTAGGGCAACTGTAGCTCATTTAACAATTAATGTGCAAAATGATGTGAATATGTTCCAATGCATCAAAATATGAAGAAACATGCCAATGGGAGTGATGTGCCCAAATTTGGTGAAAGTTACATATTAAAACATTTAATTTATGGTCCCGTTAGCGCTTAACGGGATGTGTTCTTAAATTATATAAAACTTGACTTTTCACCACAGAACCCTAGCAAACAAAGTAGGGTCATATAAAGTACACTCCCCAAGGATTCCAAAAAGTTCTCATTTACAATTTTCTGACCTTTGTAGAGAAAGTTATTCGATTTATATAATTCCATGTTTTTCAGCTTAGTTAACGTGATAGCACTTCAAAGTACTTGAAACTTTAATTTTTACCAAAGAAAGTAATTGGAAAACTAATGGGTCCATTGCAAGGTACACTTCTCAAGCTTTCCAACAAGTATCTAATCGAGTACTTCGAGCTTCCTAGAGAAAGTTAATCAATTTTTAAATTCCTTGAAAGTTTACTGATATTACAAAAATGCCACTGCGTGTTTGAAATTTTTCTAAGTGTTGCTCCGAGCATGGTTACGCCTAAATTATGCAAAATAACATAAAATAGAATGATTGTACATACTAAACTTATAGGCATCATTCAGATAACTTCACATTTGAATTAATATGACCAGAGGGTTATTGGTAATTTTATGCACATTTTAATACAGACAACTTATGATCAGCACTTACGCAATAAAACAACTCTAAACCACATCCTCATGATGAAACATAAGCTCCCCTATGATTTAGCATCAGAATCAATTAAATTTTTATTTTACTTATTTCTTAAAATAGAGCATTCGCTATTTAAGCTATTACAGCAATTATGTATTTAGGCACTTTACCATTTTATGCAAATGTAACTATAAAATATCTCTAAACAGGATTTGATGACCAAGCACAAATCTGCTCATGATGAGCACTAAATCAATTAGATGAGCATCTATGCATGGATTTTCCAAACATTTTTCTAAAATAACATATTTAAATCAATTATACACCACATGAGCTAATAACACTAATGATGGCAAAAACATGTATGAATGCATGAAAAGCATGTTCTAGGGGGTCCCATTTGTAATTAAAAGTGCACATACCACTTTTGGTTAATTTTACATTTTTAGGGAATTAATTAAGGAATTTATAAGCTTAACAAACTTCCATTTTAAAATAAACGAAACATTGATTTTCTGCACCGAACCCTAGACAACAAAGTTGGGAAATGTAAAGCTTATGCTCTGAGCATTCCAAAAGTTATCAAGTGCATTTAAATCTAGGTTTTAAGCGCTTAGCATCTTGCCACTTGTTTTTAATCAAAACATTAATTTATTGCACAGACCCATATGTGAAAAAGTGGTTTATTGTAAAGCACAAGTTTCAAGCTTTCCAAAAAGCTATTATTTGCATTTTTTGACTTGTAGTTTTCAGGATATGCATTTTTCAAAATCCATAAAAGTTCACTACTATTACGAGAATGCCACTAGGTTTTTATTTCGAACATGAGCGTGCGCACGGCGGCTCCCTCGCCGAAAAGGGGCGACGCTACGTCGACATTGGAAACGGGGGTGCGGCTCAGGCTAGGAGTTGCTCGCTCGAGGGCACTTCGATGCGGAGAACTCAATAGAGGGGGCGCCGGGGTTTCGGCTCACCAAAGCTTGGACGATGGTAAGAAGCGGAGCTCCAAGGGGTTCGATGGCGCGGTGTGCGATGTGCTGGCCACCGGAGGACGGGGTTCCTGGTCTCGGAGCACCGCACGGTCGTTGCAAAGCTCGGCGTCGAAGTTGATGAGGCCGGGAAGGCCGCAAGGTGGAGCTCGTCGAGGGGTCGTCGGTCCGTGGGCGGCAGCGGCTGCCGGGCACGCTCTCATCGTCGGTGCTCTGCAGAAAAATCCCTAGGGGTGAGCACATGTAACACCCCGATTTTCGGCCAAATTAAAAATCGCTAAATAAATCATTTTATTTATTCAGGAAAAATATTTACAAAAATTAACTAGGACTTTAAAACCGAAATATATACATAGGAAGACGACACATAGAATTTTTAAAATAAAAACCTAACTCTTGCAAACTTGATTGTTTCTATTCTATTTGCTTTACTTATATTTTTGTTCATATTATTTTGACTCATTGGGATTTACTTGGTTTTTATTTAGTTATTTATTATTTTCACTTAAGTAGAGAAGAAAGGAAAATACAAAAGGAAATTAAACCCAGTCGGGCTGTCCTACCCCCATTTCCTCTCCCCCGGCCCAGCCCCTCTCTATCGGGCCCAACCCACCAATGCCCGTCCCCCCCCCGACCCTTTTCTTTCTCGCCGCACACCACAAGCGCGCGATGCGCGTCATTCGCCGGCCGCGCCTCCGCCCGTCCCCCCGCCCTCGCTACCGCCACCCTCTCCGCCCTCCACATGCACCCCGCCGGCCGCGCTCGCGCGCCCAAGCCGCCGCCCCCTTGGCTCCTTTCCCCTCCCCTATCCTCTTGGCCCCCGTGCATCGTCGCCACGATGTTGTACGCGGCATCTCCACCATCTCGCCGCTTTCGACCAGCGCCGCGGCCGCTCGTCTCGGTGTGTCAACCCGACGACCTCGCACACCACGCCTCGCCCTCCACTCTCCCATACAAGGACCCCATGCCCCTTTCCCGTGAACACCGGCCGGGCCGCCACGGCCATGGCCACCGCCATTGCCACCCGCGCCGCTCTCCCCCTATAAAAGCCCCCCCGCCCCGCCCCGCTTTGCTCGCCACCGCAGCCACTCGAGCCCGGCGGCAAGTGTCGCGCCACCGTCTTCCCCTCTCCCTCCTTCCTCCGCCTCCACCACCGGCCGTCGGTCCCCCCCTGCTCCCCTTAGCCGCGGCGCCGCTTCCCTTCCTCCCCACCCGAGCCGTTGAGCCGCCCGGCTTGGCCATGCTCCCGCGCAGCCCCCTAGGCCCTCTCCCCTCCATATCCTCCCCTCCCCGAGCCGCTCCGTCGAGCGCTGCCGCCGCGGCCACCTTCGACACGGCCGCTCGTGCTCACCTCACGTCGCCCCTCTGCGTGACCTCACCGCGAGCTCCTTCGTGGCTCGGTGGCCACCGGCGTGCCCTCGCCCTCCCCTTAGGCCAACCCAGGCCGCCGGAATCCTCGACTCCGACGAGCCCGAGCCCCGCGCCGCCACTGTGGTCCACCATGGACCCGTGGGCTGGCTCACCGACCCGGTCCACGGGGTCCATTGACCCGATCCACACCTTTTCCAATAGAAAAATAAAACCCCCTGGCCTTTTCCCATATTATTTAAGAGCCCTTAGGTTTTTACATAAAGCCCCCTAAACTTTCCAAAAATTATAAATAGGTCCCTGGCCATCCTGAAAATGCATTTTTGCATTTTAGCCCCTCCACTTCTCCAAAATTACCAAAATTTATTTATTCTTTTATAGAAACCATAGCTGATTTTTACAAAAATACCCCTAGACTTCACATAGCCATAACTTTTCAACCGTAGCTCCGTTTTTGGCAATTCCGATGCCGTTGGAATCATCATTGCAAACCCTAGCCCCTGAAACCTTCCTATTCACTCCATTTTATTTGGTTTTTACTCACTATTACTTTTTCCTTTTATTATTTTATGTGACGTAGCTTACGTACTCTAACGCCGCTATAGACGAGGAGAACCGGGAGTAGGAGCCCGAAGACCCCGACTACGAGGAAGACTTCGAGGACGCATTAGGAGGCAAGCTCTATCAATTCCTTGATTATAATTGATCCTGTTACTCTGCTTATTCTCGCACCTATATAGGAAGCTGCTCTTATATGCATGATCCTTGCAATTACTTTGCTAGAGCCCAATTGTTATTTGATAATGTTCAAATCACTATAGATGCGAAAATCATACCCTTGATTGCCATTAGACCACTAGAATCAACCTAGATGTATTGTTAACTATGTTAATGATGTGGTGGTATCACGCTTAGGAACTGTTACTATCTATCATCATACACCTTGTTTACGAAAATGTGTGAAAATGTGTTTGGTGGTGTGTGTTGATGGGTGGGTGATTAGACCAACTGTGTTAAGGTGAAGTTGGGTGAGAAATGATATCGGCCGTGGGCGAAACTCCTAGTACTCGGTGTAGAGTACTTGATGATTAGGTGCTGTCCATTTGTGATGGACGAGTGTTTGCCCTGCCATGTAAGGACCGGTTCTTCGGACCCCAAATTGGTGACTTAGTGTACAACCACGGAACCTGTTATGGGCAGGACTGTGCACCAAACCTTGGGTTACGCGGCAAGAAGTTCCACGAGGTGTAGTAGATGACGGAGGTCCAAGGATCGTTTATTTGGTGAAGTCCGAGTACTTGGCATTTATATGGTGGACGGTATGCTCGTGTCATACGCGTCGGATCCCCGGGCATTCGGGGTGGACTTGTGAGCGTGCCTAGTTTCGGTGACAACATTATGTGTTCCGTAGCTCAGAACATATAGCTTGTGGGTAAAGTGTACCAACCTCTGCAGAGTGTATAAAACTATCCGGATGTCCGTTGTCACGTTATATTGACACCCCAAATCGTGAGCTCACGTTGATTAGCCACGAATACTAAACCCCGGATATGTCGAGTGTGTGACATCCCATGTCACGATTAAGGCTTAAGCACTTAATTAAAACCCTAATGATGTCCTTAACAGAACCCTAATGCTAATCCTACAAAAGAAATGCAAGAAAAAAGAAAATAAAAAAAATAAAAGAAAAAGGCAAATCTAGGGTTAAACCCTAACCCTAATGAGAAGTGCAAACATTATAAAAGTACCACCCACATATTTTTGAACCACTGCATTTCTCATACAAAAAGAGGAATTTACAGCATTTTTACAAAATTTTTGAACAAAGTTTCAAAAGCCCAAAAATTCAAATTCAAATCTGAAACTTGTCTGTTTATGAATTTTATATGAATTTTTGGAAGCAAATTTAGAACTTCAACTTCAAACATGAAAATTAGAGTGTCTCATGCTGAAGCTCTCCATATTTTTATTTTAATTTTTGGAGCAGCAGAAGTATGAATTACACCCAAATTTCCAAACAGCAGATTCAAATTTCGAATTTTGACCTCGAGCACTCGTTTGCCCGCCGGGCAATGGCGGCCGGACCGCCGGTCCGGCCAGCCTGGGCACCACCCCCATGCGTGCCTTGCCCTGTCCCGTCACCATGCAAGCCAGGCCCAACCCCCAACTGCCCCTGTACCCGCCGGCCAACAGGAGCGGCCGGAATTGAAGGCGAACGCGCCCCCGCCGCGGCCGCCCCTACCGCCCGTCCTTCTCCCCCTTAGAAAACGGCACAAAGGCCAAGCTCCCATCCTCTCCTTCGCCACAATCATTGCTCAGCTCCCTCCGCTCCTCTCCGCACCGCCGCCTCGCTCTCTCCCTCCCCGCAACTCACGCAAGAAGGGAAATCGCCGCCACCCGGCATTAACGCCGCCATGGACGCCGCCGCCAATTCCTCCGCCTAGGCAAGTCGTGCGCCCCGTTTTTCTTCGCCAAGAGCCTCCCCTTCCTCCCTCCCGACTAGCTCCCCTTTCCCCTGCAGCCAATCGCCAGAAATTTGGAGAGAACCGACCGCCGCCGCCGCCGGTTCCGCCACCTCCCCGTCGAGCATCCCTCTCCGGTCGTCCCCAACCTCGAGCAACCTCACGCCACGCTTCTCCACACTCGGGTGAAGCTCTCGGGCCCCGCCCCGCCTCCTCTCGTCCCCTGTACCGCACGCGCCGCGTCGCCGAAGTGCTCGCGAGCTCCGCTGCTCGCCGCGCCGCCCCTCCGCTGCCGTTGGGTCCCACCGTCCCCACCAATGTGCTCCCCGCGCCGCGCACACCATTTTGCCCAAAGCCCGGAGCTTGAGCTGCCCCGTAGCGCCACCGCGAGCCAGCTCGCCGGCACCGGCCCTCGCTCGTCGGAGCGCGCGCGCGCCCCGTTCAAATTTTCCCGAGTGGCAATTCCGTAAATAAGGCCGAACTTCGTTTGATTTTGAAAAAATCATATCTCTCGATTTAAAAGTCCAAAAATTGCAAACTAAAATGTTTTGGAAACTAAAAACTTGTACTTTCATAAAAGTAACATGAACTTGCCAGATCTGAATGTTTTCCTATTTTTACAAAAATGTTAAAAGTTAATCAATGAAAACTCATTTAGGTCATAACTTTAAAAATATAGATCTAAATTTAATGCCACCTGGTCAGAGCCTGATTTTTTTGAAACAAATGCATACTTGAATTACTGGCACTGGAAAATCTACATTCCATTGCCTATTTTCCAAGTTATTGCATTTCTTGCATTCTCTCGTATTTAATTTTTAATTAAATCGGTATAGATTATTTTTACATGAAACTTGGTAATTAATTTCCTCCTAGTACTGTGCATGTGTAGAAAATCCCCTATTAAATTTTGAGCATGTTAAATAATTATTTTTGCTAACCCTAGATTAATTCCATAAAACGTTAATTTCAGCACATGTGTAAATGGTTTATGCCTCTAAAAGTTATATTTTTGCATGTTTATGTAAATTTCACTTTCCACAATGTCACATAGCACTTCATGACAGGATTAGTAAGAAGGTTTCATGTATTTCACGCATGTACTAATTTTGGAATCAACTTCTTGGTTTAAAGGGCGATCGTCATCGCATGTGATGATAATCACTTAACCCTAAAGATATCTTTTGGTCGCATTTAAACTCTACTAATTCTTTGCTTAGATTCTAAACCTATAAGTTAACCACAGCATTCATGCCATGTATTAAATCTTTGCTCATGTATTTTTAAGGTTATACTTGTTAATGTAAATAACTTCATTTAAAAAGAACAAGTTATACGTTTATGCTTACTAGGGTTTCACGAAACAAAACTTTTGCTTAACATACTCATATGTGCTGATGCAAACAGCATACATACATCACCATATTCATCACCCTTGTGTTCTTTTATTTACGCATTGCATTTCATCTTCTAGGTGACGACGCCGAATTGATCCCGCCGGAAGAAGCTATTGCCACGCTCAACGCTTGTGAAGCTAGCACTAACTTCGATCACTCTCAAGGCAAGCCCCGGTGCATTCCTATTATTTCAAAATGTCTTTCTTTATCACTATATTAAGGATGATGAATGTGCATTTAAGTTTTAGGCGTTCATTGAAAATCCACGTGCATAAAATTCCTATATGTCCTATGTCGCTTATGTGTCATATCCTCGTTAGAAATGCTATGCTATGTTTATGGAGTCAACGATAGAATGGGAATCTCACTTATGGCTTATGATGAAAATTGAACATGTTGAATTGGTTAAAAATTGAGAACACCCATTGTGGCTCCGCGAACAAGTTTGAGTTGTGTACCACCCGTATACCTTTCTTATGGGGATTGGTAAACCTATGTAGCTTGTAAATTGTAAAGTGAGCCGGATATCTCACCGACCCGGAGGTGATGTGTATGGCATGGTGGTTGCACGGTTTGAGGACCGTTGGAGAGTGCACGGGTTAAGCCTTGGGCACGTTGTTGAACGGTCGCAAGGGGACGTGTACTCGGGGTCGGTGGCCCCGTGTTTTGCTTTATGATGAACTCGCAAATGGTGGCCATACGTGTTCTTAAATGATGCGTATGTCGTGCATTTGGGTCTTTTCCTGCAGGATTAATAATTCGATAATTATCGTCGTTTCCTCTCGGTTGATGAGCACTACTTGATTCGAGCAGTTTGCAATGTGTAGTAATGGAAGGAGGATGAATAGCTTGCTGTTTTATATTTTGATACAAATTTGTATTGCAAATTCTTGTATTGCTAGTATGCTCACTAAAGTTTCTTTTATGCGAAAACCCTATTAATTTGGCTAGAATATAAAAGTGCCAACCTAAGTAGCATAGGTGCCGCTTTATGCAAAATGCCAAGTTAAACCGGTCAAACCCCATGCATCTAGGAGTCGGTCTTAGATGGCCAATTGGACGGGTAAGACTTGCGAAGTATGCTAGATACTCGGGCTTTTCCACTACATGTGTATTTTCGGGATTCCGCATAGCCGGGTGTTGCGATTGTTGTGGTAAGGTTGTGTGGGATGGAGAAGAGCCCAAAGAGTGGACCATTGAATGGGTTCTTAGCTCTCCGACCCATGATGAGTGAGCCGTGGCCTAGGCCGGCATGGTTCATTTAAGTTATCTATGTATCGTCGTGTTGTGTAATCGCTTCCGCACTTTATTTCGAACAAAGATCATGGTTATGTAAGACTTAAATTCGAACCTAATGTATCTTTTATTTGGAACTCTATGTTGTAATCAAGACTTAATTATGTAAACTTGAAATTTGTGTATGTTTGTTAATATGATACTATGTATGGTTGTTTCGTCAATCATCTCCCAAGGCGATCCGTACCACACTTAACTATCTTTCGGGATAGGGGTGTGACGAGTGGGCAGCCTTGTGCCCATGCCTTTTCAAAATGGTGTTGGCCTGGAGCGCCGAGCTGTTGTGACCTTCGGTCGGAAGGCTCATCTAAAAAGAATGGGAACTGTCAGGATTGATGAATATCTCCCCTAGGTCCGACTAACTAAAATTATGAAAATTGCTTTCCTCTTCAAGAACCCCTTTGCTTCGTAGTGAGCCCTACATCCGCGCTTTCTGCTAAAACTCGACCTTGCCTTGCACACAACCAGATTGCATAAATAATACCCATTGCTAGTGGTAGAGCTTGTTGAGTACCTTATGTACTCACCCATTTCTTATTTGTTCGGACGAAGATGGAGAATACCACGAGGATGAGGAGTAGGTCGTGTCCTTCGCTCGATGTTGCTCGTGGAGTTTATGATGCTTTCCAGTGTGTTTTCTTTTATGTGAGGCTGGCCTATCCGCCTCTTTGAATGTAATCCAAACCATGTATCCCCTAGCTACTATCCGAAAGTGCATCTAGGCCCCTCATTTTATTTTGGATGATTGATATCAATACAATTAAATTTGGACTAATGTTTTCATGAGAATGTGTGTAGTGAACATGCAAAGAACATGAAAGCATAGAAAGTATGATCAAAAAGAAGAAAAGAAATGAGAAATGCAATCAACAAGAAATTGGAGAAGACCTATCTCAAAGCTTGAGGTTCTCGTTTTATCTTTGCTTTGACTCGTAGGGATGCCGTACTATAACGAGGGATGCAAATCACAATCTTGGCAAAGAATGAATATGCTCACAAAATCTAAGGAAAACCATCCCAAGCCTATTCTTTCGGGACCCACCGAAAGTTCTGGTGTGGTATCGGAAGTTCCGGTAGGCTAACAGAGAGTTTGAGCTCTCCGGAATGCCATATCGGAAGTTCCGGTCCTCGGTACCGGAAGTTCCGGTAGGCTAACAGAGAGTTTGAGCTCTGCGGAATGCCATACCGGAAGTTCCGGTCCCTGCTACGAGAAGTTCCGGTAGGCTAACGAGAGATTTTGATCTCTCCGGAATGCCATACCGGAAGTTCCGGTCTCTAGTATCGCAAGTTTCGGTAGGCTAACGAGAGAGTTCGAACTCTCCGGAATGCCATACCGGAAGTTCCGATAGGACACCGGAGGCTCCGCTGCGGCCCCGTTTTCAAACCCTAAACCTACGTACCGGAAGTTCCGGTGCGGGCCGAAAATCCGAGTGTGACATCCCATGTCACGATTAGAGCTGAAGCGTCTAATTACAACCCTAATGACATCATCAACCCAACCCTAATGCTAATCCTACAAAAGAAAAACAGGAAAAAGAAAAATGAGAAAAAAAAATAAAATGAAAAGGGAAACCTAGGGCTAAAACCTAGCCCTTAGAAAAAATGCAAAAATTATAAAAGTACCACCCACATATTTTTGCACCATTGTATTGCTCATACAAAAAGATGATTTTACAGAATTTTTACAAAATTTTTGAACTAAGTTTCAAAAGCCCAAAAATTCAAATTCAAATCTGAAACTTGTCTGTTTATGAATTTTATATGAATTTTTGGAAACATAATTAGAACTTCAAACTCAAACAAGAAAATTAGAGAATCTCAAGCTGAATCTCCCCATATTTTTTTTTAATTTTTGGAGCACCAGAACTAGCGTTTTTGGCCACAATTCAGAAAAGCAGATTTCAATTCAAATTTGGAGCTCGAGCACTCGTTGCCCACCGGTCCGGCGCCCTTTCCGCTGCTCCCCGACACGCGCGCACCTGCTCCCGCCCCGTCCCATCATTCCCCGCACCCCAACACACCTCCCCAACCTCCTGTACCCGGCGCCCAATCGAACGAACGCCGCCCCCGCCCGCCTGCCGCCCCCTCTAAACAACGGATTGGCACGCTCCCCCCCGCGCGCGCGCTACAAACGGCTTCACCACACCTCTTCCCAGCTTCCCACACCGTCGCCCCCGTTTTCCCCCTCCCGGCGCGCACCGGAGCAAAATTTGGGCCGCCGCCGCCATGGACGCCACCTCGAGCATTCCCGTCTAGGCAAGCCCGCTCATCCCTTTTCTTCCCCCAATCCGATGCGCGAGGCAAGCCCTCCAACCTCCCTCATGCTTGGACTCACTGCTATGCAGGTACCACCGCGAATTTGGGGAGAATTTTTGCTGCTGCCGCCGCCGCCATCGCCGGCCTCCGTCGAGCCCCCACCTCGCGCCCGAGTCCCGGCCCCACGGCTACGCGCCACCCTTCTCCAAGGTGAGGCGGACCTTTTGCCCCCAAGCTCAACCCCTCTCGTCCTCCGCGTGACGGCGGTGCCGAGCTCCGCCCTGCCGCCGCGCCGTGGTCGCCGGTGCTCCGGCCGTCGCTCGGGCCCCACTTCCCCACGCGTGTGCTCCCCACGTCGCGCCGTGCCGCTAGAACCCCCTCTTGTCCTCCCTACCCCACCACAGCACCCTACGGCGTAAACGCCGGCGAGCTCGGGCCGCCTCCGGCGAGGTCCAGCCGCGCGGGTCCAGCCCCTTTTAAAAAGACGCCTAGTGGCAATTCCGTAAATAACTTGAACTTTGTTTGATTTTGAAAAATCCATATCTTCCAATTTAAAAATCCAAAAATTGCAAACTAAAATGTTTTTGAAGCTACAAAACTTGTAATTTCATGAAAGTAACATGAACTTGTCAGATCTGCACATTAGCATATTTTTACAAAAATGACAAAAGTCAATCGACAAAAACTCACTTAAGTCATAACTTTAAAAATATAGATCCAAATTTAGTGCCACTTGGTCAGAGCCTTCTTATAAACACACTTGAATTTCTGGCACTAGAAAATCTACATTTCATTGTATATTTTTCAAGTTATTGCATTTCTTTCATTCTCCGTATTTAATTTTTAGTTAAATCGTATAACTTATTTCTAGGAGAGTTGACATTCTTTCTAGGATTTCAAGTGAAGCAACTCAAGGAGGGCACCTTCCTATGTCTAGCCAAGTACACTCAAGATATATTGAAGAAATTTGACATGGAGAAGGCAAAACCCGCCAAGACACCCATTGCTACAAACGGCCACCTCGACCTCACCAGGAAGGACAAGTCGGTCGATCAAAAGGTGTATCGTTCTATGATCGGCTCCTGGCTTTACCTTTGTGCATCTAGGCCCGATATCATGCTTAGTGTGTGTATGTGTGCACGTTTTCAAGCCGCTCCTATGGAGTGCCACATGGTGGTCGTTAAAAGAATCTTGAGATATTTAGTGCACACACCCAACCTAGGGCTTTGGTACCCCAAGGGTTCAAAGTTCAACCTAATAGGCTATTCCGATGCGGATTATGCCGGGGACAAGGTGGATAGAAAGAGTACCTCCGAGCTTCGGTAGGTCCCTAGTGTCATGGTCATCCAAGAAACAAAATTCCGTTGCCCTATCCACGATCGAAGCGGATTATGTTGCAGCCGGTAGTTGTTGTGCACTTACTCCTGTACTTTGTTTGTTGTTTAATCGTTTTTGGATCTTAAGTCGAAAAAGCATGCTTTCGAAAATTATGTGAGTGATTTTGAAAACTTTTCTTGGTTCTTGACCAAAAGGTCAAATCTTGTCAAAATGTGATCATAGCCTTGTTTGTTGATTCTATACTGATCACATATTGCCAAGATGTCTCACTAGTCCATCAAAACAATCTTTGAAAATTCTCTCCAAAACTCTCCTCTTCTCTCTCTGTTTCACCCCCTACCGGAAGTTCCGATAGGATACCGGAAGTTCCGGTATGGGTGGTCGGAATTCTTCGACGTGTCCGTGGCTCTCGGTGTTTTTCCCGGTCGGAAGTTCCGGTGAGACCGGAGGTCGAACAGAAGATTTTCTCCTTCCAATCGGAAGTTCCGGTACCCGATGCCGGAGGCTCCGATTGGGAGCTCACTGTGGTGTCAAGCCCACACCGAAAGTTTCGGTATGCTACCGCAAGTTCCGGTGCGGGGCATTGACCTAGGGTTTGAGCCCGCACCGGAAGCTCCGGTAGGCTACCGGAAGTTCCGGTGCGAGGCGGCGATATAAAGGGGAGCCCGTCCCCTTGAAAGGGACGGCTCCCATTTGAAAAATCCTCCACCTTTTCATCCTTTTTCCCTTCACTTCGGTTCTACATCAGCCGGAAGTGTTCTTCAACTTCCGGCAGCGATCTTCGGCAAGGCTCCATCAAGTTTTCTTCCCGTTTCATCTCCAAGCTTCCTAGCTAGAGGAGAAGGTATCTTTCCATACCCTTCACTTCTAGATCTAGGGTTTAATCCTTGAATCCCTAGGAGTATTTGTTGATTAGATGAATCACTAGCGGTTCTAGGACACTAGCATGCTTCTAGGAAGTAAATCCATTGGCTAGATGTAATATTTTCGCACTCGCTAGGGTTAGGGTTGACCCCTACCGGAAGTTCCGATAGGCTACCCGAAGTTCCGGTATGGGCAACCCTCCGACGGTTGAGGAGCCCGTCGGAAGTGCTCCTTCAAGTCATCGACATTGTGTATGTTGTTTCTTACACATGTATCCTCTCTTGTCGGATGACTCGTGGCAGGAAGGAAACCATCACGAAGCATCAACCTCCACATCGTGATGACTTCGATTCCGATGGCTCGGACCCGGATTTTGATGTGGGCAATCCTCCTCTTGCCAAGCGGCAAGCTGTCGGAGGTGGAATGGGGTCTAGCGCTGTCGGTCAAGGAAAAGGAAAAGGGAAGGGCAAGGGAAAAGGAAAGAGTTTTGCTAGGCGCCCTCCCCCTGTTCCCGTGTCCGGTTAAGAAGAAGAAGAAGAGGAGCAGGGGTGGTCATGTGGGTGGTGACAACCGGTTCTTACCCGCTGCTCGGCCTTTGCGGGAAATGCTAAGTATCGGATGAGGCCACCTCTAATCGGTGGAGATGCAAGGTATAACATTCCTTTCTACGGGGATGAAGTCCAAAAGTACAGGAGCAAGTGCCCTTGGGTGAAACCTAAGGACAGAGGAGTGAATGATGTGCGCTTCGGGATCACACACAAGCTGAATGGTACAAGTGTGTGATGAAGCTGAAAAATAAGATCATTGGAATGAAGTGGATTGATTGGGAGCGGATGGAACGACAGAATGATCCAGTATTCAATCAAATCAAATCTGAGTTTGCTGCTAGGAACTTAGCTGGAATCATGGGACTTGAGCATACATGGAACACAGAGTTGGTGGCTCGGTTTTATGTCACCTTATGGCTTGAGTTTGATGAAGAGTGTCAAGAGGATTCCATCATGCATTGGTCTCTTGATGGAAACAGATTTCAAGTTACATATGGTCGGTTCTGTTGAGATTCTAGGATTTGATCACGGTGATGCAATAAAGAACAATGTCAACGTGTTTGATCCACCGAGATGATGCATCCTTGGTGTTCATGTATGACGAGTAGATATGGAAAGCAAAAGGGAATGATCATTGGGACTCACTTCGGGCTGCACCCCTACTACCGTGTTCGAACAACATGTTCGGATGGACTTTAGATCCAAAGCTAGGGGATGCATCTTCTTTGCTAGCTACAGCGAAGACTCTTCTCTCGTGCCATGCGGCCTCGGAGCTGAGCCATTTTGTGTGTTTGAGCTCGTTTGGACTACTATCATAAATCACTCTTACACTTACAAGGCCAGCTTGCCCTTTGCTCCCTTTATCGTGAAGATGATTCAGCGAGTTGTTGGGATTCAGTTTGTGCAAGATGGAGACCATCCACACCTCCATCCCAAGAAGTTCCCTCTTCTCCCCACTCCTCATGGATCTCCGAGTGGGGCAGGCAGCACCTCCACCCCTCCACCATCGGCTTAGACAGCTAGAGATGCTCCCACCTCCTCCTCTCGCCGGACTCGCAACAAGTCCGGTTTCGTTAGCTCGGTCCTCAAGAAGATCTTTTGCATGTGCAAGGCCAACGAGTGAGGATATCTATGAGATGAGGATGGAGAAGCGGCGTATCAATGAAGGACATCACCACTATCTTACTCACCTTGCTCGAGCAGCAGCAGCAGCCACCCCCTCTCCCCTTGGATTTTGCTCCGATTGTGCCACGGCGGTGGGAGGATCCTTGGGCTCCTTATCGGCAGGCCGCCGGAGTGGCAGCACGAGCAGCAGCACAGGATGATGAGGGCAGTGCGACGAGAGAGTGCTGAGGATGACCGTGAGGAGGACGTCCCGTCGACCACTACTTTCGCTCCCGCTACGAGCATGCAGATTCCACCTCAGGAGAAAGGCAAGGGCGTGGCAAGCCCTATTGGTGACGATGAGTGATTCCTTGGGCGTCTCCGTTCTTTTCTCTTTTTGGTGATTTGTTGCCAAAGGGGAGAAGAAATTTCTATCTATCTTCTTCGTTATGTTTTACCTTGTGATGGACTATGTGATGGACAAATTTGTTATGTTTGAACAATGAATGCTTGTAATATTAAGACTTGGTTTATTTATCCATGTGGTTTGCCTTATGACTTGCTATGGCGTATTGTTGTTTCCTCTTTTTAGATGCATATGCGTGAAGATGAAATGTCATATTGCATAGTTCGTGCTTTCTCATTTCATTCATGACATGGATGCATAGATAAAGGGGGTGCTCTTCATGATTGAACTTATTGAACTATCTTTTTAGAAATTTGATTGTATTGGCATCAATCACCAAAAAGGTGGAGATTGAAAGTGCATCTAGGCCCCTCATTTTATTTTGGATGATTGATATCAATACAATTAAATTTGGACTAATGTTTTCATGAGAATGTGTGTAGTGAACATCCAAAGAACATGAAAGCATAGCAAGTATTATCAAAAAGAAGAAAAGAAATGAGAAATGCAATAAACAAGAAATTAGAGAAGACCTATCTCAAAGCTTGAGCTTCTCGTTTTATCTTTGCTTTGAGTCATAGGGATGTCGTACTATAAAGAGGGATGCAAATCACAATCTTGGCAAAGAATGAAGATGCTCACAAAATCCAAGGAAAACCATCCCAATCCTATTCTTTCGGGATCCACCGAAAGTTCCGGTGTGGTATCGAAGTTCGGTAGGCTAACGGAGAGTTTGAGCTCTCCGGAATGCCATACCGGAAGTTCCGCTCCCAAGTACCGAAGTTCCGATAGGCTAACAGGGAGTTTGAGCTCTCTAGAATGCCATACCGGAAGTTCCGATCTCTGGTACCGGAAGTTCCGGTAGGCTAACAGAGAGTTTTGAACTCTCCGGAATGCCATACCGAAGTTCCGATAGGACACCGGAGGCTCCGGTGCGGCCCCGTTTTCAAACCCTAAACCTACGTACGGAAGTTCGGTACATCACCGAAGTTCCGGTGCGGGCCAAAAATCCAGATCTAACCCTAATCCGACCATACCGAAAGTTCCGATATGCCATCGGAAGTTCCGGTGCGGGTCGTTCGGACAGAGCCAACGGCTCTTTTTGGAGCTGTGGTATATAAGCCACACTCCACCCCTCACTCATTTCTCTCTTGAACAATTCCGAACTCCAACACACTTTAGCCACACTCCACTCACTCCAAATCCTCTCCAAAAGCAAAATTTCCATCCTTGAGCTAGGATTCGAGTGCGAGACTTTAAGCAAGAGATTGAGAGACTTGATTCCATTCTTGAGCATCTTCACTCCCGTCAAGCTTGCGATTTGGATTTGTTACTCTTGGAGCTTTGAGCTCCTAGACGGCTAGGAGTGCTTGTGAGCTCCCAACTTGTGTGGTGACGCCCGTGAAGTTTGTTTTACCCTTCCCGAAAGGGACTTTGATAGTGGAAAACTCAAAATCAACCTTGGTGGTGACTTGAGGGAGAAATAGGGTTGAAAGAAACCTGGTCCTTGGTGGACTTTCTCAACGGAGACGTAGAGTCCTTGGTGGGCTTGAACTTCGGTGAAAAATCCGTGTCTTGTGTGCTCCCTCTTTTTACTAGCGCTTTGTTGTTTACTTTACTAGGTTACTTGTTAGTTTCCCTTTGCGCCTTTGAATTCCTAGAATTGCATAGGGTTGTGCTTTCCATCTTGCAATCACTAGAATTGTGTAGGATTTAATTCCGCATTTTTCACCCTCGTACCGAAAGTTTCGGTACCCTACCGGAAATTCTGGTATTTGACGTTTTTGTCTTAGTCTTATTTCGCAGAAATTTTTAGGATCGCCTATTCACCCTCCCCCCCCTCTAGGCGACTTTCACTATCCCTTTGAGGAATCAATAAAGGTTGTTGTATCAGATTTGTATCATCTATGTGTGTACCAACTACTGTTCCAGGGAATGGTACGTATACACAGTATAGTCTCGGGAACGGGGCGCCGTAGCATGTGGTGTCGCGGGTCCCGGGCAAGCTCCATTGACGGGAATCGGAAGAACGTATCTCCTAGCCTCGATGAATCGGCCGCGGCATTCCGGTGGCGTGAAACAAGGAACCACGGCCATTTCCACATACCCACCGGGGAAGAATGGGTGGAGGCGGCTCGAAGGGGTTCCACAAAGAAGCTAGGCTACCCGCGGGATGCCTAGGGCTTCCGGGAAGAGTTCGGAGGCAGCGTTGGCACTAAGGGGGGGTTCTTGCTACAGCGGCCGAAAAAGAAAAACCATGGCAGCAATCGACGAAGGAGCATTCTCGCGTCAATTCCGCACAAAGGGAGGATGCGCGACGCGTGTGGCAGCGCTGTGGCATGAGGACGGTAGTCGTCATGGCCGGAGTGGGCACAAACGCCGAGAAGAGGCTGCCCGGTGGCCCTGGACCTCTGTTGCACTGCTTGTTCATCCAAGCTTCGGTTTATTTACAAAATTGCCATTCTACCCCCTTTCTGTTTTGCTTCCAAAACCCTAGCTCTGCTCCATATTTTTCTATGCCAATTTTTGTACATTATCCTCACCTTATGATGAGCATGTTTTATTCTTAGCAAAAGTTGAGATTTTGCTTTCAAAAATTATTAAAAATTTAGAGATTAAAGACTTTTTTTCTGCCTTCGGGTAATTGTTCTAGGGGTTTGTGCCGTGAGAAAAATTACACAAAAATGTCGTAAAATCATGTTTTAATCTCCTCTACAAGGATCTGCAAAAATATTGACATACTTTTGTTGTGGATCATTGAGTTTTAAATAGTTGGGTTAAAACAAATTTTAAATTTTAAATTTTTCAAACACACTATTTCATGATTTCATTTGCTTACACATTTAATTATGTTTTAACTCAATAATTAGGGTAGTGGCAGGGTTCACATGTGTTTTTGTGACATGGGATGTCACACGAGCTTCGGATTAAGGTAGTACCAAGACTAGCATGCAATTGTGCCCGGAAACGAGAGAGAAATTGTGGCCCTCGATCAAAAATAATAGTCTTAGGCACACCGTGCAAACATAGCACTCGAGCAAATATAGAATTCAACATATTTCTTCGCCCTATAGGTTCTATGGACCGGAATGAAGTGTGTTGATTTCGTCAACCGATCAACAATAACCCATATTGAATCATGTTTCTTGGATGTGAGAGGTAATCCCACAACAGAATCCATAGCTATGTCCTCCCATTTCTAAACGGGGATTTTCAAAGGATGTAATAAACATGCTTTCTTCAAATGATCAGTTTTGACTCGTTGACTGGTATCACACGCGACAACATAATGAGCCACTCTTCGCTTCATGCGAGCCTACCAAAAATTTTCTCTCAACCCACTCGGCTTGGGTGTGGTCCCAAAAGCGAATGTCCTCCACACCCCTTTCCTTAGCCTTGTGCCACGGGCACTTGCTCCATTCACTCAAATCCTAGCTTAAGGATGGAATTTTTGCTTTTGGAGAGGATTTGGAGTAGATGGAGTGAAGCTCAAGTGTGTATTGGTTCGGAGTTGTGCGGGAGAGAGTGAATGGAGAGGGGGTGTGGCTTATATACCACAGCCCAAAAGAGCCGTTGGCTCTGTCCGAAAACCCCGCACCGGAACTTCCGATAGCGTATCGGAACTTCCGGTATGGTTCGAATTAGGGTTAGATCTAGACTTCGGCCCGCACCGGAACTTCGGTGGAGTACCGGAGCTTCCGGTACGTGGGTTTAGGGTTGGAAAAGCTGGACCGCACCGGAGCTTCCGGTGCCGTATCGGAACTTCCGGTATGGCATTCCGAGAGCTCAAAGCTCTCTGTAGCCTACCGGAACTTCCGGTATGGACTTACTCGAGAGCAAAACTCTCTGTAAGCCTACCGGAACTTCGGTACCAGGGACCGGAACTTCCGGTATGGCCTTACCCGAGAGCAAAACTCTCTGTAAGCCTACCGGAACTTCCGGTACCAGGGACCGGAACTTCCGGTATGGCCTTACCCGAGAGCAAAACTCTCTGTAAGCCTACCGGAACTTCCGGTACCACACCGGAGCTTCCGATGGGTTCGGAAAGAATGGGGTTGGAGGGGATTTCTTGAGTTTGTGAGCATCTCCATTCTTAGCCACGTTTGTGATTTGCATCCCTCTTTATAGTACGGCATCCCTATGACTCAAAGCAAAGAAATAAAGCGAGGCACAAGCTTTGAGATAGGTCTTTTCCAAATTCTCCATTTATTGCATTTTGCAATTCTTTTCTCCTTTTTGATTGTGCTTGCTAGACTTTCATGTGCTTTGGATATTCACTACACACATTCTCATGAAAGCATTAGTTCCAAATTTAATTGTATTGATATCAATCATCCAAAATAAAATGAGGGGCCTAGATGCACTTTCAAGGGTTGGACGGGGGTGTGAGGAAGCTAAGCGCAGAGGGAGGTGTCTTGGGAGGCAGCATCGCCAATTTTTCCGTATGCTCGTAACGATTGGGTCTACAACTTTCCTTTTGGGCGACAGACTCAAATTCTGCTTGTAGATTTTTTTTACAAAAATTCCGACCAAGTGTTGTTTAAAATTAAAATTTGAATTTTTAAGGCTCTCTAAACTTTTTGTAAAATTTGGAAAAAATTCCCTAAATTCATGGTTTTGCATAGACAACAACTCGTGCAAAAATATGGGTATGTTACTTTTGTGAAAGTTGGAGATTCTAAGGGGTTAGGGTTTTGCCCCTTAAATGGTGATTTTTCTCATTTTCCAGAATTTGCTAATTGAGTAATTAATTTGAGTGGTTTAACTATGGTCTAATTAGTGATTAGTATACTTGATACTGTAATTAACCCTAATTGTAACATGGGATGTCACACATATTTATCACGATAAAGAGACCAAGGGGAGTGTTGTAAAACGGTTATTAGGTCGGGCCCACCTTCTAGTAGAAGGCTTACTAGCCTATGTGGACTCCTTATCGAATCTGGATCCAACATATAGTAGGGTTCAACCATTATGGGCCCCGTTTGGAAGCTAGAAGTGATTTTGAAAATCTGGATTTTGGAATGAATCGGAAGTTGTTTGGAACCTCCTGTGTCCTGTTTGGAATAAGCTACTAGCGACTACATGTGCCCATGGGTCCTATCGTTGGTTCATTTTTTCCATCAAATGACAAGGGGAAAATGGTAATTTGATATTTCAATAGATGTTGGAAGCTTGCCACTCCAGCCTACGGGATTTTGAGAATCTGGACCTTCGGATTCTAGAAGCCGTCCCAAAATCCGATCGGTTTGGAAGCCACCTAGCTTTCAGCTTCGAAAATCCGAGGCCTTCAAAACAGTGCCATAAAGTTAAGGAGACGACACTTTTAAGACATGTACAACGCTAATAAATGAGTGGGCTCTTGAGTCGATGTGGCGAGTGTATTTTTACAAATAGCCCCTTTAATCCTTGAACGAGACGGTTGGGTGGGCTCTTGACGAAGAGACGGTTTCTATCACGTGTTCCGATGTAAGAGACAACTACGAGCACCGTTGTACAAGTAAAGAGACGACTTATGTCATACAATCATTAATAATATATATTTATTAAAAGACAGCAAGTATAGTCTCTCCTTTGTATGACTAGAGTTGTTTTATGTCTCTTTGCTGGATACATGTACCCAAGAGACCGTAATGGGCTCTCTTTTGTACATGCTCTTATGACACGAAAATATAGAGAAATAAAGAAATTCGTCTTTTTTATTTTACGTATTTTTACTACTTCGTTTATATGCCGTAATCTACGTGGATACCGCAACAGATACAACGGCGGGCCCGTTGACAAATTTTTCCAGCGAATGTTTTGCTCTACTATAGGCTTAGGCTAGACTGAAGAATTTTCTCCTCCTTTCGGCGCCGGCGGCCATCATGTCCATCCCCGAGAACGGCCACCTCCCCGCCTCCGCCTCGTTCCCCGACCACTTCTCCGCATCGGACTCCGACGGCGAGCCCGACGCCCACTACTACCGCCCCATCTCCAGCGCAGCCGCTGTCTCCGACTCCGAATCCGACGCGGACCAAGATGCCGCCGTGCCACACCACCGCCTCCACGAGACCCACAACGGCATCGCTGCCCTGGATCTCGCCTCCGACGAGCACGAGGAGGACTCCGAGGAGGAGGATCGGGAGGATGAAGGCGTGACGCCGGGGGACGCCGCGGCGGCGCGGGCGTTCTCGGAGGACGACCAGCGTCGCCGCGCCCCGCTGCCTGCGGGGGCTGCCGCGCTGATCGTGGACGCGATGCGCAGCGTGGAGTTCCCCGGCGCGCCGCCACCGTGGGCCGGCGGCGTCCCCGAGGACCAATGGGTGGACCGGCTCCGCTCTCTCCGCGCCAGTCGTCCCAACTGAGCATCCTCAATCGTGGAGAGCGTTCCTTCAGAAGTTCATGTAAGCTTGGGATCTGGTTTACAAGGACCATTCTTTACTTGTTCCAGTCAGTTGATGTTGCATTTGCGATCAGAATTCGGACTTTGATTGAGGATGCAAATTATTGAGAAAAGAATTGGGTGCTCTAGCTGTTGTGTTGAGTGACTTTTGTAATAGGTTTGCCATGGTTTTTCAGAGTTCAGACAAAATGTGCACGAGTATTAGTGATTCCAATTTCAGACAAGCAATTCTTACTACTGATTTCACGTGAATTACTTTGTTTCTTTCTTATTTGAATTGTATTGCTCTGTTGCCTAGTCCCTGTTAATTGCTGCTTGCCAGTCCTGTTACTAACAGATATGAACTATGATGCTTGTATTATCGACCATGGCAAATATTGTTGTATTTATCTTATGAACCGTGTTCTTGATCTTCTGATGAGTCATAGGCCAATATGATGTGAAATCGCCACCGCAAACATATGTCTCTATTCACGGATCATAGTGTTTGGTAGAACAAGATCATAGTGACTTAGGAGTACGCTTGGGATCACTCCAAGCGCTTCAGGGCTGCTGTTTGGTGCACTTAAGCATCTCAGCTTCTGCAAGTACAGTTTTCGGCATCTATTCTGTGTTAAGCTATCATTGAGTTCATGGAGCATAAACAATTTCAGGTGTAGTTTGGCAGCTTTGATGGCCAATTGGTCCGACGTCGAATTTGGATGAATTTTGTTCCAATTATTTCATTCACTTCCTCTCAAACGATGTTGTCTCGATGTCACCTAGACCAATTATACAACAGATCTTTCTGCTCATGTTGCTCCCAAACTCCATGGCCTGTTTTTTTTTTTTCAATTTGTAAGAGTAACCCTTTCCGTTGCTTGGTTACCATTTTCTAGAACTTAGGGTGGGTTTGGGACGACTTGTGTACAAAATGTTTATAGTGCTTATACTGCTTATAGCGTTCGTTCTATCAAAACTGTTTATAGTGCTTTTATAACATAAGCAGTCAATCCGTTTGGCAAAACTGCTTATGCTTATTCTCACACATGAGCACTATAAGCTATGTTTTGCTGCTTTGTCCATAGTGTTTATGTGTAGTACAAAATGGCAAAGTGCTTATAGGTGCTTATACCTCATAAACACTTTGTTGTTTTACCGTTTGGGAGTTCAAACTGCTTATTGAGCATAAGTACTTTCAATAAGCAGTTCAATAAGCTGTGCCAAACACATGAATAAATGGTGAAACTATAATTGCATTTTCTAGAAATAGGGCACAAGCCAAAGCTGCAAGGCAAACTAGTATAGGGTGAATATTTTATATATGATGAAAAGATTTCAAACCCTACTCTCTCTGATCCATTGGATTGTGAATGCAATTGCAACTAAACATTTTGTGTATCTTCATCCCACAAAATCATGAGGTCAAGTTGCACAAGCAATGATTGTGACATGTGATTACTTCACCATAGGATGGAGGGTTACAACCAACTAAAATGTGAAGAATGATAATGGTGCCTTGATGATGCCCTCAACAAAGAAATATTGGCTGGACTTGCCAAAGCAATAGCGGGGAAAAATTATACAACATGAATTTGTAAGGATCCACAATTAAATTTATGCAATGCCAACTATGAAAAATATGATGTAAGTCATAACTGAAGTCACATGAGACCTAGATTTCTCTTTTACCACAAGCTCTCACTATTTACTATAGAGGACACCGGTAGTTATCCCACACACGAAAAGGTAATTCGTGGATATATGAAAAGGCTGACAGCAAAATAACACAATGAATTCAAACTTCAAGGTTACAAAAATAAGTTCAATTATATTACAATGAAATATCAAATTATGAACCAATTACAATTTTCTCTCCACAAGATTCAATATCATTAGACTAAGGCCTGTTCTTTTCACCTTTTGTTTGGAAGCTGAAACAAACAAGGTTATAGCAATTCAACCTTTGAAAAGTTGGGTTTTCAGGACTTTTGTCCGGTATGGAGAAAAGTAAAAAAAAAATCACTACACAACTCAACAAACAATGCTAGAAAAACAGTTTTTTAAGAAAGAGCACCGGCTCAGAAAAATAAGGTAGAAGCCAAATTGCACGATTACAATGTCACGGGGGTAAGAGCTTCTCAATAGTAACAAAAACAGGAATGCAACAAGTTTGTTACGACTCTCCTAATCCGTAACCAAAGAAAAGTAAGAGAACATAAGGTAGTCCATATAATATATTTGATCTGTACCCCACTAGATACTTGTTATCTTTATCACGAATTGACCAAACCCTAGTTTGATAAGATGACAGTGCCAAGAGTTGGGAAAACAGGATTCACCTCTATAAGACACATAACTCAAAGGCACCCCTATTTCTTTGTTCCATGGACAAATATTGTGACAGTCAATGACTAGAATTAAAATAAAATATACAATCACGTTGTTCAAAATATTTTGCACAATAGAAATTATAATACATGAGACTTATAAATGGATTAGTCTGTACACAAGAAAAAGTGTATGTGTACTTTCATGATAGGTAAGGCCTAAGGGTGTGTTTGGTTGGGCTTTTTCTGGCTTTGGCTTTTTAAAAAGCCAGTAGCCCAACCAAAAGGGTTGGCTGCCAACAAAAGCCAAAGCCAAAAGCAGCTTTTTGCTAGTTCATTTCTGAAAGCAGTGTGGAGGTGCTTTTTTGGCTTTGGCTTTCACAAGTTTGAAAAAATTACCTACATATGTATATGTATGTATATATATACATTTAATATACATGTTATATGATTTTTATTTATTTATATACATATATCTTATATAAATATTATGTGTTTAATTAATCATTTATATATCTTACATATATGTTTATGTGTATAAGATACAGGTAAATAAATAAATATATGTATATATATAAGTTTATATATATAAATATATATTTTTATTTATATGTATATGTATGTATACATATATATACATATATATATTTATCTATTTATTTATATACATGTATATATATGTGTCACACCCGATTTCAATAACCGAAATCGGATTCATCCGTATGCGTGCCCAGGATCAAGTTTACACGCAACATGACAAATTATGTGATAAAAGAACAATATCTTTATTAATTCATTAAATATTTACATCAAGGACCCGTAGGTCTAAAGTAAAAGATTACATTGCAGCGGAAATTAAACTAAGCGTTAGCGTCCTTCAGCTCCCACAGAAGTCGACCGGAAGACCGCAGGCCTAGACCACCACTTCATCGTCTCCTCAAATGATGTACCTTCGCCCTTCACTTCTGAATTGTGGCATGATGCAAAAAGAGAGGCAACAAACGTATGAGTACATTACGTACTCAGCAAGTGGGGGAAAGTATGACATGATTGGCCACCAAGAAAGGCTAACACGAGGTTTAAGGCATAGAAGCACCTATGTCTAGTTCATTAATTAAGCAGAGCTATTTACTATGTGATGTAACTCCGGAGATCCATCAATTATCCAAACCACGCATGTCTCCTTCCCGAGAACCATGCATCCAAATCATTACCATCCCTCTAATCCGCGTGAGGGTCCATGCCGCTCTTGACCGTGAGCACGGCTGTCATGACAGCTTTTACTCCGCAAAGGTTGTGATGCGGGGGCTTGCCCGATCTTCTCGTCGTAGGATCGAGGGATAACTTGACCCGTGCAACCTGACGAACCGATGGCACCAACAGCTGCTAGAACAACCACCTGTGATAAAAGATTTCGCCCAACCACACGCTTTGGTCGATGCCTACCCGAACCACGCAAAGGTGAGGCAAAGCTCTTGTAAATCACAAGGAAACACAAGAACAAATGGTAGAGAAACTCCCAATCCTCAAGGGGGCAACAATGGCACAACCCTAAGGATAAGAGCACTTGGCTTCTCTATTTTTCTCGAGTTCAATTCGTGATTAGGGTTTCCAGCAGGTGTACAAGTGCTATTTATACTAGGAACACCCCTCATAGCTGGGTTTGGGCTTTTCCAAACAGACCCGACACGAAAATGCTAAGTCTGCTGCGAGTTTGTTCCTTTTTATTCAGATCGGACAAGCCCAAACCGGCAAAAGGAACACAACGGTTTGTTCCTTTTTATTCGGATCGGACAAGCCCAAACCGGCAAAAAGGAACACAACGCGATACAAAGGGTCTGTAGCAGTCTCCACTAAAATGAGCATAACTCTCTACTCACGAGTCCAATGGATGCACCGTTTGTTGCATATGAAAGTAGGCTTCAAGAGCTTTCTGTCCATCTATAATACTTGGGGTTGCTCCAATCAAGATGGTACAGAATTTGCCGTGAAGATGGAAGTCAAAATCTGTGCATTAACGCATCAACTTGAATTTCCTCCATTGGGTCTCTTTGCCTTCAAGTGCTCAACCCGTGCCTTTGTCTTGTGATTCAAACCCGAGAACTGTTGACGGTCGTTACGGACCAATTTCGACCGTCAATTAGTCAAATAAATGAGAAGGACTAGGCATGTCTTGCATGCATTTTACTTAGAAATAACCTAGTTCCACGTGTACCTCTAGATTTTTAGTGTGCAGGTGGAAAATGATGAATTCCAGTGCCCCGAGGCGACAAATCAACACTTTTACAAAACTTCCACTTCGCCGCGGGAATCAACTCCAAGATAAAAGGCCAACGACCACGAAATCCAACACAAATAAGGCCTCACGCACCTGGATCAAAGACCAACATCCAGTGGGGGAGCCAACCGCCAAAGCCCAGCCCAGGAGGGGCCGGTGGCAGTTCGGCCGAACCAACAAGGCGGTTCGGCCGAACCGTCATGGTGGCCCCCCGGCCCACTTTTCTCCGGCGGTTTGCCCACCGCCTCCGGAGGTCGGTTCCACGCGCATTAAATGCCACCGACCTACGAAACCGCCTCCAGGAGCCGACCTTTCAAGCCTATATAAGGAGGGGTACCCCCCTCCTTAACACACACAACAACACAAGGATCATTCTCTCCTCACACTAGAAGTTTAGAGGCTTTCTAGGTAGTGCTAGGCTTAGTAGTGGGCTACCTCATTGCTCCCAAAGTCTTGTGGAGAATTGGGTATAGCTCTTGTATCCTCTCTTTATGAGACTTGATCATTCATCTATGGAATACTTTCGTTCATATCCTTGTCATGAGCTTTATAGAGTAATCATGATCTTGTTTGATCGTTCATCGTTCGTTCATATAAGTTCGTCGTTCGTTCTTCGTTCTTCATTAATAGAAGATGAACTCATATCGAATGTTCTTCGTTCGTTCATACTTGATCACCGATTACTCCCGATCTTACTTGATTAATTGCCGTTCGTCGCTCATTCTTGAGCGACGAACGCCTTTGCATGACTTAGTGCTAGCTTTGATCCTTTCGTCTAGCTTATGCTAGTTAGGCTAGTGTTCTTATGAATAGGCTTCGGGTTCATCGTCCCGCAAGGGTGCTCTAGATTTACCACCATGTCGGTGCCTCGAGGGATCTAGAGTTGTGGTTAGTGACGCCGGCATGGTGCTCGGGGTTATCTACCCACCGTTGAATGTGCTTCGTGTCCCACGGTTTGTAGAGGTAGGTGACAAGAAGTGACAGCCTTGTCATCCAAAGTAATCCTCCACGTTCGGGCATGGCATAGGAGTCTAAAAGCCGGAGTCGCGAGGCGGACCTCGCGTAAGACGGATCTCCCGATGATGCCTAGGCATTAGACGCTTGCTTGCGCTTGCATGATCTTGGATGTTAGGTAGAAGCTGCGCACTCATATGAATGTTGTATCATTAGGAGTAGTGGTCTCGCTAGTCTAGTTTAGCTTTATCTAGGATCGCCTCTATCCCTTTTATAAGAGAATGCATCGCCTTGGTGTGTGTCACACTATCCTCAACTTATTGCTCCTAACCCCCGCATTGGAATGTGAATACTTCATCATTCTTTTGTAACACCATGAACATAAGTACTCTTATCAACCATGTCTTCCTTTGGGAAAATATAAATACGATACCCTTGAATACTCTCGGGTGAAATGCTACAACGGGTTATCCGTCCGCTTGCGGATATTCATGACCCACCTTATAATACATATCTAGTACTTGTACTGGATGTGGATTATTTGGTTAAATAGTGCAAGTGACTTAAACCCTTGGCTCTCCCGCGGTCACGTGTTTCTTTCCGCGTGACCTTAAGAGATGCCAACAAGCATTTCCGGCGCCGTTGTCGGGGAAGACATTGGTTAATAAGAATACAATGAATGTTCATGATTACACTTGATGATGATTTAATCATTGCCCTTGCAGGCTAACCTTGATCTGTTTTCTCTCAAAGGTGAAAACAGGATAGTGCATGCGTGGATTCGACTTGCCGGAAAACTTCGTTGATAATCCCGAGGCTCTTGCGAGAAAGACTCGACCTCGCGTCGTTGTCTCTCCTCAAGAACCCACGACAAGCGAGCCCGCATCTTCCGCACCATCAACCTCAACACTCATGGCTGAAAGGACCCTTCGTGACTACTCGCGCCCTCCGTCGCCAATGTGCCCATTGGGCCCAACGTCGACGCCGGTGCTGCAGGACTTGACATCAAGTCCAGCCTCATCACTATGGTGCAAGCCATTCCCTTTTGTGGAAAGGCCTCCGAGGACGCCAACTCTCATCTCCAACAGTTCCTCGGAAATATGCAACACATCAGCCACGGCCGGAGCCAACCAAGATGCTATCAAACTCCGCCTGTTTCCCCTATCCCTCCTTGGGAAGGCGAAACAGTGGTTTTATGCCAATCGTGCAAGCATTGACACTTGGAACAAATGTTCCACGGCGTTCTCGCCAAGTTTTTCCCGATGGGCAAAACCAATGCCCTTCGTGGAAGAATTGCAAGTTTCCAAAGAAGCTGACAAACGAATCCATGCCCGAGGCATGGGAAAGGCTTCAAGAATACATTCCGGCCTGCCCTCACCATGGGATGGAGGAATGGCTCATTCTTCAACACTTCTACAACGGGTTGACACCAACAACCCGTGGACATATGGATGCCGCTGCTCGGAGGAGCCTTCTTCTCCAAAACTATTGCCCAAGCAAAAGAACTCATAGAGAAGATGGTCTCCAATCAAGGGTGGAGCGATGATCGACTCCAAACACGCGCAAGAGGCGTACACCCCGTCAAGGAGGTGGACATGCCGTCCGCCAAGGTTGACCTCCTCATAAAACGCTTGGACGAACACAACGCAAATGGTGGTGTTCATGCATTGGACTCACACATGACGTGTGAGGAGTGCGGGAACACCGGCCATATGGGGAAGGATTGCCCCCATACCCATGAAGAGGTGTTCTACATGAACAACAACAACGGGTATCGTCCAAACGGAGGACAAGGGTACAACCAAAACCGACCATCATATCAAGGAGGTAACAATTTTTCTCGGCTTTAACAATAATCAACCTTCCTTGAAAGATTTGGTTTATGGCCAAGCTAAAATTAACGAATCTATCAACAAAAAGCTTGCTGCCAATGATAAAGTCTTAGAAAACATAACCGCACAAATAGAAGGTTTCTCCTCTCGCTTTCAAAAATCAGCCGAGCTTTAATAAAATGATTGAAACCCAAGTTGCTCAGCCTAGCTGCTCTTATTCCCTGGTTCTAATTCTCGGGAAGATCCCGGGCAACCCGAGTCTTCTTTGGAAAATGTTAATGCGGTTACCACGAGGGAGGAAAATCCACTCGGGATCCGCCATATCCTAACCATGCAGCAAAGAAGAACAGAACGACCTGGAGGAGGAAAGCCCTTCTATTACCAAAGAAAAAGAAGAAGAACCGAAGCCAAGTGAAGGGAAGAATGGAATTGAATTTCAAGACACAAGCTTTTTGCCATTCCCTCACGTAAACAGGAAGCCAAAGGAGGATGAACAATTTGCTCGATTCGTCGAGACCATCCGAAGGATTCATGTCAACGTGCCATTGTTGGACATGGTGCAGGTGCCCACATATGCACGCTACCTTAAAGACATCCTCAACAACAAGAGGCCACTACCCAACGAGGAAATGGTCAAGCTCACAGAGGAGTGTAGCGCAGCTATACTCAATCGGCTTCCGTAAAAGAAGAAGGACCCCGGCTGCCCCACAATATCATGTTCCATTGGGGCACACCACTTCGACCAGTGCCTTATGTGATCTTGGGGCAAGCGTCGCCGTGATGCCCAAAGAAGTCTTTGATCGTTTGAGCTACACAACCTTGACTCCTACACCAATGAGGTTGCAATTGGCGGACTCTTCGGTCCGCTACCCCGCGGGAATAGCCGAAGACGTGCCGTAAAAATTCGAGGCAACTTCATACCGGTGGACTTTGTGGTGCTTGAGATGGATATCGACAAGAACACGCCCTCATTTTGGGACGTCCCTTCCTCAAGACCGCAAACGCCCAAATTGATGTTGGGAATGGAGAAATCCGATTCCACATCAATGGGAAGGAGGAAAAGTTTGAGTTCCAACCAAGAAAAGAACAATGCTCAATGATCAAGATCAAGTATGGGCCAAATCCCTCAAACATCCGTGAAGTTGAAGTGACGCCAAGAAAGACTGGATAGTCTCGTCGCCTTTTGGAAGCAACTTGACAAAATTGAGAATCCGTCATGGTACCAACCCAAGAAGCCTCGCAACAAGCAAGGCCGGGATTATGGGCCAAGAAGCCAGCTCCTTCAAGACACAAAGCCACCTACATCAACAAAGACCAAACAAGTGTGGCAAGTGAAGAAGGTGCAGCCATCTTCATCCTCTTCTCCAGGGAAAGGGCCTCGCACCACAAGGATGAAAAGAAATGGAGAAGTCCTCGCTCGCTGCACTTAAAATGGCAAAGCCCCGGTCGACAGGATAAATCGGTATTATCTTTCGATTTCTTTTGATTTTTGTTTTCCACCACATGCATCTCCCTGCATATTCTATTTTATCACAAGATAATTTTCATTTCATTTATTTGGATTTTCCGCCAAGCATATTTGATTTTTTTTTTCTCACTCGCCATGCATAGAAAATTTGAAAACCAAAATCCTTTTACGTCCAAATTTTCCTACTTTGTTTGAAACTTTTGGACAACCCTTGTATCCTTATACAAAATCCAAAAACAATTTTTGCATGTTGGAATTTTCTCCAACACTTTTTCTCGAGATTTGATTTTTCGAATAAAGCTGAATTTGAGGCAACTTTCTTTGGATTTCTTGAGCAAAAATTTCTGAGGAATATCCGGACGTAGCAACCATGGTCAATGATCATTTGGCCGTTGGGAGCTATGGGCCAAAAGGGGGAGCAAAAGGGACCCACAGCAGGTCGGCCGAACCCACCTCCTTGGTTCGGCCGAACCGCCATGACCGTTGCTCGGTCCGTCCTTTTTCCCAACGGTCATATGCCCCTCCTAACGCTCAAAAACGGCTACTTCGTGAGCTATAAGTAGAGGTGGCCCGGCCGTAGCTCTCTCCCCTCTCACACTATCATTTCCACTCCTCACTCACTTCATTCTCATTACTCTCAAGTTTTCCATTGTCCTCACTTGCTCATTGCCTAAAAGTTCTCGCATAAATCTTTTGCTCTTGGTGTGTCTGTCTAGTTTTTGGTTTGATTTGTTTTTGTTTGGTTTTCTCGAGTTGCGATTTCTTGCTCACATGAACAACCGACGGTGTCGCTAATTTGATTTTTTCCCTCACATGACCCGTTCGGAATTTTTGTTCTTGCATTCTTGCTCTCTTTGTGTGCAGCCATGACCGGTGCCAAGAAGTCTGTTCGGGTCAATCAAGAGGTCCTTGAGCTCACGCTCAAGTTCAAGCTCTTTACATCGAAGCACCCGCGCACGCCCGTAGTCGAGTCACCGCCAAGTTCACCACCACAAGTCGAGGAAGAAGGGCAAGAGGGCAACATCGAGCATCGTCTCCTCACCGACACCGACCTCGACTTAGTGGGCGAGCACGAGACGCGCACCTACACGCTTCTCCAACACCGTCTCTTTGCTCCTACGCGAGCATTTGACACGGAGCTGCTGCACAAAATAGGTATGGATGCTGAATTTGCTCAAGTATTTAAAGCCTTAGGGTGGACAGATTTTGCTAGTGTAAATGAGCCGGGCTCCCGCTTGCTTACACTTCAGTTTTTATGCACCCTACAAACGGTAGATGAAGGAATTTCTTTTCGGTTTTTCCGTGAATCCTACCGTTTGACTTGGAAAGAACTTAGCACTCTTCTTGGCTTTAATACTCGCTGCAATACCGACTTGGATGGTGCCCTTCCTCGCTTTTCAAAGCATGCTTTTTGGGAAAGGATTACGGGTCTTCCTAGTTGCGTGCGACCTAGAACTAATCACATCCATCATCCTACCTTGCGTTTTATGCACATGTGGATTGCTATCACTCTTTTTCCAAGGAGTGATATTCGAATTGTGCGCGAGGATGAGCTAAAAATTCTTTTTGCTGCGGTCGATAAGATTAAGATTGCTCCCGTGAAAGCCATGATTTGCCAATGGATAGAAAATCTTGGGACGATAGGACCAATTGAATGTACCTCTCTAGTGACACGAATTGCCATGCGGGTGGGAGCTTTACATGATGCTAATGTTGAATACCTTGCTACACCTCGCTCTCTTATAAATAAAGATTATCTTATTCAAGGTCACTCTCTTAAGAATGGTCCGAACGATTCCCTCATATATTATTTTGTGGGATATGCAAACGAGTTTCGGTTACCTAACCCGGACCTTCGTTTGTATACTCTCAAAAATCTAACCATTGAGCCCCAAGAAGCGCAGCGGTCTCGCAGAGTGTATCTTCTCGCAGGGGGCGCACGGATCGTAACAACCATCTACTTCCGAGATGCCCACACCGCACCCCACGACTCATGGCGAGCCGGGGTACAGCCACCCCGGGTTTTCTCCCGGTGGGTACCCAGCCCCGCCACCTCACATGGCCGGGGATCGGCGTGGCAAACTCCGGGATATGGCCCGGGGCTGTTTTCTCCACAACAACAATGGGAGGAACACTCCACCGACTCCGGATCAGCCCAAGGCTACAACTTTGTGCAGGAGATGAACAACCTCTCCTCACAAATGGGAAGACTCCAAACCACGGCGGAAGACACCGAGTATGCGCTCAACCAACACATCTTGCAAACTCATCAATGGCAAGAGCGCACCGACACCCAGCTCACCGCCCTCACCAACATGACGGAGCAACAACGAGCCGATCTTTTGGCTTACTTCCGTCACATGGGGTTCATTCCACCAAACCCATGAGCAAGAACAAGCTTGGGGGCAGCACCCCCGCTAAGGTATCATGTATCGCAACTTGTATCCTTTATTGTCTCTTGTTTTTGCTTGTTCTTGCCTCTCATATGAAAAACAAAATAAAAATGATAAAACTAAAAAGAACAAAAAGAAGTAGCTTAGTTCCCTTTTATACGCTGCAAGTATGTTGCTAGTCTTTCTATGTTGAGATGATGAATAGTTGCTCTGTTTTATTTCTCTCATGTGCCTAGTCTATAATTTAGAACTCTCCTAGTTTTGAGTTTGGTGGCTAGCAAAACTTGCTTAGAACCTGAAACTTGTGGGCTGCACATGCTTGAGCTGCACCTAAGTTGTTGTGAGATGATGATATGGTAAAAAGAGCTGCTATGATCTTGTCCTAAGTTGAGCTTAAAATCTCCGGAATTCTGTTCCCAAAAATTGCAAAATCTATAAGTTCCCAAGTGATGATAAATTCCTACCAAAGCCATATGCAAATTTCCTTGAAAACCTTACTCATTTGCTACTTGTTACTTCATTGAGCTTTATCAAAATTGTGTGACCCTAGTGAGATGCTTTTCATACTCTCATGATCAAGATCACGTACACACTCCACCTCATATGCTACACTTCTACACCGGAAGTTAGCAACATGTCATGCCATCCACCCAAAATAAAGACACTCCTCACATTTTATCACCTCTCTTAAAATATCAAAAGAAGGCATGGCTATGCAAAAGAAAAAGAAAATAAGGCTCACAAAAGATGAGCAAGAAAAAGATGCTGCTCTCATTTCGAGCATAGAAAAAGAAAGAAGAAAAGATAGCCATGCCCAAAATCCAAAATAAAAAGAGGTGAAACAAAAAGAGGAGTAGTCAAATACACCACCACCATCATCTTCACACTTGCACATCTTGATCTACGATTGTATGACTTGCTATCTCCATGGATCCACTCTTTTGGTTTCGCAAAAATATGAATGCAAGTATGCCTCATTTCATACCCTACCTTGAGCTCCACAAAAGCCTATTAGATGTAGGATGAGGCAATACACATGCCTTGGTGAGGAATATAAACACCATTAGAGCGATTCGAGAGCATCACTTGTGGAACGTGGTTTTACTTGAAAAAAAAAAAAAAAAAAAAAAATATTTTTTGAAAACGTCCGGAGAATAAAAAGCAAGACAAGGGAAGAGAAAATAAATGCTCTATACACCGTTCTCTCTCTCAACCGCCCAAGGTAAAGTGAAAAGCACAAAGCCCCATGAGGACTAAGGGGAAGGGTGAGTTACCATTGCCAACTTATTCAACTCAAGGATGAGCATCTTTGTTATACACTTGGTACCTTTGAGAAGTAGGCATTGTAGCAACTCCCGATCAACAACCTAAAGTTCTACTACTTGCTCCGGACGAGCAAGGGGTAAGCTTGGGGGCTTGTTGACTGGTCGTTACTGACCAATTTCGACCGTCAATTAGTCAAATAAATGAGAAGGACTAGGCATGTCTTGCATGCATTTTACTTAGAAATAACCTAGTTCCACGTGTACCTCTAGATTTTTAGTGTGCAGGTGGAAAATGATGAATTCCAGTGCCCCGAGGCGACAAATCAACACTTTTACAAAACTTCCACTTCGCCGCGGGAATCAACTCCAAGATAAAAGGCCAACGACCACGAAATCCAACACAAATAAGGCCTCACGCACCCGGATCAAAGACCAACATCCAGTGGGGGAGCCAACCGCCAAAGCCCAGCCCAGGAGGGGCCGGTGGCAGCTCGGCCGAACCAACAAGGCGGTTCGGCCGAACCGTCATGGTGGCCCCCCGGCCCACTTTTCTCCGGCGGTTTGCCCACCGCCTCTCGGAGGTCGGTTCCACGCGCATTAAATGCCACCGACCTACGAAACCGCCTCCAGGAGCCGACCTTTCAAGCCTATATAAGGAGGGGTACCCCCCTCCTTAACACACACAACAACACAAGGATCATTCTCTCCTCACACTAGAAGTTTAGAGGCTTTCTAGGTAGTGCTAGGCTTAGTAGTGGGCTGCCTCATTGCTCCCAAAGTCTTGTGGAGAATTGGGTATAGCTCTTGTATCCTCTCTTTATGAGACTTGATCATTCATCTATGGAATACTTTCGTTCATATCCTTGTCATGAGCTTTATAGAGTAATCATGATCTTGTTTGATCGTTCATCGTTCGTTCATATAAGTTCGTCGTTCGTTCTTCGTTCTTCATTAATAGAAGATGAACTCATATCGAATGTTCTTCGTTCGTTCATACTTGATCACCGATTACTCCCGATCTTACTTGATTAATTGCCGTTCGTCGCTCATTCTTGAGCGACGAACGCCTTTGCATGACTTAGTGCTAGCTTTGATCCTTTCGTCTAGCTTATGCTAGTTAGGCTAGTGTTCTTATGAATAGGCTTCGGGTTCATCGTCCCGCAAGGGTGCTCTAGATTTACCACCATGTCGGTGCCTCGAGGGATCTAGAGTTGTGGTTAGTGACGCCGCATGGTGTCGGGGTTATCTACCCACCGTTGAATGTGCTTCGTGTCCCACGGTTTGTAGAGGTAGGTGACAAGAAGTGACAGCCTTGTCATCCAAAGTAATCCTCCACGTTCGGGCATGGCATAGGAGTCTAAAAGCCGGAGTCGCGAGGCGGACCTCGCGTAAGACGGATCTCCCGATGATGCCTAGGCATTAGACGCTTGCTTGCGCTTGCATGATCTTGGATGTTAGGTAGAAGCTGCGCACTCATATGAATGTTGTATCATTAGGAGTAGTGGTCTCGCTAGTCTAGTTTAGCTTTATCTAGGATCGCCTCTATCCCTTTTATAAGAGAATGCATCGCCTTGGTGTGTGTCACACTATCCTCAACTTATTGCTCCTAACCCCTGCATTGGAATGTGAATACTTCATCATTCTTTTGTAACACCATGAACATAAGTACTCTTATCAACCATGTCTTCCTTTGGGAAAATATAAATACGATACCCTTGAATACTCTCGGGTGAAATGCTACAACGGGTTATCCGTCCGCTTGCGGATATTCATGACCCACCTTATAATACATATCTAGTACTTGTACTGGATGTGGATTATTTGGTTAAATAGTGCAAGTGACTTAAACCCTTGGCTCTCCCGCGGTCACGTGTTTCTTTCCGCGTGACCTTAAGAGATGCCAACAAGAACAAGTAATGTACTTCCATTAGGCAGTACATGATTCTTATGAAATTCAAGTTCACAATCATTAATGAAAAGATTCACCTCATGTTGTATTTGTTTGGCTTTGGCCCGGGTGGCTTCTCGTAAGTGTAGTTGTGAAGTCGACGGTCTTGCTCAATATCCGACAATGGAGGGATGTCCTCATCATCCTCCCCTTCTTCAAAAAGAGTCGATCTCGACTCGATTGCTCATGACCGTGGTACGGAGACAAGTCAGCAACATTGAAGGTGTTGCTCGCTGCATATTCATCTCCCGGAAGCTCAATCTTGTATGCATTGTCATTTATTCTATCAAGAACCTTGAATGGGCCATCACCTCGAGGCAACAACTTGGACTTGCGTTTCTCCGGAAATCTGTCTTTTCGAAGATAGACCCAAACATAATCACCAGGCTCAAAGATCATCTTCTTGCGATTCTTGTTTGCCTTTGCAGCATAGTATCTTGACTTCTTCTCGATCTCTTGTTTGGCCTTCTTGTGGATTTGCTTCACATAATCAGCCCTCTTGGAGGCCTCCATATTTGCACGCTCTTGAACTGGAAGTGGCAGCAAGTGAAGTGGTGTTATTGGTTTGAAACCATACACAACTTCAAATGGGCACATTTGTGTTGTCGAGTGGACTGCCCTATTGTATGCAAACTCAACATGGGGCAAGCAGTCCTCCCACTCCTTGAGATTCTTCTTGATCGTTGTCCGTAGCAGCATGGACAATGTGCGGTTCACCACCTCCGTCTGTCCATCGGTTTGTGGGTGACAAGTTGTTGAGAACAACAACTTTGTCCCAAGTTTGGCCCACAAAGTCTTCCAAAAATAGCTCATGAATTTCACATGACGATCTAAAACAATGGTTCTAGGCACGCCATGTAGTCTCACAATTTCCCTGAAAAACAAGTCAGCTACATGCGACGCATCGTCGCTCTTATGACAGGGAATAAAATGTGCCATTTTTGAGAACCTATCCACTACAACAAAAACTGAATCCCTCCCTTCTTAGTCCTAGGTAAGCCTAAAACAAAATCCATACTTATGTCTTTCCAAGGTGCATTTGGAGTGGGGAGTGGAGTATACAAACCGTGGGGGTTCAGTTTTGATTTGGCCTTATGGCAAGTGACGCACCGCTGCACCATCCTCTCCACATCATGCCTCATCTTAGGCCAGTAGAAGTGATCACTCAACATCATGTAAGTCTTTTCTCTACCAAAGTGACCCATCAATCCTCCCATGTGTGATTCCTGCAATAAGAGCAAACGAATGGACGAATCTGGAACACACAATTTGTTAGCTCGGAACAAGAACCCATCATGCAAATGGTACTTGTCCTATCCTTTCCCTTCTTGACACTTCAAGTATGGTTCTGCAAAAACAAGGTCAGTGGCATATAGCTCCTTTATATTTTCTAATCCTGGAACCTTGACCTGCAATTGATTAAGCAAAACACTTTTTCTAGATAAAGCATCAGCAACAACATTTTCCTTCCCTTTCTTGTACTTGACAATATAGGGAAAAGACTCAATGAACTCAACCCACTTTGCATGCCTACGGTTCAGTTTTGCTTGACCTTTCAAGTATTTTAAAGCCTAATGATCAGAATGAATGATAAATTCTTTAGGCCATAGGTAATTGTGACATCCCATGTCACGAAGAGGATAATTATGCTAATGGCACATGCAAATTGTCAATTAGGTTGACCAAGAATTAATCGCTTAATTAAAAATCAAGTAAAAGAGAAATCAATTAATTAAATCGGGTAAAACACTAACTCCCACCCGCATAAAAAATTACAATGATAGGGTGCCAATGTATCAAAAGATGAATTTAGGGTATTTTAGCTGAATTTTTAGCAATCATTTAAATGCCTTAAAAATTCGTTTGAATGCCGTAAACCGTCCCTCGTTCTCAAATTTTTAAAATATTATGGAATCAGAATCTTACCCCGACCCCAAAAGCAAAGTTGAAGAACACATCACGCCGAAGATATTGGAGCACCGTAGCGTTGACTTTTAGCTAGAATATAGAAGGTACAGTTGAGTCGACAGGGAATCCACTTTCTTCTTCGGACCGCCGGATCAATGGCCGTTCGGGCCGTCCTCCTCCACAGACCGCCGCCCATGCCTCGCCAAAACCTGCCCGCCTAACGCCATGGGCGAGCTGCCCCGGACGTGACCCGCACCCACCGTCCCGTCAACCACCGTCCTTGCCGCATCCGCTTTTGAATCGGCCGCCCGCGCATCTCCTCTCGCAAAACGGCAGCAGGCAGAGCTCTCACCTCTCGCCTCCGGTGTTCCACCACCCCCTCAGCTCGGCACTAGGCCAGCAGCAGCAGCGCCCGGCCTTCAACCCCCTGCATGCGCCCTGCTCCCTCTCTTTCCAGCACGCAAGGGCGAGCCACCCGCCATTGTCGTGCCTCCCTTGTAGCTCGACGCCCCACCACCACGCAGCATCTCATCGCGAGCCACCACGAACCGAAGGTGCGCCTCGATCTGCGTAAGCTGTAGGAGCAAACCTCACTCGAATCCGTGCACCGAGCGCGGAGTATTTGGCAAAATCATCCATCGAGTTCTTCGTCGCACACACCCGGCGCCACCGCAAAATTATCCATCACCGGTGAGCCTCTTCGCTTGATTTTCCTTCCTAAACATGCGAAACTCAATCACCAACAGATTTGACCTCTTTCCCCTTCCTTGTATCGAAGGATCTGGCCAGAAATCTCATTTTTCCCCGTCGCCAAGCACCGTCGCACCTGGAGGCAGTAAAAATCGTGACAGTGGCAAATCTCGTAATTACTGCGAAGTCATAACTACCTGATGGCAAATTCGTAGATACAACTGAACTTTCATTTTTATTCAAAAAATCATATCTCACAAACCACAAGGCCAAAAAGAGAAAACTAAATTTTGTTGGATTCATAACAATCCCCTCTTTCCAAAAAGTAGGATGAGCACCTAAGTTTTCACTGTTTTCATATTTATAAAAATTCCCTAAAGTTGAACCCTTTTAAGAGTTATAAATTCATAAATAAATATATATAAATCATATGAGCATGAAACTTGGCCATTAAATCACTCATGGCATGTATGAAGCCTCTGCACATTCACATCTTAATTTGTTGTATATTTTTAAAGTTATTGCATCATCTCTTGTTTTTAGTAAATAAATTCTTATCATTTTTATATTAGGAATTTCTTCATGGTACTTTGCATTACTGCTGTTTATTACATAATACGTGACTGGTTATTCTCATGAAAAAGTTTGAGCATTATAAGTATAAAGTTTACTATTGATTTGTTTAATTTAAAACTAGACTAGAGATTCTATAGGAATAATGCCTTATATACATATAAGATAATTATTTATTGTCATTTTCATCTCTGGTACTGTTCATCCAGAATATTATACTCTTATATTCAGTAAGCACAAATTACCATATCATTTTCTCATATGTCATTTGTAGTTAGATTATATTTTTCACTTATAGTTTACATGCGATAATAGAGCTAGATCTATTTATTCCTTAGGAATTAAAATGAACTAGCTTAAAATTTTATTAAATATTTATCCCTGTAAATTAATGTGACTGTCACCACAGTATTTATCTTGTTCATGTCAAGCATTTATTGATTCTTTAGGTTCACATAGCAACGTTGCTAGGTTTTATATAAAAGAAGCTTTACTTGTTTGTGCTACGAGTTATCATTTCATGCATGAGTTTGAGCATTTTAATTTATCCATGAGCATGACATGATCACGAGCATCGCATAATCATTCATGTTTATGAATGAAGTTCTATGCATCTCCCTTGTATGCATTTATGCTTACGCAACACATTTCATTCAATTAGGCAACGAAGACGAAGTGAACGCTTCGGAGGAGCCCGGTGTTAATCTTAATTTTAGTGAAGCTACTAACTTCGATCAAGCCCAAGGCAAGCCCCGGTGCATTCCTATTATTTTGAAATGTCTTCCTTTATCACACTATTAAGGATGATGAATGTGCATTTAAGTTCTTAGGCGTTGATTGGAAATCCACATGCATAAATTCCTATATGTCCTATGTCGCTTATGTGTCATATCCTCGTTAGAATTGCTATGCTATGTTTATGGAGTCAACGATAGATTGGGGATCTCACTCATGGCTTATGATTAAATGTGAACATGATGAATTTGGTTAAAATTGAGAACACCCCATTGTGGCTCCACGAACAAGTTTGAGTTGTGTACCACTTGCATACCTTTCTTATGGGGATTGGTAAACCTACGTAGCTTGTAAGTTGTAAAGTGAGCCGGATATCTCACCGACCCGCAGGTGATGTGTATGGCACGGTGGTTGCACGGGTTGAGGACCGTTGGAGAGTACATGGGTTAAGCCTTGGGCGCGTCGTTGAACGGTCGCAAGGGGGACGTGTACTCGGGGTCGGTGGCCCCGTGTTTTACTTTATGATGAACTCGCGAACGGTGGCCATACGTGTTCTTAAATGATGCGTATGTCGTGCATTTGGGTTCTTTCCTGCAGGATTAATAATTCGATAATTATCGCCGTTTCCTCTCGGTTAATGAGTACCACTTGATTCGAGCAGTCCGCAATGTGTAGTAATGGAAAGAGATTGAATAGCTTGCTGTTTTATATTGATATTAAATTGTATTGCAAACTCTTGTATTGTTAGCATGCTCACTAAAGTTTCTTTTATGCAACCACCCTATTAATTTGGCTAAGTAATAAAATTGCCAACCTAATTAGCATAGGTGCTATTTATGCAAAAAGGCCAAGTTAAACCGGTCAAGCCCCATGCATCTAGGAGTCGGTCTTAGATGACCAATTTGACGGGTAAGACTTGCGGAGTATGTTAGATACTCAGGCTTTGCCACTACATGTTGATTTACAGGTTTCCCGCAAGCCGGGTTTTGTGATTGTTGTGGTAAGGTGGTTTGGGATGGAGAAGAACCCAAAGAGTGGACCATTGAATGGGTCCCTAGCTCTCCGACCCATGATGAGTGAGCCATGGCCTAGGCCGGCATGGTTCATTTAAGTTATCTATGTATCGTCGAATTATGTATTTCGCTTCCGCACTTTAGTTTCGAACAAAGATCATGGCTATGTAAGACTTAATTTCGAACCTAATGTATCTTTATTTTGAACCCTATGTTGTAATCAGGACTTAAATATGTAAACTTGTAATTCGTGGATGTTTGTTAATGTGATGCTATGTATGGTTGTTTCGTCAATCATCTCCCAAGGCGATCCGTACCACACTTAACTATCTTTCGGGATAGGGGTGTGACACGTGGTATCGAGCCGACTTGGGATTTGCGTCACGCTAACACTCATTCTAAAAATCATAAACCCCGTTTTTGTGTCACGGTGAGGTACGAGTCTAGATAGAAAGGCCAATATAAGGACTATATAGAATGGTGGCAAAACTAACCCCGTGTTATGATTGTTTAAATATTTTGCAACTACGGCTTTGGCAAAGGTATGTGATTGAGTGTTGTCAATTTTCGCATGATATTATTGGTGTGACTCGAATACACTCTTATTCGAGAGCTCTCCATGTGAGGCGAGGTGACATGGATTTATTTTTGGCTTGTTTCTTTTGAATTTGATGTAATGTTTCTGGAATCTATCTCTTGCAGGTACGCTAACCACGTTGTTAGTTCGTGTAGAAAACGTGTGAGAGGTGTGTGTTGTCACTGATTTCTTGCCGGTAGTTATATCGGTCAAGTTTTTGTTTATTTTGTGAGGATGTAGGAACGACATGTTGAGCATCAATCATTCATGCATTCTTCATAATCATGTCTCATGCATTCCTACAAACTCAAATGAAGTGAACAACAATTCTAAAAGTGGTCACACAACTCAACCGTTTTGTAAAAGCTCAAACCGAAAACTTGCTGTTTTCATAACCTTCCGGACTTAGAAAAACGGTCATAACTCTCTCGTTACTTAATGGATTAAGGCGTTTGAGTACTTTCTGGAAAGCTGGTAATATGATCGACAAGGTTCTGCTAGGGTTACTGTCATTAAAAATCTGGATCAGAGTCGAATTAGGCAACAACAGAGAGCATTTCCTGAAACTTTCAGAACTTGCATGCTCGGTTCTGTCCGCTGTCTTTGGTCGATCATAACTCCCAAACGACAAATCGGATCGAGCTGTATAAGTATGCGTTGGAAATCTTAGGAAAATATCTACAACTTTTGTAACAATACAGAAATAAAATTCTGTCCAGAAACCCACTTAATCGGTCGACCTTTGAAACCTGTCGGTTCTGCCAATAACAGGACAGCAAACCATTTGGTTCGTGTGAGCAAGATTGCAAGTTTTTGCACCATAGTTCCACTTCCATCTTGTGCTCTGTTGTTAAGCATGTCTTTTTGTTGGATATGAAGTTTTGACTTTACCTTTTTCAAAACTTCCAACAAATGAGTGTTGGTTAGCTCACGTTAAAGAGGCATCGTTTTTGACTGCTCGTATCCGTGATTGGAGATCACGCTTTGGACCGAGACTGCAAGTGTCATAACCTCAAGTCTATTGTTGCCCGTCTATGATCAGTTCAACTCTTGTTCTAAGAGGCTCCCAAGGCCATAGTGATCGCATTAAAGGAAAGAAAGCTAAGTTGGACAACAAGTTGTTTATTAATGGTGCATTCGGCATCGACTCTAAGGCCCCACCGTCGTCGGATGACATGGATTGTCCTCCGATGGTGACCTCCACATGCCACAAGCATAGGTGTATGTCGGAGTACTAATGTGTCGACATAGGAATTAATCTCGAGAGGCATAGAACCATATGTTGGTAGTATCAACCCTTTCATGTTTTCATGAACCTAAACTCTCCGAGATAATTTGTTCGTATTAGGTGCCTATCAAGATGTAACCTACCGACCATCCTCCCTCGAGGATGTTGCATCTCCTTGTATCAATAATTTCTATCGCTATCATGATGGCAGTTATGTTCGGAATTGATGAAATATGCGTTTCGTCTATGTCTTGTGTCTATTTCATTGTCCTTTCTTTCGAACATTTTGGTACCTTCCACCATAGCTAAATATATGGTCGAGCTAATGTAAGGCCATTCATTTGACTTGATGAGCATCGCAATTTTGCAAAGAGATGGCATTCGTTCTTGGAAAAAAAGGGACAAGACAAGAAAGTGTACTATAGGAAATTCATCCTCGCTCCGCACCACCCAAGCACAAATTGGCTATCACTTCCCCGTTTGGACATAAGTTTTGGGCCGCATCACCGCCAACGGGAGGTTTTCATCAATCCTTTCTGTAGCAGCCCCGCCACCACCGTGGTAGGCACAATCTTTTGGTGGAGAGTTGTAGATTGCCGAAGCACACTCGAAACCACAACACCACGGGAACTTCTCAACATTGCAAACTGATCAATAGAAACCCAGTCATCATGAAATGAAGGTTGTTCTTATCCCTTGACCCCATTGTATCACAACCTTGGTTTCTTGCAAAACCTTCCGAGTAACTTGATCTTGAGACAAGCAACCATCTCACTCCCTAATGTGCTAGATTCTACCGAGAGTCGAGTTTTGTGAAGGATATGTGTTTCTAAATTGCCGGTTTGTCTTTGAATTGTGCCGGTTTGCCCAGTGCGCTTCCCAAAGCCAAAATATAGGTGATCCGGAGAACACGCTTCTTTATGAAAGTCGGTAAGATAATTTAAGTATTACGTCATTCCGGACGGACGGTGTATTACTCGAGGTACGCAACCAAAAAGAAAGACGTTGTGCTTAGAGACTCATTGGTATTATTGGCCATATCCCAAACCTAGGATCCCTCTATTCTCCTTTCATAATCCTAGGAAGACAAAGCATAGATTTTATTCTTGGCATGAGGTGGATGAAGCTACATAAAGCCGTCTTGCATATTGATTCGCGAGAGGTTCATCTAAATTCACCACTATATGGTCCATCTATTCTTCATTTGCCATGTTCCAAAATCACCACTTCAAAAATCTACCACTGTTGGTATTTCTTACGTCACGAATAAATCCGCAAGCGCACGGAATACCGTTGTAGCACTTCACCCGGGAGTATTCCAAGGTATCGTATTTATATCCGCAGGGAACGGAGTATTTCTGCAACAAGGTTAGTTTACCCAAGGACAACCAAGACAACGTAGCAAAATAGGGTCGAGAGGGTGACTCTTATCTATTTATCCTTTAAAGGTAGACGAACGCAAGCTAGACTTGTTTACTTCGGGCACCGTCTTAGGCTTGGTCTCGCCAAGCCACTCCGGTCTACGAAAGCTCTACTATGTACCCGAACGTGGAGGGTTCCTTTGGATGACAGGGCTGTCACTTCCTGCCACCTACCTCTACAAACCGTGGGGCACACAAGCAAACAAAGGCGATCTCCAGCCTAGACACCACGTCTATGCTATTGACCGCTACTCTAGCCTCGGCCTAGAACCGAGTTCGAAAGCTAGAGCACTTCTTGCGAAGCGATGATCCCGTAAACAAGTATAACAAGAATTACGTCTAACAAAGATATGTCACGATAGATAAGTAGATCACCACGTATAAATCACCTAAAAGAGTGTTTACACGCCAAGGTAAAAGGAAAGGAAATACTACTCCACTTTATAAAAGGGAGGAACACTCCTTCCTTTTCCTTGCCCTCTCTCCTATTCTACTAAGATACAAGAGGCCCTTGGCCTAAGGATGAGAATTTTGTCTTCTATCTTGATGTTGGTGGTGTGTTGAGAGAGGGGGTATAGCCCTTTATTTATAGCCTTGGAAGGTCGGCAACTTGGAGGCGGTTCCGGACGTCGGTGGTATTAATTGCAGGTGGAACCGACCTCCGGACGTCGGTGACGAACCGCCGGAGAAAAGTGGGCCAGGGGGCCCACCCGTCGGTTCGGCCGAACCAGTAGGGCGGTTCGGCCGAACCGGCCCGGGCTCCCCGGGCTTGGTTCTTCTCTCGGTGCCTTCCTCTCGGCTGTGTACTCGGCCCAATCCACTTGCTTGGTTTGATGTTGAGGCCCTGTTTTGTGGTTTTGGGCTTTTGGACGATATTCTTTAGTCCGGGGAAAATCCGTCGATTGCAAAGTCCATGTTTCGTGCATGTTTTCCCCTGTTTTCATATGAATTGCACCTGCATTCATCATTTCACCAAGACTAGTGGAATTTGTTAGAAATAATCCCTATGTCTATTCTTGGTGATGGTGTTTGATTCAAAAAGATGCAATATGTTGACGGTAAAATTGGACCATAAGGACCGTCAACAAGACCCCCACACTTAGCTCTTTGCTCGTCCTCGAGTAAAGGTGGGAGCGTAAGTTGAGAGATCTCTCCTCTTAGAGACCTGCACACATGTTATTACAAGCCACACCGTTTTACTTGTGAACATGACGGTGGCTAACATGCATTCTTGGATGATTGATAAGTGGAACAGCTCATGACTCAAGTCACTATACTTTTGCTCACTAAGCACCTTGGGTTTTTGAAAGTTTTGAAAATAAACAACATGACTCCCGCTCCTCTTTGATTCTCTTGAATCGCTCAAAAAGTGTTTTCCTCACCAAGGCATTGTGTTGCCTCTCTTTTTCCTACTTTTTAGGCTTGTATGTGGAGCTCGGTAGGGAATGAGAGAGGCATACTTGTATCACAAATATTGCTAAGCCAAAAGAAAGGATCCATGGAGAAGCCAAGTCATGCAACCTTGATCAAGAAGTGCGTGTGTGTATGGATATGAAAAAGTGACAACTCCTATTGTAATTGACCCCTCTTTATTTTGCATTTTCAAAACATGGCTATCTTTTTATTTTCTTTCTTTTCTTTTCTTGCTCTATGCTTGAGCATCTCTTCTCTTTTTCATTGCTCATCTTTGTGAGCTTTCTTTTCATTGCTCATCCGTGTGAGCTTTTCATTGCTCATCCGTGTGAGCTTTTCTTTCTACATAGCCATGTCTTGTTTATGCGTGATTGAGAGAGAGAGAGAGGTAAAAAGAGGTGCAAGCGAGGAGTGTCTTTATTTTGGTGGGGGGCTAGCTCCCGGTGTAGGAGTTTAGCCCTTTTTTTGGTGGAGTGTACGTGCTCTTGATCAAGAGAGCATGACAAGTTTCTCTCTAGGGTCACTCAATTTTGGTAAAGCTCATTGCAAACACAAGCAGCATATGTATGTAAGTTTTGCAAGGTATGATCGTCATATGGCATTGGTAGGCATTTTTGTATCAAGAGAGGAGCATGAAGCCATGGTATTTTTGTTTTGTGAAATAAAATTCCCAAGGACTCGGTAAGCTAAGCATAAGATCATTTCGTCGAGCCATATCACACTTGCCAATAATCTAGAAAAACATGGGTCCTATGGATTTGATTATTTGTTCACGGGCAAGTGGTGATGAAGCGAGTAATAAAAAGTGTGCAAGATCATCATGAGAGTATTAGGGAGAGACTTGGGATTTTCAAAGGTATTCAAAAGAAATCTTCCCAAATTTTAGTTGGTCAAGTTTTAGTAATTGTTTTTCGCGTCTCGGAATGAACTTGACAAATAAGGTAGGCAAAAAGGAAGTGTGAGAAACAAACTCAAGTGCCACGAGGAAGCAGGGGCTGAGTGGGACCCACCAGGGTTCGGCCGAACCACCCTTTTGGGTTCGGCCGAACCGGCTCGGGCCTCACTTGCGCTCCGTTTCGCAGCTTGTGTTTGTGTTGTTTTCCTCGTGATGTTTCTGCGCGCTTCGCGTGTGTTTGTCTTTGCTTTCCGCGATGTCCCCCCCACACTTGCCTTTTTGCCTGTTTCCTTCAAAAGATAGACAAAAGACATTTGGAAACAAAATTTGCTCTGCCGGTATGGAAGCCCGGGGAGCACTAATATGATTGAATTAAAACAGTAGGCGTATTACAAAAAGGATCGAAAGATTTCTAAGGTTTATGCGTTCTACGTCCTACTCTTAATCTTTCTTAATTTTCCTCTCCTCCTCCCGCAGTTTCGCCTTCTCTTCTTCGATCATCTCTAAGGCGAGGTCGTACTCGCGCCCATCCTCCGAGTGAGGGTCTCGATGAGGTCTTCATCCTTCTTCTTCTCCCTCTCGAGGTGGTTGTAGAGGTTCGGAGAACCCCATTCTCTTTTTTTTGGCGCGCTCTAACTGCCGGCGAAGCTCCTCAATGAGGCGGATAGCGTTGTCGAGTGCTTCGCCTTCTTCAATCCATTCATGGGGCTTCTTCCTTTTGCTGCTGCCGTCCGAGATGTCGGACGAGGCGCTGCTATGTTCGCTCATGATGTAGGAAGTGGAGGAGATGAAAAGATTGGGTGGAGAGGAGAAGTATAAATAGGGGTTTTCTACCCCGTGCGCGCTCGACAAGGTTTTTATTTTCCAGCAGAAAATAAAGAAAGGAGGGAAGGAGATATTGGATTTTTGGCAAAAGATGGGCGCCGGGGAGATCAGGCCGGTTCGGCCGAACCACAAAGTGGGGTTCGGCCGGACTGCCTTTTCTTCCTCTCGGTTTCCTTCTTTTTTCTGGTTTATTTCTTGCTATATTTATTCAAAGGAAAGTACTGCTACGGGTGATGAAGTAAAACGGGGGATATCATGAGAGATATTTCAAATCAATCAAGTGCATGACATCAAATTCTTTATCTTTATCGGGCTCGAAATAAATTTTAAGGCGCTGACCATTTACCTTAAATATTTTACCTTCGTCGTCTTGAAGTGTGATTGCTCCATGTGACGAGGTGTCAATAACCGTGTATGGTCCGTCCCATTTACTTCTTAATTTTCCATGCCCGAAGAGTTTCACCCGTGAATTGAATAGCAAGACTTTATCTCCAACCTTGAATACCTTTATCTTTATCTTTTTGTCGTGCCACCTTTTTGTCCTTTCTTTGTATATAGCTGAGTTGTGGTAAGCTTTGTCTCTCCATTCTTCTAACTCAGCTATCTCCATTTTTCTTTTGCGTCCGGCACCATTAAGGTCCATGTTCCATTTCCGGATGGCCCAATACGCTCGGTGTTCCGTCTCGATGGGTAAATGACATGTTTTCCCGTACACGAGCTGGTATGGGGACATGCCTATGGGTGTCTTATATGCTGTACGGTATGCCCATAGTGCATCGGGTAGCTTGTCCTTCCATCCCTTCCCCATTTCTGTTACGGTCTTTTGCAGGATCCGCTTGATTTGCTTGTTTGAGGTCTCGGCCTGCCCACTGGTTTGAGGGTGGTATGGAGTAGCGATATTATGCCTTGATCCAAGTTCTCTTAGGAAGCGTCGGAAGGTCTTATCAATGAAGTGAGACCCTCCGTCGCTTATCACTAGCTTCGGTGTTCCAAACCTCGGGAAGATAATTTCGTGGAACATCCGGCGAGCATGCTTGGCATTTGCGGCCCTGCAAGGCATTGCTTCTACCCACTTAGACACGTAGTCTACCGCCACCAAGATGTATTCGCAGTCATGTGACTTGGTGAACGGTCCCATGAAGTCAATGCCCCATACGTCGAAGAGCTCGACTTGTAAATTGTAGTTGAGGGGCATTGCATCTCTTGCCGTGATGCCTCCAACTCTTTGACATTCCGGGCATCGCTCGACAAATTCCTTTGTGTCTTCGTACATGGCTGGCCAAAAGAAACCACTTTGCCATATCTTGGCCCGTGTACGAAACACGCCGTAGTGTCCCCCGTATGGCGATGCATGGCACTTCTCAATGATTCGTGTGCTCTCGGGTATGGGCACACATCGCCTTAGCAATCCATCGGCGCAGACACGGTAAAGGAAGGGTTCTTCCCATAAGTGACGGCGACTCTCATAGATGAGTCGTTTCTTGCTCTTTCCAGGTGGTACGTACCCCGTTGCCATGAAGTTCACAATGTCGGCGTACCATGGATGTGAGTCCTTTGATCGTCGGGATGGATGGGGATTTGATGATATCCTGAATACCCATCAAGGAAACAAAAGAAAGAATTATTTGCCAGCCGTTCCAACATCTCATCGATGAAGGGCAGCGGAAAATGATCCTTCTTTGTAGCCTTGTTAAGTTTCCGGTAATCTATGCACATCCTCCATCCCGTGACGGTGCGTTGAGGGATCAACTCATTTTTGTCATTCCGGATGACCGTCATTCCTCCCTTCTTGGGTACAACCTGCACTGGACTCACCCACTCGCTGTGTGGAACAGGATAGATAATGCCAGCATGTAAAAGTTTTAAGACCTCCTTTTTAACGACCTCCCGCATCGCATTGTTCAACCTCCTTTGAGGTTCCCTAGATGGTGTACTATCGGGGCCTATGGGAATGCGATGGGTGCAAAGAGCAGGGCTAATTCCCTTGAGGTCTCCAAGCGAGTACCCAAAAACGGAGTGATGTTTTTCTAGCACGGCTAAGAGTTTTGCAGTTTCCTCCTCCGAAAGCTTGTCACTTATGATGACAGGGGTTTCGGGATTTCCGTGAAGAAAAACGTGGCGCAAGCCTGGTGGAAGAGTTTTGAGTTCTACGGGAGGTGGCGTAGGTGTAAAAGTTTCGGGCAGCTCAAAAGTTTCCGCCGAATCATCCTCTTCCAAAATGAAATCAAGAGCATCTTCATCCAAGGATGATTCGGGGTTTTCATGAGGAAAAATTGCCATAACCTCCTCCATGCATTCTTCTTCCACAAGCGGCTCCTCGGCAAAAGAGTTTTGTGCATGAATGATAGGAAGAGAAAAAGTTTTCTTGCCGAGGGTGAAGTCTAAGGTTCCTAAAGGTGATATCCCTAAGAAAAGCTTTTCTATGGGATGACCGACCAAAACATCGAAATCCAAGATTCCGAAAACGTGAAAGTCCAGGGAAACCTTTGCTTCATTATGCTTAATGCAAACATCTCTAATGATCCCCAAACTCTCAAAAAATTGCCCCGGTGAGGCTTTAAGGAGTTTGTCGGAAGGTGCCCATGTCTCGTTTCCAAATAAAGTTGAAGCAAAAGATTCGGACATGATGTTGGCACCTACTAGAGGATTATAGAGAATATCTACCATTACTCCCCGAATTGAGCCACGAATGGTTGATCTAGGATGATCAAGTCGAAGAACTTCCGAAGAAAGTTCGTTTTCTATCAACCATTCATCACTCATGATTGCTGTCAACTTCCGAACAGTTTTTAAGAGAATAGATTTTTCAATAGGTTCGGGAGTTGGTGCAGGGAGTGCTGGTTTCTTTTGATAGGAGTAGTTCAAGGTGTTTCCAAAATCTTCAAAAATTTCTTCCTTGAACTCAAATGGGAACTCAAGAGGTTCATCTTCCTCTATCATTGTTCTTGTGTTAGATGAGGACTCGAGTGCTAGGTGCTCCATCATGGGCACCAAGTGCTGTGTCTCTTGCACAACGAGTTCCTCATCTTCTCGACTCCGGCTCTACGAGTAAGTCAGCGGAAAAAGGTGTGTTTTCCACAATTCGATCCAAAAGTTCGTGTGCTTCCGCTATGGTCTTATGAGAAAAAGATCCACCCGCGGCCGTGTCAAGATAAAGTGCGGTATCGTTGCTCAATCCCGAATAAAAGTGTTGTAATAAAACGGGTTCGGGAGCAACAATTCTGGTCCGGAGTCCGTTAGAGAACAGAACCGAATCCATGCCGCGCTCAAGGTTTCCTTTTCTTCTTGTCGAAAGCTTATTATTTCCGCTCGTAGAGAAGTGATACGAGACACGGGGAAGAATGCTAGACAAAATTTGTCTCGCAATTCTTTCCAATCACCGTTCACTCTCTTAGCGGTGTAAGTGTACCATTGCTTCGCCTTCTCATTGAGAGAGAAGGGAAACAACTTCCACTTCAATGTTTCTTGTGTCATGCCATGGATCAGTCGGCATGAACACAAATGTTCAAACTCTCGCAAGTGTTCATAAGGATTTTCATGTTTAAAACCCGAAAAGGATAAACCTCTAATCATCGAAATGTAATCGGGGGAGAACTCATAGCCAGGTGAAGAAATAGGTTGTGATGATGATGGTGGCTCTAAGAGTTCACCCCGTGGAGTGGAGAAAGATTGGATGGTTGGGTGTGACTCCATGATATGTTTTTGTGAAATTTTGAATGTAAGGAAAAATAAAAACAGAACGGTAAGTAAGATAGATTACGAGGGCAAACCTGATTCGTTACAAAGATAACAACCGCTCCCCGGCAACGGCGCCGAAATGCTTGTTGGTATTTCTTACGTCACGAATAAATCCGCAAGCGCACGGAATACCGTTGTAGCACTTCACCCGGGAGTATTCCAAGGTATCGTATTTATATCCGCAGGGAACGGAGTATTTCTGCAACAAGGTTAGTTTACCCAAGGACAACCAAGACAACGTAGCAAAATAGGGTCGAGAGGGTGACTCTTATCTATTTATCCTTTAAAGGTAGACGAACGCAAGCTAGACTTGTTTACTTCGGGCACCGTCTTAGGCTTGGTCTGCCAAGCCACTCCGGTCTACGAAAGCTCTACTATGTACCCGAACGTGGAGGGTTCCTTTGGATGACAGGGCTGTCACTTCCTGCCACCTACCTCTACAAACCGTGGGGCACACAAGCAAACAAAGGCGATCTCCAGCCTAGACACCACGTCTATGCTATTGACCGCTACTCTAGCCTCGGCCTAGAACCGAGTTCGGAAAGCTAGAGCACTTCTTGCGAAGCGATGATCCCGTAAACAAGTATAACAAGAATTACGTCTAACAAAGATATGTCACGATAGATAAGTAGATCACCACGTATAAATCACCTAAAAGAGTGTTTACACGCCAAGGTAAAAGGAAAGGAAATACTACTCCACTTTATAAAAGGGAGGAACACTCCTTCCTTTTCCTTGCCCTCTCTCCTATTCTACTAAGATACAAGAGGCCCTTGGCCTAAGGATGAGAATTTTGTCTTCTATCTTGATGTTGGTGGTGTGTTGAGAGAGGGGGGTATAGCCCTTTATTTATAGCCTTGGAAGGTCGGCAACTTGGAGGCGGTTCCGGACGTCGGTGGTATTAATTGCAGGTGGAACCGACCTCCGGACGTCGGTGACGAACCGCCGGAGAAAAGTGGGCCGGGGGGCCCACCCGTCGGCTCGGCCGAACCAGTAGGGCGGTTCGGCCGAACCGGCCCGGGCTCCCCGGGCTTGGTTCTTCTCTCGGTGCCTTCCTCCGGCTGTGTACTGGCCCAATCCACTTGCTTGGTTTGATGTTGAGGCCCTGTTTTGTGGTTTTGGGCTTTTGGACGATATTCTTTAGTCCGGGGAAAATCCGTCGATTGCAAAGTCCATGTTTCGTGCATGTTTTCCCCTGTTTTCATATGAATTGCACCTGCATTCATCATTTCACCAAGACTAGTGGAATTTGTTAGAAATAATCCCTATGTCTATTCTTGGTGATGGTGTTTGATTCAAAAAGATGCAATAAGTTGACGGTAAAATTGGACCATAAGGACCGTCAACAACCACATAGAAGGGAAAAGAATTGAGGATATCCCTGTTGTGTGTGGGTTTCCCGGCGTGTTTCCGGATGATTTGTCGGGTATGCCACCTGATCGGGATGTCGAGTTTAAAATTGTGCTCCAACCCGGAACGACACCAGTCTCCCGTCGACTGTACAAAATGGCTCCAAATGAGTTAGCGGAATTAAAAGAGCAACTGAAAGAGCTTATGGACAAAGGTTACATTCGCCCTAGTTTATCTCCGTGGGGATGCCCCGCTCTTTTTGTGAAGAAGAAAGACAATACGTTACGTCTATGTGTAGACTATCGCCCTTTAAATGCAGTGACGATCAAGAATAAATATCCGCTGCCAAGAATTGATATTCTTTTTGATCAATTAGTTGGTGCTAAGGTCTTTTCCAAGATTGATCTATGTTCGGGCTACCACCAAATTAAAATCGGAGCCGAGAATGTTCAAAAAATCGCATTTTCTACGCGGTATGTCCTCTTTGAGTATCTTGTCATGTTCTTTGGTCTCACAAATGCTCCAACACACTTCATGTACTTGATGAATTCTGTTTTCATGCCGGAATTGGACAAGTTTGTTGTGGTGTTTATCGATGATATCCTTATCTATTCAAAGTCCGAAGAAGAGCACGCCGAGCATCTTCATATCGTTCTCCAACGACTTCGTGATCACCAATTGTATGCCAAATTTAGCAACTGTGAGTTTTGGCTAAAACAAGTTCCTTTCTTGGGTCATGTAATATCAGCAGAAGGTGTAGCCATTGACCCGAGCAAAGTTGAAGAGGTGCTGAATTGGAAATCTCCAACATCAGTTAGACAAATTCGAAGCTTCCTTGGTCTTGCCGGATATTATCGGAAATTCATTCCTAATTTATCAAGCATATCCAAGTCTATGACAAAATTATGAGAGAAGGATGCTAAGTTTAACTGGAGTAATGACGGTGAAGAAGCTTTCCAAACTCTCAAAAAGCACTTGACAACCGCTCTGGTTTTAGCTCAGCCCGACATCACAAAACCGTTCGATGTATATTGTGATGCGTCCGGTATTGGTCTTGGTTGTGTGCTAGTGCAAGAAGGTCGCGTTATTGCTTATTCTTCCCGTCGGTTCTGTAAGCATGAAGAAAATTACCCCATCCATGATTTGGAACTAGCATCGGTTGTTCTTGCATTTAAGACTTGGAGACATTATCTTCTAGGTAATCTTGTCAATCTTTACACCGATCACAAGAGCCTCAAATATATATTCACGCAGCAAGAACTGAATATAGGCAACATAGATGGTTGAAACTGATCAAGGATTATGACTTGGAAATTCATTACCATCCGGGAAAAGCTAATACGGTTGCTGACACATTAAGTCGCAAATATCAATGCTATTACGTTACCGTTTGCTCTATGGACTATCCTGAAATTTCAGATTGTGTTGAACCAAGCCTTCGGGTTATTCCATATGGCACGTTATACAATTTGGCTCTGATCCCTACCCTTCCTGAAGAAATTATTGAGGCACAAAAGAAAGATGAAGGAATGGAATTTATTCGGCAAAGGATAGCAAAAGATGAAGCCACTTGCTTCCGACAAGACGCCGATGGTGTTCTATGGTTCAACGAACGTCTTGTTGTTCCCAAGAATATGGAATTGAGGAAGAAAATAATGGATGAAGCACATTTGTCCAAATATTCCATACACCCCGGTAGCAACAAAATGTATCATGGATTAAGGGAAAAATTTTGGTGGACGCGTATGAAACGTGAAGTTGCACGGTATGTTGCCAAATGTGACACTTGCCAACATGTCAAGGCGGATCATTTGAAGAAGGCTGGTTTGTTAAACCCACTGAAAATTCCCGCATGGAAATGGGAGGATATTGCTATGGATTTTATTGTTGGGTTACCTTCCACATCAAAGAAGCATGACTCAATTTGGGTTATTGTAGATAGGTTGACAAAATCCGCACATTTTATTCCCGTGCATACAACCTACCCCACCAAGCTCTATATCTCAAGAGTGCTATGCTTATAGTGTGCCTAAAACCATTGTTTCGACCGAGGTCCACAATTTGTATCTCGCATTTGGGAGCAATTGCATTCGTGCCAAGGTACCACTCTTATTAGAAGTTTCGCATATCACCCACAAACGGATGGACAAACTGAAATATTAAATCAATAGCTGGAAGATATATTGAGAGCATGTGTTTTGGATAATCGTGGAAATTGGGATGATTGTCTCCCATTCGCTGAATTCTCGTACAACAATAGTTACCAAGAAAGTTCGGGAATGTCACCGTTCGAGGCATTGTATGGTCACTCATGCCGTACACCCTTGAATTGGTCGGAATCGGGTGAAAGGATTAATGCTGGACCGGATCTTGTTACACAAGCCGAGGAGAAAGTGCGACAAACTCAAGTAGATATGAAAGCCGCACAATCTCGCCAAATTAGCTATGCCAACAAAAGGAGACGCCCACTAGAATTTGAGAAGGGAGATCATGTTTATCTTTGTGTTTCTCCAAATAAAGGTGTCTCACGCTTTGGAATTAAAGGCAAGTTAGCACTCCGCATTATTGGACCTTACCCAATTGTTCAAAAATATAGCCTGGTTGCTTACCGATTACAATTGCCGGAAAGTCTTGCTCGAGTCCATAATGTATTCTACGTCTCGCAACTCAAGTAATGTTTGAAGGCTCCAATTGATGTGGTTATTTCCGACACCGAGCAATTAGATGAAGATCTGTTCTACCCCGAATACCCTGTCCGAATTATCGATCGAAAGGACCGGTTAACTCGCAATCGCACGATCACTTTCTACAAGGTGCAATGGAGTAACCATACCGAAGATGAAGCAACTTGGGAACAAGAGGAATTTCTGAAAACCAATTTCCCCGAGTTCCTTGCGTCACAAGAATCGATAATTTTTCCGCGCTCCCTCTCTTAATTATATACAATTCTCGGGACGAGAATTTCTTTAAGGGGAGGGCTGTGACATCCCATGTCACGAAGAGGATAATTATGCTAATGGCACATGCAAATTGTCAATTAGGTTGACCAAGAATTAATCGCTTAATTAAAAATCAAGTAAAAGAGAAATCAATTAATTAAATCGGGTAAAACACTAACTCCCACCCGCATAAAAAATTACAATGATAGGGTGCCAATGTATCAAAAGATGAATTTAGGGTATTTTAGCTGAATTTTTAGCAATCATTTAAATGCCTTAAAAATTCGTTTGAATGCCGTAAACTGTCCCTGTTCTCAAATTTTTAAAATATTATGGAATCAGAATCTTACCCCGACCCCAAAAGCAAAGTTGAAGAACACATCACGCTGAAGATATTGGAGCACCGTAGCGTTGACTTTTAGCTAGAATATAGAAGGTACAGTTGAGTCGACAGGGAATCCACTTTCTTCTTCGGACCGCCGGATCAATGGCCGTTCGGGCCGTCCTCCTCCACGGACCGCCGCCCATGCCTCGCCAAAACCTGCCCGCCTAACGCCATGGGCGAGCTGCCCCGGACGTGACCCGCACCCACCGTCCCGTCAACCACCGTCCTTGCCGCATCCGCTTTTGAATCGGCCGCCCGCGCATCTCCTCTCGCAAAACGGCAGCAGGCGGAGCTCTCACCTCTCGCCTCTGGTGTTCCCCCACCCCCTCAGCTCGGCACTAGGCCAGCAGCAGCAGCGCCCCGGCCTTCAACCCCCTGCATGCGCCCTGCTCCCTCTCTTTCCGGACGCAAGGGCGAGCCACCCGCCATTGTCGTGCCTCCCTTGTAGCTCGACGCCCCACCACCACGCAGCATCTCATCGCGAGCCACCACGAACCGAAGGTGCGCCTCGGTGTGCTTAAGCTGTAGGAGCAAACCTCACTCGAATCCGTGCACCGAGCGCGGAGTATTTGGCAAAATCATCCATCGAGTTCTTCGTCGCACACATCCGGCGCCACCGCAAAATTATCCATCACCGGTGAGCCTCTTCGCTTGATTTTCCTTCCTAAACATGCGAAACTCAATCACCAACAGATTTGACCTCTTTCCCCTTCCTTGTATCGAAGGATCTGGCCAGAAATCTCATTTTTCCCCGTCGCCAAGCACCGTCGCACCTGGAGGCAGTAAAAATCGTGACAGTGGCAAATCTCGTAATTACTGCGAAGTCATAACTACCTGATGGCAAATTCGTAGATACAACTGAACTTTCATTTTTATTCAAAAAATCATATCTCACAAACCACAAGGCCAAAAAGAGAAAACTAAATTTTGTTGGATTCATAACAATCCCCTCTTTCCAAAAAGTAGGATGAGCACCTAAGTTTTCACTGTTTTCATATTTATAAAAATTCCCTAAAGTTGAACCCTTTTAAGAGTTATAAATTCATAAATAAATATATATAAATCATATGAGCATGAAACTTGGCCATTAAATCACTCATGGCATGTATGAAGCCTCTGCACATTCACATCTTAATTTGTTGTATATTTTTAAAGTTATTGCATCATCTCTTGTTTTTAGTAAATAAATTCTTATCATTTTTATATTAGGAATTTCTTCATGGTACTTTGCATTACTGCTGTTTATTACATAATACGTGACTGGTTATTCTCATGAAAAAGTTTGAGCATTATAAGTATAAAGTTTACTATTGATTTGTTTAATTTAAAACTAGACTAGAGATTCTATAGGAATAATGCCTTATATACATATAAGATAATTATTTATTGTCATTTTCATCTCTGGTACTGTTCATCCAGAATATTATACTCTTATATTCAGTAAGCACAAATTACCATATCATTTTCTCATATGTCATTTGTAGTTAGATTATATTTTTCACTTATAGTTTACATGCGATAATAGAGCTAGATCTATTTATTCCTTAGGAATTAAAATGAACTAGCTTAAAATTTTATTAAATATTTATCCCTGTAAATTAATGTGACTGTCACCACAGTATTTATCTTGTTCATGTCAAGCATTTATTGATTCTTTAGGTTCACATAGCAACGTTGCTAGGTTTTATATAAAAGAAGCTTTACTTGTTTGTGCTACGAGTTATCATTTCATGCATGAGTTTGAGCATTTTAATTTATCCATGAGCATTACATGATCACGAGCATCGCATAATCATTCATGTTTATGAATGAAGTTCTATGCATCTCCCTTGTATGCATTTATGCTTACGCAACACATTTCATTCAATTAGGCAACGAAGACGAAGTGAACGCTTGCGAGGAGCCCGGTGTTAATCTTAATTTTAGTGAAGCTACTAACTTCGATCAAGCCCAAGGCAAGCCCCGGTGCATTCCTATTATTTTGAAATGTCTTCCTTTATCACACTATTAAGGATGATGAATGTGCATTTAAGTTCTTAGGCGTTGATTGGAAATCCACATGCATAAATTCCTATAGGTCCTATGTCGCTTATGTGTCATATCCTCGTTAGAATTGCTATGCTATGTTTATGGAGTCAACGATAGATTGGGGATCTCACTCATGGCTTATGATTAAATGTGAACATGATGAATTTGGTTAAAATTGAGAACACCCCATTGTGGCTCCACGAACAAGTTTGAGTTGTGTACCACTTGCATACCTTTCTTATGGGGATTGGTAAACCTACGTAGCTTGTAAGTTGTAAAGTGAGCCGGATATCTCACCGACCCGCAGGTGATGTGTATGGCACGGTGGTTGCACGGGTTGAGGACCGTTGGAGAGTACATGGGTTAAGCCTTGGACGCGTCGTTGAACGGTCGCAAGGGGGACGTGTACTCGGGGTCGGTGGCCCCGTGTTTTACTTTATGATGAACTCGCGAACGGTGGCCATACGTGTTCTTAAATGATGCGTATGTCGTGCATTTGGGTTCTTTCCTGCAGGATTAATAATTCGATAATTATCGCCGTTTCCTCTCGGTTAATGAGTACCACTTGATTCGAGCAGTCCGCAATGTGTAGTAATGGAAAGAGATTGAATAGCTTGTTGTTTTATATTGATATTAAATTGTATTGCAAACTCTTGTATTGTTAGCATGCTCACTAAAGTTTCTTTTATGCAACCACCCTATTAATTTGGCTAAGTAATAAAATTGCCAACCTAATTAGCATAGGTGCTATTTATGCAAAAAGGCCAAGTTAAACCGGTCAAGCCCCATGCATCTAGGAGTCGGTCTTAGATGACCAATTTGACGGGTAAGACTTGCGGAGTATGTTAGATACTCGGGCTTTGCCACTACATGTTGATTTACAGGTTTCCCGCAAGCCGGGTTTTGTGATTGTTGTGGTACGGTGGTTTGGGATGGAGAAGAACCCAAAGAGTGGACCATTGAATGGGTCCCTAGCTCTCCGACCCATGATGAGTGAGCCATGGCCTAGGCCGGCATGGTTCATTTAAGTTATCTATGTATCGTCGAATTATGTATTTCGCTTCCGCACTTTAGTTTCGAACAAAGATCATGGCTATGTAAGACTTAATTTCGAACCTAATGTATCTTTATTTTGAACCCTATGTTGTAATCAGGACTTAAATATGTAAACTTGTAATTCGTGGATGTTTGTTAATGTGATGCTATGTATGGTTGTTTCGTCAATCATCTCCCAAGGCGATCCGTACCACACTTAACTATCTTTCGGGATAGGGGTGTGACAGTAATGTTGCCAAGTTTCAAGCACACGAACTAGAGCATACAATTCTTTATCGTAAACAGGATAATTCAGTTGAGCACCACCAAGTTTCTCACTAAAATAAGCTATGGGCTTGCCATCTTGCATCAAGACACCTCCTATGCCTATCCCACTAGCATCACATTCTATCTCAAATGATTTCTGAAAATCAGGTAAAGCAAGCAATGGGGCTGAAGTCAAACAATTCTTTAGCTCTTGAAAAGCAGCTTCTTGTGACTTACCCCACACAAATTCAACATCCTTCTTTGTTAGCTCATTTAATGGGGCTGCAATGGTGCTGAAATTCTTCACAAAGTGCCGGTAGAAACCAGCAAGGCCATGAAAGCTTCTCACTTGGCTCACGTTGACAGGGGTGGGCCAATTCTTGATAGCCTCAACTTTTGATTCATCCACTTCTACTCCCTGTCCTGAAACAACAAAGCCCAAAAACACAACTTTGTCGGTGCAAATGCACTTTTCCAAGTTAGCATACAACCTTTCAATTCTAAGCACCTCCAAAACCATTTTTATATACTCAACATGTTCTTTCATGGTACGGCTGTATATCAAGATATCATCAAAATAAACCACAACAAATTTTCCAATGAAAGCCCTCAAAACATGATTCATTAAGCGCATAAAAGTGCTGGGTGCGTTAGTCAAACCAAAAGGCATTACTAACCACTCATACAAGCCAAATTTTGTTTTGAAAGCTGTTTTGCATTCATCTCCTTCCTTCATCCTAATCTGATGGTACCCACTATGTAGGTCAATTTTAGAGAATATAACAGCACCACTAAGTTCATCAAGCATGTCATCAAGCCTAGGAATAGGATGACGATATCGAATAGTGATATTGTTAATAGCCCTACAATCAACACACATTCTCCATGTACCATCTTTCTTAGGAACAAGAATAACAGAGACAGCACAAGGGCTAAGACTTTCACGCACATACCCTTTGTCAAGTAGTTCTTGCACTTGTCGTTGAATCTCCTTTGTCTCTTCCGGGTTGGTGCGGTATGGTGGCCGGTTTGGAAGCGTGGCACCAGGGATGAGGTCGATTTGATGCTCAATACCGCGTAGTGGAGGTAGACCAGCAGGCACCTCCTCGAGAAAAACATCACTAAAGTCCTGCAACACATTAGCAACAACACTAGGAAGAGAGGTCACATCATTAGTGGAAAGAATTGCATCTTTGTACAGCAGCACAAAATGCATCATATGGGGATTGTCACTCATTTCCTTCACTTCAGATTTTGTGGCTACCATAACCATTCTTTTTCTCTCACCCTCTCTTTTACCACTCATGTTGTGCTTATGGCGCTCACTCACTGATTTTTGGACAGCACTAGTGTTTTTCTTTTCTCTCTCATTCTCACTCAGTTTCTTTTGCATGTTTGCTGCAATAATTTGAGTGGGTGTCATGGGCAGTAGCTTAACACCTTTACCTTGCCATTTGAAGGCATAGGTGTTATCATATCCATCATGTAAAGCTCGCCTATCAAATTGCCATGGCCTTCCCAACAGCAAGTGACTAACAGTCATGGGCACAACATCACATTCAACGGTGTCGGTGTAATCATGTATGCTGAAAGTGACTCTCACCATATATTGCACCTTGACATCTCCACTTTCGTTGAACCATTGGACATGATATGGGTGAGGGTGTTTGATCGTGGTCAGCCCCAATTTGTCACACATTTCTTTGCTAGCAAGGTTATGGCAGCTGCCACCATCAATGATCAACTTGACCAGCTTGTTGTCCACCTTAGCTTGAGTTTGGAATAAGTTATATTTCTGCGCTTGTTCTTCATCTTTGACCTGAACACTCAATGCTTTGGTGACAACAATTGTGTTACCGGCCTCAAAAGGACAGTCCTCATAGTCATCATGGCTTGTTTCTTGAGCATCATCACACTTGTCATTTTCAGCTGGGAGTTCACACTCATCTTCACTAGCTGAATCATATTCTCCACCTTCGGTAACAATCACAACTCGATTGTTTGGACAGTCCTTGATCACATGACCTCTGCCCAAGCACTTAAAACATTGAATTCCACTACTCCTAGAGGTGGAACCCGCTGCAACATCGGACTTTGATGGTGTTGAGTGAGCAGATTTTCCAGCATGGGGTGATGCAGCAGATTTTTCAGCAGTAGCAGAACGAGCATTGGAGTTAGAATTTGAACCGGATGAAAATATACCTCGTCCCAAATCAAACCTTGCTGTTTTTGGAGCACTTGATGAGGCTCTTGAGCTGAATGTGGATGGTTTGCTTGGTCTAGCATCTTCTTGCAATTGTCTTTCAGCCTTTTGTGCAATATGCACTAGGTCCACAACAGTGTTGTAGGTCTGAAATTCCACCACACGTTTGATTGGCTTGTTAAGGCCGGAGAGAAAACGTGCCATGGACTGCTCTGCATCTTCATGCACACGAGCCCTAATCATGGCTTGCTCCATCTCTTTGTAGTACTCTTCCACGGACTTGCTTCCTTGCTTTAAATTCTGCAGCTTGTCAAAGAGATCACGTTTATAGTGTTTTGGAACAAAACGTGCTCGCATTTCCCTTTTCATCTCAGCCAATGTTGCCACTGGTAATTCACCATTCTCCTCTCTTTGGTTCTGAATTTGTTCCCACCAAATGAGAGCATATCCATCAAAGTCAAGTGCAACCATATGCACTTTCTTCTCCTCTGAATAATTATGCACACGGAAGATTTTATCAACCTTCAACTCCCATGTGAGATATGCATCAGGGTCAGATGTGCCTTCAAATTTGGGCATGCTGAATTTTAGCTTCCCAAACTTCTCTTCATTGGGCTGATCATTGCCATTGCGGATTCGACGCTGAAAATTATCATTGCGGTGCAACCTAAATGTATCTTCTGGGCCAGTTTCAGGTGCAGCACCACGTCCACACCCACGGCCTCCTCTTCGGCCAAAGGCACCACCACCACGACCATGCACATGGGTGTCCAGATTTGCTTGCTCTTGCCGCTGTAGCCGAGCGGCCAACTCCTCATCGGTCTCATTTAGCTCTTCATCATGTACACCCGTGGCGCCACCTTCTTTCATAGCCTTCAGCACTTCAGCAACCATTGTGGCTTGGATGTTGGTCATGTTGTCATTTAGCTGTTTATTGAAGTCTTCTACTAACTTCTTCAGTTGATCTTGTGTAACAAAAGTTGGTTGTTGCTCTCCACTTTCTCCTGCCATGATTAGTAGAAAACACAAGACAAATCCAAATTGTGTGAGTTGTAGAAATCACTCAATCTCACCTTCTCTTACCACGTTTGTTCTTATGCGTCCTTGCTGAAATTTGCGAGCTGCACAAACCTTGGTGGTAGTAGGCACGACAAAGGTGATAGGTCAAGCGAAATCAAAGTCACAATGCATCATAAACATAGGCTTATATATGGAGCTTGGAAGGTTATATATGTGGTATGCAATCTGAAACTTCAAGCTATTGTAAAGTTAAGTAAAAATCCAACCAAGATAACAAAGTCGAGTTGCTGAAATGCAAGACAATGTATATAGAAAATGTGTTTAGCAACTCACACACAGGATGGGGGAACTTGTTGCAGCCAAGGAAAAGAGCTAATTGAAAATTTCAATCAATAACGAAGCTCAAATGCTACACAAGTTATGGAGAGACGCTAGCTGATTGCTTACATAAAAGATGGGGGCTACAAGATTTGCACAAATGATGACTTTATGAAACTGAACAATACAGAAGTACACTCAATGTGGTGATCTCAGCACTTGATCCTCTTTTTTTTTTTGCTCTGTTTCTTGTTCTCTTTTCTCTCTTTTTTTTGTTCTTTTTGCTACTGAAATCAGCACACCAGAGAATTTTACAAGGCAATATATATATTCGAAGTAACTTTCAGTTTCATCAACATGCAAAGCCCAATCAATAACCTACAACTAGTCTCAATAGGTTCAAAGTTTTCACAAAGGATAGTATGATGGTTCACTACTGAATTTTTCTGAATGCCACTCAAAGTAAAGTTCAGTTTGAGCAATCTGAAATTTCAAGAGTAGTAGTAACTGAAGCTTTTCGTGCATAAATCAGTAACAAATTGCAAGATTCACAATGTAAGCACCTAATATTCTGATAGGCCTTGAAATCAGCTTTCCAACGAGCTAAAGCACACCAAAAACGGATTTCATATGCAAAAGTTATGCATATTTTGGTGTGTGGTGTCCAAATTTCAAATCTGACCGTGAAAATCTTTCGGGCTGAAAATGGACTCGACCAAGAACACAAAAACGAAGGGGAAAACACAAATCTTGATGGAGAACAAATGGAGAAAACAAATCAGAGGCGGAATACGAAGGGGAACACAAAGATTCAGCAACCAAACTCGATCTATTGGACTAGAACTTAACAAAACTCACTGAAATTTGAGATCAGGTTGTGGGATGTAGAAATTTTTGGGATTTTCAGTTTAGGACAACAAACAAAGGGGAAAGCAAAGGGGAAACTAGGGATAACAGGGGTAAAGATCCTACGGAGGAAACCGTAGCTCTGAATACCAAGATGATGCGTGGGCTTGCTCGATCTTCTCGTCGTAGGATCGAGGGATAACTTGACCCGTGCAACTTGACGAACCGATGGCACCAACAACTGCTAGAACAGCTACTTGTGACAAAAGATTTTGCCCAACCACACGCTTTGGTCGATGCCTACCCGAACCACACAAAGGTGAGGCAAAGCTCTTGCAAATCACAAGGAAACACAAGAACAAATGGTAGAGAAAACTCCCAATCCTCAAGGGGGCAACAATGGCACAACCCTAAGGATAAGAGCACTTGGCTTCTCTATTTTTTCTGAGTTCAATTCGTGGTTAGGGTTTCCAGCAGGTGTACAAGTGCTATTTATACTAGGAACACCCCTCCTAGCTGGGTTTGGGCCTTTCCAAACATGCCCGACACGAAAATGCTAAGTCTGCTGCGAGTTTGTTCCTTTTTATTCAGATCGGACAAGCCCAAACTGGCAAAAAGGAACACAACGGTTTGTTCCTTTTTATTCAGATCGGACAAGCCCAAACCGGCAAAAAGGAACACAACGCGATACAAAGGGTCTGTAGCAGTCTCCACTAAAATGAGCATAACTCTCTACTCACGAGTCCAATGGATGCACCGTTTGTTGCATATGAAAGTAGACTTCAAGAGCTTTCTGTCCATCTATAATACTTGGGGTTGCTCACAGAAGATGGCACAGAATTTGCCGCGAAGATGGAAGTCAAAATCTGTGCATTAATGCATCAACTTGAATTTCCTCCATTGGGTCTCTTTGCCTTCAAGTACTCAACCCGTGCCTTTGTCTTGTGATTCAAACCTGAGAACAAGTAATGTACTTCCATTAGGCAGTACATGATTCTTATGAAATTCAAGTTCACAATCATTAAGGAAAAGATTCACCTCATGTTGTATTTGTTTGGCTTTGGCCGGGTCATTGGCTTCTCGTAAGTAAAGTTGTGAAGCTGACGGTCTTGCTCAATATCCGACAATGGAGGGATGTCCTCATCAGGTTGTACACAATTCACCACGAGAAAGTGATTCCATCCCCTATTGCCGGGTGGACTAAAAATCTCCATCATGCCCGTGCCGGCCAAGCACTTACACACTTCATTTGGTGTGTGGCCAAGAGATCACTTCCAAGGCGGTTCACGGGTTCCTCCAGCTTTGTACGCGCCCACTAGGATTTCCACTCACCCGACGTGTACACCCGTCATCGGGTAGCTTCCTTCCCTTGAGCCGGATGGTTGTGAGACCTTGTCTCCTCACCACACCTCCCCTGGGACTACCGGTATAACACCAGCCATAGTCCCCTCTCCATCGCGCGTACTCGACTTGTCTCCACCGCATACTACGCCAAGCCGCGCCCATACTTGGCTTGTGGTTGTACGGTTTAACATGAATGGTCGCTCCACGAACCGGTCCTTATGATTCGGGTGATAGCATTCCATGGAACTACCGGTACACCCCGGCCATAGTTCCTCCACCCGTCACCAAAATCAATGTTCAATAATTAACAAACAACCACGATCATTATGTTCAACTGGATCATTAACAAGATTAACATTTAGCATGTCTTAAACCCAATTAAAGCAAGCTAAGCATGAGTCTACCCAAGTCTATACGACTAATACCACCCGAGCGACAAGGACAAGTATGGAACAAGACATGACACATAGGATTCATATTTATCACAGCAATGCAAGCATGTGCAGATAGAAAAGGAAAATAGGTGCAAGACGCGTCAAGGGCACTTGCCTCTTTCTCTTTTTGCTCTTGATTATATCTTCGACTCTTGCTCTTCGGATCCCTTGCGTTGATCGTCTTCTAATTACATCGCAGCAAACAAACATGCAAATAAACATACAAAGAAACTAAGAAACAGAACAATACATCATACAAGCATTACTAAAGGAAAGTACGCGTCGCTACAATTCCGTGAGCGCGAGAATCACTTTAATCGGAGCTACGAGCGAAAAGTTACGAAGGTTTGGGGTTTCGGGGGCTAAAACGCAAAAACAGCACACGGAGACTATTTTAGTTTAGGGACTAAAGTGTAAAAGTATAAGGGCTAAAATATAATTTTATAAAACACTAGGGTTGTTTATGTAAAAGTACAGGATATAGTAGTATTTGAATAAACACGGGCTAAAACGTAATTTTAGGAAAGGTCGGGGGTGTTTATGTAAAAAGGTTCAATGGACAAAACATTACTGTAAAATAGTTTAGGGAGTTAAAAGTTAATTTACAATTTAAATATTAAGTTTATTGCAAAAGACTAGGGTTAAAATAGAATTAAAACAAAGCTTAGGGCTTCTTTATGAAATAAAGGGCCTATTCGTAATTAACCATAGACTACAGGGGTTAGCGCGTAAAATTACCTACTCAGGGGAACATAAGCGCGCAAAATTAACAAAATATAGGGGCTATTCTACAAAATCTAATGTCCTAGCGTACGGTAGGGACTGAAATAGAAATAACAATAAACCTAGGGCGTCTTATGTAAAAGAAGGGGACCTAATCGTTATTAAACTAAACGTGAGGGGCCTATCCGTAAAACTACCGATTTACCAGGGATTAATGAATTAAAAAAAATCCTAAAAGACGTGGACCTAGTCCACGGCGCGGTGAACCGAGGGGAAGGGCTCGGTCTACGGGTCTTCGGTAGACCCGATGCATACCCCGTCGGGTAGATCTAATCGTGGCCGTCCGCTAAAGATCCGACGAGCTGCGGTTGATGCTTGGGGAAGAGGACGGCGGTCGACGGTGAGCAGGGAAGCGGCGCCATGGGCGGGCTCGCCGGAGTTGGCCGCCGGGGCACTCCGGTGGCCGGTTCTTGGCGGGGATTGGTGTTGCGCGTAGAGGGGAGGACGGGAAGGCTTACGGGGGTCGTGCGGGGGCAAAGACGGCCGGAGACGGGCCCGCAACGGCGAGGCGGGGTTGCGCGTCCTAGTCGGTGGCCCTTTCTCCGTCGCGTTGGTCCTGGCGGAGGCGGTGTGCCACGGGGAAGGATGGCAGGTGGTCGCGCACGGGAGGGAGGCGCCGGAGACGGTGATCGACGGGGAGGGCAAGGCGGCGGCTATGGCGCGTGGCGGCTTGTGCGAGGGGCGTCGGGCCGGCGGTGGAGTGGGGGAAAAGGGGAGCGCGAGGTCCCGGAGTTCGCGTTTTATAGGTGCGGTGCCCTAGGCGGCCAAGCGTGCACGCCGAGGTGACGATCGCGGCGTACGGGCGGCGGCGGTGTCTTGCTAGGGTTTAGGGAGGGCTCAATCGCGGGCTGGGCTGGCGGGCTGCGGGCGGGCTAGGGAGAGAGGGGGAAGGAGATTGGGCTGGCCAGGTTTTGGCCCAAGAGGCGGGGAGGGTTTCCTTTTGTTTTCTTTTTTTTCTTTTCTTTTCCTTTCTATTTTCTATTCAAATTTCTATACGATTTCAAATCGAATTCAAAACGAGATTTAAATGCATTTTTCACACGATAAAAACCTACATGCAACTATTCAACATGAATGCATTCAAAGGACACATAAAACCTATATTAATTCATTTAATTTAGAAAATACTATAATTTGCACAATTAGATTCATAAATTGTCTTTTAGAACCAAAACTCATCAAAATAAGTAAAACCCATTTTATTTGTTGAAAATGCTTTGGTACTCCAAAATAAACTACTTTAAGCTAGAATAATTATTATTAAATAAATTCTTTTATAAATCACATGTATTTTGTAAAGTAAATCAAAGGCAATTATTCAATGAGCCATTTTCACAAATCCAAATATTTTCATAAGTCATTTTCATAAAATAGATTATTTTCATAAATCAATTATATTTGTTTATTAAATCATTTCCAAATGCATTTGTTAAATAAACACTTTCACAAAACAAAACAAATCTTGATAAATCTATAAATTCAAATAATTTTGTTTTATTTTCGGGGAAAGATAAGGGATTTCGCTAGAAAGCGGTTCACATTCCAAAAGTGAAATTTTGGGATGTGACAATATGTTATATTATATACCATACCGGAGGGGAGCCACCGATATAATGAATCAAAAAATGACATCTCCGTTACATTATCATCCTCTAAACTGAAACAAGCCAATTGTCGTCCATAGAATGGACTACTATAAATAGCTTCCATGTAATCATCTAAAGCGTATACACAATTTGGTCTTGTATTTGGAAACTCATCGGAATGAATCATGAATGTCTTGTTGAATCCAATGAAAATTGCATAATCTTGCAGGTTTCTTATTTCTCTAACTTGTTGATCAGGAAGACCAATTTCTTCAACTAGTACGTTGGCTCTTTCAAGAAAGCCTAATTCTTCTTGATTTCATTGTTTGTATTGCTCAAGGATACACTATAATAATAACTCACTGTAGCCACGCAGCCCAAAACCCTATAGCCACGGCAAACAAAATCGATCGTGACTATAGTTGGGTGCAGAGCTCTGTATCGTTGGACCGTGGCTATAGCGGCTACTATAGCCACGGTTGGCTTTGTGAACCGTGGCTATAGTAGCCTCCACCAATAGCCACGGTCCACGTCACCAACCGTGGCTATAGTTTCTTCTATAGCCACGGTTGAAGAAGTGATCCGTGGCTATTGTTTTGCACATTATAAAAGTTCGCGTTCGGACCAAAAAGTAGCTCACTCCAAGTGTGGAAGGTTTTGATCTCATATTTTTTTTGCAGAAATTTGTTCTCTATGGTAAGGGAAACTCATCCCATGTATTATTTGTTGCTATAATGTTCTAATCATGGAGAATTTTGGATCACCCTTTGACCTAGGTTTTGATTTTGATTTGTCAAATTCCTCCATGTTTATAGGTTTGTTGTTGGTTTGAGTTGTGTATAATAAGCTCATATGTCATGTGCTTGTGTTGCATACAAAAAAATCATGTCTACAAGCCTTTTTCATGTCATTCAATTTAAGATCTATTTTATGCTCTCTTGAGAGAGACCCCTAGAGCACAATTTAATTATTAAAAAAATTCGAGTGAATTAATAATAATTTGTATAGTGGGTTTTTATATATGATAGCACATTGTCTTATGCAATATATTAGTTCCCTTATTTTTCTATAAATATATAATATTCATAATGGTAAATAGATTATTTAGTAATTAATTAATAATTATTAATTCTAGCACATTGTGTTATGCGATATATTAGGTCCCTTATATTTTCTATAAATACTTAATATTTATAATGAAAATTATTTTATTTAGTAATTAATTTATTATAATTTATATCCGCGTAATGCTTGTTTAGATGGACAAAACATGGATGTACGAAGAGTCAAGATTAAGTGCATATTTCCGAGGTCAAGTCGATGTATTTCTCAAGAGGGTCTGTCGAGCATGCTAAGCTTCTAGAAAGACAAGAAATATATTATCCATGCGTGGACTGCAAGAATAAAAAATTATGGACGAGATACACTTGTAATCAAATCTCCCTTAGCGAGGAGGGGTTTCCTGGAGAATTATACGAGGTGGACAAAGCATGGAGAAGACGAGGCTGGTCGAAGTTGAGTTGCAGCCGATTGAAGTTGAAGAAGAACAGTTTGTCCAAGTTGACGAGACTTTTGATTTTCATGTCGAAGAAGAACAATGTACTGATTCCGATGTTGGGGAATTGTTATGTCATGTTGAGCCGCAAGTTTTACTCAATGTAGGGACAACAAGAGGGCTTGTTAACTTGCAACGATAGAGAAGGTATCAAAGGATTTAGTGTATGAGGAGTCTAAGGGATGTTCTAAAGAGAATACTATGTTACGTACAGTTCTCAAGCTCATGAAATTGAAGGCCATCCATGGGTGGTCGGATGCCGATTTCACTAAATTGTTGGATCTTCTTTCGGATACACTCGTCGAAGCCAAACTTGTTACCAAAAAACACGAACTATGCTAAGAGACTGATATCACAAATGTCGCTGGGTGTGCAAAAAATCAATGATGTCCAAATCATTGTATATTATACCAGGGGGATAAGTTCAAGGACCTTGTGAGATGCCCAAGGTGCAAACGAAGTCATTACAAGACGAATGAGGTGTATGATGTAGACACAACTAATAAGAGGGGGAAGAATGACAGGAAGAGGAAGAAAAGCAGATATCGTCAATGGTACCGACGTTCATAGTAAGGTTCTAGCCTTGTTCGTATGGTACCTACCGATGGTCGATCGCATAAGACGGATATTTACCAACCCAAGAGATGTTGAACTGATGACATGGCATACACGTAAGAGGGACCCTAATAAGCTGAGTCATCCATCGGATGGAACCCAGTGGAAAAACATCGATTGCAACCACCGTGACGACATCTCGCACGAGCCAAGAAATATACGGTTTGCATTGAGTACGGATGGGATGAACCCTTTTGGTATGACAAGGAACGTTTTCAGCGTTTGGCTCGTGCTGCTAACAATTTTCAACCTCCCGCCATGATTGTGCCATAAGAGGAAGTACATATTATTGTCCATTGTTATATCCGGACCAAAAGAACCCGGGAATGACATAGATGTCTTCCTGGAACCATTGTTTGAAGACATGCAAAAACTATGGTTGGAAGGTGTGCGTATATGGGATTGAAAGTTGCCTAGAGGGGGGGGTGAATAGGCAAGCTACAATAATTTCTGAAAATCACATCACTTAAATCCTAGTTAGTCAGTCCAACACGGAACTTCTCTAAAAGACAGAACTTCCGTCTTTAACGAACTTCCGTTATGGACTTGAGGGGGAGGAACAAGATAATGAAAGCTAGGAGTAAATCTTACAAATCCCTTTGAATAGAAAGTTTCCTCCTCCTCCTAGGAGTGTTATGCCTGCAGGAAATCGATAGACAATGCCCACACAAGTAGATCGGGCCAAATATAGCACAAGCACCAAACAAGAACAAAGAACAAGACACAACAAGCAAGAGAGCACAAGAGAGACACGGGATTTATTTACCGAAGTTCGGACCCCTCACAAAGAGGTTCCTACGTCTCCTTTGAGGAGCTCACAAAAAGCCAGGTCTCTCTCAACCCTAATCCTCCCCAAGTGACCACCAAGGTCAAACTTGGTTTTCTTCTTCTTCTTGCTTGATTCCTTTCCTTCCGGAGGTGAATCACAACCTTCACAAACTTCCCAAGGCTCACCACAATCTTGGGAGCTCTAGGGTGACACCTAGCAAATCTAGGAGAACAAATCTCCAAGAGTAACCAGTGAAGTAGAGATTGCTTGCTAGGGGAAGATGTGCTCAAGGTTGGGATGATGCTTCTCAAGCTTGGATTTGGGATGGGGCTCTCAAAGTGGACTTGAATCTCAAGGAGAGTGAGAAAGAGATGAGAGCAAGAGCTTGAGGGAGATGTGAGAGTTCAAAAAGCACCAGCGCTTTTGCTCACGGGTTAGATCAAAGCTATATATAGTGTGGGCTCTAAAAGAGCCGTTGCTCAAGTCAATGATTGGACTTGACGGAACTTCCGTGGGTGACGGAGCTTCCGTCACCCTATTAGGTCAACTACGAAATATGCCAGGACGGTACTTCCGTTCGAGTTAGAACTTCCGTCCAAAACTCTCTGGACCTGACGGAACTTCCGTCGAGCAAGATTTGAACTGGAAAAGATCTCTCGACGGTACTTCCGTGATGTTTGGAACTTCTGTCCAAAACTTTTCGGAACCGACGGAACTTCCGTCGACCCGGATGGAACTTCGTTGTGTGTGTAGAAGTTAGGAAAAGATAGGCTTTTTGTTCTTCGTTGAGGTGGTATTTTGGTTCCAAGTGTTTGAGGATAACTAGAGCACATTGTTCCCTGCACGTAAGATCGTTTCACCCCTCTTAATAGTTTGGCACACCTATACTCAAGAAGCTATAAATCTAAACTTGTAGTCTTTGCTTTTTGAGTACTTGTTCACTTTTTAATTGAGGGGTTTGCTTTCTCACATTGTGGATACTACCATTTTGTTGTCCTCCACAATGACTCAATAACCACATTAGAGCTTTTAATTATTTATCATTTATCACCAAAACCCACTAGGGGGCCTAGTGCATCTTCGGGGATGAGCACCGAAGAGACTACTTCACGTTGAAAGCGATCATTTTCGTGACCAGTAGCCGATTCCCCGGCGTCAAGGGCGCTTTCGGGCCAGGTGAAAGGAAAGGAGACATGCTTTATATGTGTTGATGATACATCACACACGTATCTTCCATCATCCAAGAAAATAATGTACACTCAAAATCGTCGATTCTTACATCGGAGCCACCCGTATCGAGGGATGGCCAAACAATTTGATGGTATGATTGAGACCGGCGAAGAACCTCGACGTTGGACCTCTAGGGATGTCTTTGATAAGACAAAAAACATTAAAGCTACATTTGAAAAGGCTGTGAAGGGAGTTGCAAAGTCAAAAGATGCAACGCCGTATAAGAAGCTTTCTATATTCTACGGATATCTCGAGTACTGGGAAGAATTAGAAGTGACTCATGCATTTGATTGGATGCACATTGGGAAAGGTGTATTTGACGAGCACTAGCGTCCTTATACTTGACCTACCTGGTAAGACAAAGGATGGATCGAACGCACGTAGAGACCTTGCGAGAGATGAATATTAGGCTAGAGCTCCATCCGCAAGAAAGAGCGAACGAAAAGTACTACCTCCCGCCATCCTGCTACCCCCTAACGTGTGAGGAGAAAATATCATTCTTGAAGTGTCTACACGGGATTAGAGCACCGACCGGTTTCTCATCGAATGTCCAAAATCTCGTGGACATGAAAGACTTAAAGATAAGTGGTTACAACACTCACGACTGTCACACACTACTTTCGATGTACTGGCTATCGCCATTAGAGTCGTGAAATCCGAATGGTTGAAGTTGACTATTACTTGTTTGTGCTACTTCGAAACGCAGTCTCAAAGAAGGTGATCAATAAACATGAGTTGGATAAACTACGAACCCACATAAAGGAAACAATGTGCATGCTCGAGATGTGCTTCCCGTCATCCTATTTTGATACTATGGAACACTTCATGCTTCATATTGTTGACCGGATATCTGCTTTGGGCCCCGTCTACATGCATCATATGTTCCCCTATGAGAGGTTCATGTATGTCATGAAACGCTATGTACGTACTCATTGTCATCCGGAGGGTTCAATGATTGAGGGCTACACCACCGAGGAGATTATTGAGTGTTGTGCAAATTATATTAAAGACGGTCGATCTATTAGTGTACCTGTGTCTCATCATGAGGGTAGGTTAAGTGGAAAAGGTATACGAGGACGAAAATCATTCGCCGACCACGAATATAAACGAGTTGACAAAGCCCATTTCTACTGTACTTGCAACAATCACGTATCGTTGCCCCGTAATTCGCAAAACACATTGAGGAGCTTAAACTGAACAATGTTCGGGGCAAAAGCGGTGCATGGTTAGTACGAGGAGCACAAGAAAACTTTCACACCATGGTTCGAGAGTGAAGACCTTCCACGTGGGGACTCGTGTGATGAGAAAATATTGAGAGTTTTAGCTGTCCAACCTTCAAAGACCGTGGTGACTTATCGGGCATACGACATTAATGGTTTTACTTTTCACTCTTCAAAGAAGGACAAGAAAAGTAAGTGTCAAAACAATGGAGTTCGAGTTGAAGCCCTTAATGACGATAACAATTACACCTCATATTATGGGTATATAGAGGAAATTTGGGAGCTGAACTATGGACCAGATTTGCAAGTTCTCGTCTTCAAATACAAATGGGTCAAACACCCAAGTGGGTTGGAGGTCGATGAATACGGGTTAACCCTCGTCGATCTAGAGAATGAAGGTTATAAAGATGACCCGTGGATATTTGCTAAGGTAGCGGAACAAGTGTTCTATATACTCGATACAAAGGATGAGAAGAAGCACATTGTTAATCCCGGTAAACAAAGAATACTTGGAGTGGATGGGGTCGACGATCAACATGCATACAATCGAGTATGATGAAGTTCCAATATTCGTGGATCCAAAAAAATTTAAAGTCATTGAAACAAAACTATCGTATCAAGGAATGCCATACCTACGCACAGATTTGTAACAACCCTAAAATAATAAAATGCATTTCATAGCATTCATGAGCATGTCATCATGTGCATATGTGAACCTATTTACTTTTGGTAAGAAGAAATGCACATAAAATATCAAATTTTGCTAAAGAATAAAAGAAATGCTTAAAAAGAATAAAATAAGAAGAAAAGTTATGTTTAATATTTTCTAATGCTTAAGCATACTAAGTAAAGATTTATAAAAATCCTCTGAAATTATTTTGCTTTGTGGAAATAATTGCAAGAAATAAACAAAGCTTCTTTTGTTAATTTATCTTGGAATTTTTAATTCGAAAACAGTTTGGAATCTCAACCTGGTCTTAAAATGAAAAATGTTCAAAATAATTTCAAATACCTCCCTGAATTTTCGCATAATTTTTCGAGTACTGGAAGTATGTTTTCAAATTAAAGCAAAGGTCGAGGGGTTTTTTGTAAAATTGCCAAAGCGAGACCGGGTGCCAATTCCTTCTTCCTCTCCTCCTCCCGCACCGCCTCTCCACCGCCGCGCTGGCAGCGGCTCAGCCGCGCGCCCTGCTCCTCCCGTGCCACGCAGCTGCTCGGCGTCCGTGGCACTCCCTCTCCCTCCCGGATAAGTACGAGCCCTGCCGTTCCTTTCCCTCTCTCGCTCTCTCCAAAAACTCACCCGAAGCCGCCGCCCTCCTGCCTCTTCGTCGCCGGGCGTCTCCGGCCATCCCCGTGTGAGCCACCACCACCCGGCGATGCGCGACCCCCTCCCGAAGCTCACCGGGTCGACCAATCGCGCTCCACCGCACCGACACCCGAGAACGAGGCGTTCCTCTCCGGGCGGTCGCCATCGATGGTCATGGCCGGTTCTTCAAAATTCGTCATCCCGGGTGACCCCTTTCGCCTTTTCTCTCTTCCCATGAGTGCGCAACAGTCTACCCTTCTTTCCGGGGCACTCACCGTCGAGTTTTCCTCAGCGGCTCGCGGCAATTTCGACGTCCTCCCGCAGCTCCGGGCGCCGCCGCCTGCCCCTCCGCGGTGAGCTCTATCTTCCGGCCATCACCGAGCTCAACCAGCTACGTGCCGCTCTTGCTCATGGTCCTGTGAAACTTCTGCAGCAAACGGTTCGAAATTTGGTCAAGCGGGGTGAGCTCTAGCCGCCGCCGAAGGTGCTCCTCTCAGTACACCCTCGCCGCCGGTACCTCTCCGGTCCGCCTCCGGTGCCGGCAACCCTCTCATTCGGTTCCCCGGTGGCGGAGGTCATGTAGGGGCATTCCCGTCGTTTTTGGTCGCCGGCGGCCAAATTCGGCGAGCCGCCGCCCATGTCCGGCCGCCACCCGCCATGTCCGGCCGGATCGAGCTCGGTCCAAGTTGGGCCACGTGTAGGTCCGGGCCGCACGCACTTGGGCCGCCTGCCCACGGGCCAGCTCGGTTTTGGGCCAAAGGTTCCTTACTTCTTTTCCAAATTTATTCGGTTTCAGAATTTGTTCAAACTTCGAAAATTCGTAGACAATTCCACAAAAATCAGAAAAATGTCAAACAAAGTTCATTAGACTCATAAAATTATTCTCTATTTATTTATGTATTCAAATACCTATTTTGAGAAATTATAATTTCATAGTTTAATTAAGTCCTTTTCTTTAGTTAAGAAAATCTATTATTTTATGCTAATTATTAATTGATTTTGAAAAATAAATTTCTTTAAAAATTAGAGATACTACAGACGAAAGTGGTTGTGAAAACTGTTTTCCAAAATTGCACATAAACACCGTCATTTCATGTGATCCCAATTTAGTACCCTATGTATCATTGATCAAGGATTAATCATGAATTGTTAATTAATGAAAATGATTAATTGTTAATTAATGAACATGAGTACTTGTTAATTAATAAACAAGATTAATTGTTAATTTAATGGCCAGGATTAAGTATTAATTAATGAGCAGGATTAATCGTTAATTGTTAGTGTTAATTACCGAACATAATGAATCGGTAATTGTTGGTTAATGAACGTAGTTAAGGAAACCCTTGCATAATCATATCATGTACATTCATGCATGCATGGTTGTAATTCGCGACGCATTGTTGGTCGACCTAGGTCATGGCGTGATCGAGGTCCCGTCCGAGGTCGAGGCGAGAGACGGGAACGTCGAAGCCGACCAACCCACGAGAAAGCCGACTCAGACTCGAATCCGAGGCAAGCCCGGTGCATCCCACCTATGTTTTTAAAGTCTTTTCTTTTATCACAGTAATGAGTCGTGATTGTGCATTAAGTTATAGGAGTTGCTTGATACCCTAGATGCATGAGATAGGTTTCTATTTGTTTATGCTATACCGGTGCGGGTAGCTCAATAGTGCTCGATAACTGCTAAGCTTATGTCATAGGGAATCGGTAGAAGTCGAGTGGTGGCAACACTACTCGCGAGATATAGGATAATGGCTGGTTTATTATTGCTAAGAGGAGTGATAAGAGAAAGATGAGAATGGAAGTGAAGATGTGAATAACTCTGAGACCGGACGGGCCCCGTAGGAGAAAGGGCAAAGACGGAGTTAAGGTCTTGCAAGGTGGTAGCCCCGTCCGTGTCGGTCAAGGACCGTACCGTTGTCGGCTTAGTTGAACAAGTTTGAACGTACCGCACTACATGCTTGGTATCATGGGCCCAGCAAGCTGATGTACCCTATCGCCCCGAGAGATGTAGCGTAGCCGGCTCTCTTTTGCCAGCTGTTAGTGAGAGGATAGTCTCACGGGAGGGAGATGGGTCGACCACGAGGGAAGTCGTGGCTTCGCCATACTCCGGGGAGTTGGAAATGGCTAGTCTGCTGTCAGGTGCTAGCGGGAAAGGTTGTCGTATACGATCGGTGTGATGCGTATACGTCGTGTAGTCGGGTTTTGCCAGCTGGTATAAATCGATTTGAATCGCTGTCCCTCGCAGTAATGAGTACCGCTTGTTTAGCTCGTCGCATCGTAGTAATCAACTAGAAGATGAGGATGAGAGATGAAAGAATTGTTGGTCGCAAATGATCTTTGGTTGCAAACTTGATTGCAGTAGTTGTAGACTGCAAAACCTTGTTATCTATCAAACTTAACTCGAGCTAAAACTTGAAAGTAAGGATCAACCGTTAGAGCTGTTTTCGCAAGAGAGTCAACTCCACGACCGGAAAGCCTTTGCATACTAGGCGTCGGCCTTAGCGTGCCTGTTGACGGGTCAGTCTTGCTGAGTATTAGAATACTCAAGGTTTGTTCGTTATGTTTTTCGGGGCCGAGTCGTGCTTCCACGATCTGTCGCGGTAGTGGTCCGGAAGAGGAGCCGTGTTCCGAGGGTGGTTCCCTCAAGTGGGAACAGATCCCGACGTCCCGAGCGAGGAGGATCGTGGTGTACGTGACACCCCGTGTCACAATTTCATCATGTTACTGTGCTAACAGGAAAATTGCATGTACAAAACAAAGATCACCTGGTTAGTCACATGAAATGATAAGATTTAGGCTTATTAGGGTTTTTATCGTCCCGAAACCCTAGCTCTCGAGATCTCCTATTTCCTCCAAAGTAGTAACCCCATATTTTTCCACAATCTGGTAGAACATATCAAGACATGAATTTAGAGCATTTTTCCTGAATTTTTGGAGCAGCACGAATCCCTAGAAAAATCCAAACCTATGCAGAAACAGCACTTGTTCAACAATTTTTATAAATTTTTACATTTCGAATTTGAACTTTGGCCTTTAAGGAAAGTTGTTCCACATAATCCAAAGAAACCACAGAAATTTTGGTTTGCAAAAATGTCAAAAGGATCGAAATCTATGAGCAATTTACAGAGAGGTCCGCAGTGGCAAAATCGTAAATAAAACGAACCTTCGAGAGAACGAGGGTCGGCACGGGAGCTCGGGGCCACCGCCGGCGACGCTCCGGCGTTCGTGCCCATCCCGGCCGGTCGAGGCGCCGCCCGCCTGCACAGCGCCGCCCCACGCGTCGCCGATCGCCATGGTCGCGTTGTTCTCACGCGAGTTTGTGCACCGTCCACGGCCGCCATATAAATCGCCCCCGGCGCCGCCGCCGAGCACCACCCCGCCGCCCCACTCGTCCCGAACCACTCCGCCTACTCCGAGCGCGTCACGAGCAGCGCCCTAACCCTAGCGAGCTCTCCGGAGCACGAGCCCCTCAACCCCGCGGCCGTTCGTGCGGAAATTCCGATTTCCCCCTCAACTCCGCCGGCCGCCATTGTTGGCCGCATTTCTTCTCCGGTGAGTCGGCTCCCGATTCCTTCCGCCCGTATCATCCTTTGGTTCCAAACTACACCGTGTAAACTTGGTTCGGTGTTTGGCGCAGCCGCTCGCCGGGAACGTCGTCACGCCGTCGCGTCGCCCGCGGCCGTCCGCCACCTCCCCGACGACCCGCCACCACGGTGAGCCTCCTCGGCTTTCGGGTCTCGCGGCGCTTGTGCGGGAGCTCACTGATGCTCACCGGCCCACTCGCCCCCTCTTTCTCGCCTCCACTCGCCGCCGGCGGCTCTCGCCACACCGCCGCGCACGGCGCACGCCGTGCACGCCACGGACGCCCTGGCCGCGCTCCGACACTTAGAAATATTTGAATCGTGCAAAGATTACATAACGCTTAAGGATTTGAAAAATATCATATCTTGAGGTTTACACCACGGATTTAAACGATTCAAAGCGCATTTGAAAGTTTGTAACCTCTACTTTAACATGGTGAACATGAACACCTATGGTTATATAGTAAAAATTAATTTTTGAGTGAGATGAAAATGCTATCGTGACCAAAAGCATAAACAAGATTGCATTTTAAAAATGATGTAACTTCTGGATCTCAGATCCAAAATACATGAGCAAGGGCACTTTAGAAAGTAGATAACTTGTACTTTAACGTGGTAACATAATCCCAGTACTTCATGTGTAGAAAAATGAAGATTTAAGCGCTCTAAGATGCTAAACCGTTATGCCCGCGTGACAACTTGCTGTTTTTGAAATTCGATAACTTTTTGAATACAGATCCAAATGAAGCGATTCTTGGCTCATTGTAAACCTTGAGTTATGTACTTTACATTAACCAACATGAACCACCTAAGTTTTATAGCAAAATATTAAGATTTGGACGCACTAAGAAGGCTTCACAGCCAGCCTGGCAGTCCAGACTTAACGAAACGAATAGCTAAGAATTTGCTAAGATCAAATTAAACATTTCTCACATTGCATGGTATATTTAAACATGGCATAATAATATTTATCTTTTTGGGCAAGAACGGTCATATATGACGTAGATTTATCGCAACAAACCACATGAAATGACGAGTACTTATGTGCTCGATTGTTTAGCAGAATATTAAAACCTTGCCCTAAGGAATAAAACATAAACTTCTTGTACACTAAGTAACAAGGGACTATACCATATCTTCTTGATCTGCGAGAACCAATTTGGACATATACACTAAATAATGGAAAGTTACCTAATTAGAAGGTTGTCCCCATGAAACAAACCTTACTCACCACCCTCGTGACCATGTTATCACCACTCAAGAACGTGTTTAATTCATGCCAACGTTTCGTTGCATTATCTTATTGAGAAAGTTCCATGAACTATAACAATATGAAATCATTCATTACTCATGCACTCCATATGCATTCATATAGGAACCTCGACCGGAGCTGAAGACCAAGGAGGGCACCAAATTGGAGTGAGCGAGTACGAGTGCACCGACTACGAAACCAACCAAGGCAAGCCCCGGAGCATGACCGATGTTTTAAAAGTCCTTTTATTTTCACATATGTCTATGGTGTATTGTGCATCTAAGTTTAGGAGTTGCTCGGAAACGTAGTTGCACTAGTTTCCCATATCCTGTGGTCTTGGTTAAGTATAAGCCTAATCGCTAGTGCTATGCTTAATAAGTTCATCGGTAGCAACACCGAGTGATTTGGAGATCACCCGGTCTAGGGATTAAATCTTGTTACCTCTCACATGGTATTGATGAAATTGAGACCGTACGGGGAAATGCATGTGTAGGATGCGGTGGCAAGGTCCGCCTATGTTCGCCATAGCCCCGTGCGTGTCGGTTGAGGACCGTGTGACTCCGCGAGCAAGTATTGAGTTGTGTACCAAATGCATACCTTCGTATGGGAGTTGGTAAACTGATGTAACTTGAGAGTCGTAGTGTTGGACGGTCCCTCCACCCTTTGTGCAAAGTGTTGGTCACGGTGGATGCACGGGTTTGTGTCTAGATGGAGGGTGTGTGATTACCCTTGGACCCGACGCTACTGTGGTCGCATGTGGAATGCACACTCGGAGGGTGGACCCGGCTCATATCTATGGTGATCTTGTGAAAGGTGGCCATACGTGTTCTTAAATGATGCGTATGTCGTGCATTTGGGTTTTCCCTGCAGGGTGTAAATCGATATATATATCGCCGTCCCTCGCGGTGATGAGTACCACTTGTCTCGAGCAGATCGCATCGTAGTAACAAGTGAAGATGATGATTAAACTTGCTGATTTGAAGGATTACTTCATGTACTGCAACCATGTTTTGCTAGAAATGCTCACTAAATTTATATTCATGTCTCAACCCTCTTAACTTGGCTAAAACATGAGCTAGACAAAGACTTTAAGTGCTGATTTTGCAAGTTTCCGCAAACCTGGTCAAGCCCCCTGCATGTTAGGGTCGGTTCTTAGAACCATTTTGACGGGTAAGCCTTGCGGAGTATATTAGATACTCGGGGTTTGTGTTACACTGTTTTCAGGATTCCCGCAGCCCGATTTTTGTGATTGCTGCGGGAAGTATGTGTGTCAAAGCGAGGAACCTCGGGAGTGGACCGTGGAGTGGGTTCCCGCTTCACCGACCCAAGAGTGAGGCCATGCCGTATGGGCCGGTGTGGTTCTCCTAAGTTAACTCTATATATATGTATCGTCGAGATGTTACGCTTCCGCAAAAACATTATTAAGTATTGTAAGAGCACACTTCACTTATGTATTGTAAAATCTGAAATTTGAACAATGGCTGTAATAACTAAGAGATGTTGTATGAACGTGCTGTTCAAGTAATGTTCTCTATGTAATAAAACGACGGATGTATACCCGATGTATGTGCAATGTACGTTCGCTTCGTCGAATGTCTCCCGATACGATCCTGTTCGACAATCCCTCTCGCTTCGCGAGGTGGGAGTGTCACAGCTGGTATCGAGCCGTGTCGGGATATGCCGTACACTACGGGTCATACTAAAAATCACAACACCTTTATACGGTGAGGAACGACATAGAAAGCCCAAGTAAGGTCTACAGTAGAAATAGATGTGGCAAACTAACCCTGGGTTATGCTTGTTTAAAATTTTGCAACTACGGCCCGGCCCAGGTATGTTTGCAATTTAAATTAGCGCTCCGTGCCCGCGGAAGTAATAATACGGGACAATGTTGGCTCGTGGCAATCCACGGGGCGGTTCTTTCCATGAACCGTTACTATGAGGAAGAGGATGAGGTTGTGGAACCTTTGTTTTCACAGTTTCTTTTGAATTTGTTGTAATGTTTCTGAAATGGTCTCTTGCAGGTACGCTAATCACGAATTCTAGATCGTGTAGTTTCCGTGATGAGCTCGTGTGTGTGTTGCCACAAAAAGCGAGTGGTCGGCTAAATATAGGCCGATCACATATTTTATTTGGAAAGGACGTAGGTTGACGGCATCTCATGTCATCATTCATGCCATGCATCTCAAATTGCATAAGAAAGTGATCCAGAATGCAAAAACGTGGTCTCAAATAACTCACCAAAGTTCTCAACACAATTCGTGCACGATAGTCAAAAATCGGGCAGAAAACCCCACCCGATTGAGAACTATACCCTAACCGATTACCGATTCACGAAAACGGCCACAACTTTTGAATCGTTCACTCAAACAAAACGATTAAACACAATCCGGAAAGCTCGTAACACGTACCATCACCCTGGCACGACGACCCAAGTAAAAGTGGAATGCAATCCTACTAAAAATAACTTACCCGAAAATCTGGCAAAAGGTTGCCAGATTTCTCCGAATCGCCGGATTGGCAGATTCGGGTGCCTCACGAAAATTGCGATAACTTTTGAAGTACTTATCCAAATAAGATGATCTACCCCAATCTGGAAAGCTTGTGTTATGCCCCACATTTCATCTAGTATCAGGTCAGCAAGGAAAATTCGTTAAGTCGGTCAAATAAGCAAAAAACAGAGAGCAACTTTTTAGTTCCCGGTATTCCAGGAAATCTGGCAGAAAATCCGTCAAGCCGGAAATCGCCATATCTTTTGATCCGCTTAAGATTTTTCCGTGTTCTAGGATGCGTTGGAAAGCTTAGGAAATACTCTAGCCTCTAGTCATAAATTTTGGTAAATTTTACTGTACAAACAGAGACAAAAATGGGGAAAAACAGAGAGGGTTCAGAACCGGTTACGTGCAAAGAATGTCCGTTTCTTTCTGTTATCTTTCAGCATGTCAATTGAGTTTTTACTTCCTAAAAGTATTGATAATAATGCTGCTTAAAATATGTTCCTAACCATGATCTATAGATGGATGCAAGACAACTCATGACTGAAAGGAATCAGCTGAGAGCTGAGGTGGAAGACCTCACTGATCGCCTCACCGATGTCACGGACGACTACTACTCGGCGAAAGAGGAGAACAAGCAACTGACTGCCCGTATCACTGAGCTAGAGCAGGAGAATGCTGCCCTCACTGCACGTATCAAGGAAGTGCAGGATGATCTGATCTTCAGCGACAACCTCCGTGTCGTCGCAGATAGGGCAAAAGAAAGAGCTGAGCAGGAAAAGAAAGAACATGAGCAGATGGCCACATTCTGTGATGAGGAGCGGATTGAGGCACTAAATGAGCTGAATGCAGCTAAGACATCCATCACTCAGAAGGATGAGACCATTTACTCCCAGCAGGCCACCATGCAATTCCTGCATGGACAGCTTCAGAACCGCACGGACCAATATGGACCAGTTGTTCACGGAGATAGGGAATCTCCAGACCCAGTTGACCGCGTTACAGCAGCACCACCAGGTGTTGCTGGCAGCTCATTGGAACCTGTTACAGCCACCACCGCCAGAAGACGATGGTGACGACGCTGCTAGCGATGCTTCCGATGTGAACAACCCGGAAGACACCGACAGCGATGCTTAGACTACTAGCTAGTGTTAAGAAGGAAACTTGTAAAACTAGTGGCTTGTACGTACGTAAGGACGTAGTGGTCGCTGTGTTTTGGGTAGGCTGACAGCATAGGAGGTATGAATGACTAGCTAGGAAGGAAAATCCTGGACGTATAACCCCGCGCTAAGAAGTATTAATATCGCGCGCTTTTGTGTACAAAGGGTTGCACCTAGTAATATATATGTGAACCACTAAGCTTATGTTAACAAATATAAGCCTCGTTCTTAAAAATTTCAGCATCTTGAGCAAATTTTACTAAGTTCGAATGGTCTGAAATTATGAGTAAAAATTTTCTGGTGGTACTAAGTTCAGCTCATGGAAATCAATCTCCCGGGTTATGCAATCTGAAAATTCAATACCGAAAACTTCTAATCTCTCAATTTCAGCATCTGATGAGATTTCTTTCTATGGATTGCATGCTGAAATTTATGTTCATATCATGTCCATTAATTACTATCATTGTCCGTGGCTCGGAAACGCTGAGACTAATGGTGTAATTAAATTGTGTGGCAGATGGTGAACACTCGTCGCACGGTGGATCCTTCGGGGAGGGTGCTTCGTCGCAGCCACCTCCTCCACCACCGTTGACTGCTGTGGAGCAACTTGTTCATAACCAGAACGAGATGTTTCGGCTGTTCCTGGCAAGTCAGAACAACAATGCCCAGGCGGCAGCTCCTCCACCGCAGCCCCGTCCCACCTCTTATGGGGATTTCCGGGCGACTCAGCCGCCATCTTTTTCTGAAGCAAAGGACCCCCTGGAAGCAGATAATTTTCTGCGTATCGTAGAGTCCAAGTTTGCTCTTCCGAATTGCACCGAGCATCGAGAAGACTCTGTTTGCAGCACAGCAGCTCCGTGGGTCGGCTAGTGCGTGGTGGGCAAACTACACCGCTGCACTCCCCGCGGATCACCGGGTGCTCGGCCGGAATTCTCGGCAGCCTTCCGTGCGCACCACATTCCGGACGGTGTCATGAGAAGGAAGCTTCAGGAATTTGTAGACCTGAAGCAAGGCTCCAGCACTTGTGCAAGAGTATGCTCGGAAATTCAACTATCTTGCTCGGTATGCTTCCTATCACGCCGACACGGATGCTAAGAAGCGTGAGTGCTTTAGGAAGGGTCTAAATCCGAAACTACAAGACCGCCTTGCTCTCTTGAATGGCACATTCAATGAATTGGTGAGTGCCGCCATTGTGCAAGAGGACGCCATTCGCGTCAACCAAGATGACAAGAAGAGGAAGCGCGCCACGGGAAGCTCATCCGGTGCGCCACCTCACAAGTTCAAGCTTGCGGTGACTAGCCCCACCGGTCAGAAATTCCGTGTCCCGGTGCCTCCAATGGGTGGGCAACGCACTACCTTCCAGCAGCCCTATCGTGCGCCCCATCACTCCTATCAGCACCGTGGTCACCAACACACTCCGTCGCAGCATAACCAAGGTGCCGGACCATCCTCGCAGCAGCCATGCTTTAACTGCGGCGGCATTGGTCATTTCATCCGAGACTGCCCACATCCTCGCCGCAACAATGGCAACAACGGTGGGAATAATCAGCATCAACACCACCGCGGCAATAATGGCAACAATAATAACCGCGGCAACAACAACAGCAACAACAATCCCAACAAAACCCCCACCAAGACCGGCCGTGTGAATTTTACTACGGTCGAAGATGTGCAAGCCGGAGAACCGGTCCTCTCGGGTATGTTTTCCATTTCCGAACATCCCGCTTTCATTCTTTTCGATTCCGGCGCCACGCATGATTTTATTAGCCAGGCATGTGTGGATAGGTTGCATCTGTCATCCACCATTTTGCAAACTCCGTACACCATCACATCTCCCGGTGGCCTCATCCACACAAACCAAGAAGCGAGAAACGTCTCTCTTGATTTAGCCGGAAGAATATATCCTTCTAGACTAATTATTTTGAATGGTCAAGGCATAGATGTGATATTAGGAATGAAATGGATGAAACGTCATAAAGCTGTTTTACACATAGATACCCGGAAGGTGCATCTAAATTCGCCTCTATACGGCCCGTCTATCCTCTCATTGCCATGTCCAAAGATTCCTAGAAATCAAATTCAGCACCTAGCAATAAGGAAATTAGAAGACATACCGGTAGTATGCGAATTTCCCGATGTGTTCCCGGATGATTTGCCGGGAATGCCACCTGATCGGGACGTAGAATTTAAAATTGAACTTCAACCCGGAACCGCACCAATATCTAGAAGACCGTATAAAATGGTTCCCAATGAATTAGCTGAACTTAAGGAGCAACTCAACGAACTTCGGACAAGGGGTACATACGCCCAAGTGCTTCGCCTTGGGGCTGCCCCGCTCTTTTTGTGAAAAAGAAAGATAAATCACTAAGGTTATGTGTTGATTATCGACCTCTCAATGCGGTGACCATCAAAAATAAATACCCCCTTCCACGCATTGATATGCTGTTCGATCAATTAGTCGGTGCAAAAGTATTCTCAAAAATCGATCTTCGCTCCGGTTATCACCAAATAAAAATTCGGCGAGAGGACATTCCTAAAACCGCTTTCTCTACGAGATATGGACTTTTTGAATATCTCGTCATGTCTTTTGGATCGACCAATGCACCGGCTCATTTCATGTACCTCATGAACTCGGTATTTATGCCGGAGCTGGACAAGTTCGTGGTGGTATTCATTGATGATATCCTCATTTATTCCAAGTCGGAGGAAGAACATGCTTGAACACCTCCGCATTGTGCTTCAACGACTACGAGATCATCAACTTTATGCCAAATTCAGCAAGTGTGAATTTTGGTTGGATCGAGTTCCATTCTTGGGTCATATCATTTCAGCTGAAGGAATTTCCGTCGATCCAAGTAAAGTTGTTGACGTGCTAAAATGGAAGACTCCCAAAACCGTCAAGCACATCCGTAGTTTTCTCGGACTTGCGGGATATTATCGGAAATTCATTCCAAATTTTTCTATCATCTCCAAGCCAATGACCAAATTGTTGGAGAAGGACTCTACCTTCAAGTGGAGCCCGAGTGCGAAAATGCCTTCCAAACCTTGAAGAAGCATTTAACCACTGCTCCCGTTCTAGCTCAACCCGACATCGACAAGCCGTTTGACGTATATTGTGATGCGTCCGGCATTGGATTGGGTTGTGTTCTCATGCAAGAAGGCCGAGTCATTGCCTACGCCTCCCGTCAACTCCGCAAACATGAGAAGCACTATCCCACTCATGATCTTGAGTTGGCATCGGTAGTTCTTGCTCTCAAAACTTGGAGACATTACCTCTTAGGAAATCTGGTGCATCTCTATACCGATCATAAAAGCCTCAAATATATCTTCACGCAGCAAGAATTAAATATGAGACAACGAAGATGGCTGGAATTGATAAAAGATTATGAACTGGAAATTCATTACCACCCCGGAAAGGCTAATGTGGTTGCCGATGCATTAAGCCGCAAGCACCAATGCAACCAAGTTGAAATCTGCTCTATGGAAAACTGCAGCAAATCTGAAAATGAGAGTAATCCTTGCCTTCATATCATTCCTTATGGTGCATTGCATAATTTGGCTCTTGTTCCTACTCTCCGAGAAGAAATCATTGCTGCCCGGAAGACGGATGAAGGTATGGAACACGTCCGACAGAAGTTGGGTACCGAAAAAGCTAAGTGCTTCCGTCAAGATGAGGAGGGAGTACTATGGTTCAATAATCGTCTCGTTGTTCCTAAGAATCCGGAACTACGGAAAAAAATCCTTGATGAAGCCCATCTCTCTAAATACTCCATACACCCCGGTAGTAACAAAATGTACCGTGGGTTGAGAGAAAAATTTTGGTGGACTCGTATGAAGCGAGAAGTGGCTCGTTACGTTGCCGAGTGCGACACTTGCCAACGAGTCAAGGCTGATCATCTAAAGAAAGCTGGACTATTGCACCCATTGAAAATTCCCGCTTGGAAATGGGAAGACATAGCCATGGATTTTGTTGTTGGATTACCTCCCACCTCCAAGAAACATGATTCCATATGGGTAATCGTCGATAGATCGACGAAATCAGCACACTTTATTCCGGTACACACCACATACGGTGCTAAGAAGTATGCTGAATTGTATATTGCCCGTGTGCTATGTTTGCATGGTGTACCAAAGACCATCATTTCAGATCGTGGTCCGCAATTTGTTTCTCGATTTTGGGAACAATTGCATGCTAGTCTTGGTACTACCCTTATCCGGAGCTCTGCGTATCATCCTCAAACAGATGGACAATCGGAAAGACTAATTCAATATTTGGAGGATATGTTGAGAGCGTGTGCTTTGACACAAAAGGGAAGTTGGGATGATCAGTTACCATTCATTGAATTTTCCTATAACAACAGCTATCAAGAAAGCTGCGGAGTCACTCCTTTTGAGGCGTTATACGGACATTCTTGCCGTACGCCGTTAAACTGGTCCGAGTCGGGCGAAAGATTAATATTTGGTCCGGATATTGTTGAGCAGGCCGAGGAAAAAGTGAGGGAGATCCAAGCTAATATGAAAGCTGCTCAATCCCGCCAAATAAGTTATGCAAACAAAAGGAGACGCCCACTGGAATTCGAGGTAAACGATCATGTTTATCTCCGTGTCTCTCCAAATAAAGGTGTGTCACGTTTTGGTATAAAAGGAAAACTTGCTCCCCGCTATATTGGACCATTCCCAATTGTGGAGAAGTTTAGCCCCGTGGCATACCGGTTGCAATTACCGACAAACTTGGAACGTGTGCACAACGTGTTCCATGTGTCGCAACTCAAGAAGTGTCTAAAACCACCCATCGATGTGGTCATCTCCGACACCGAGCAATTGCAAGATGATTTATCTTATCCGGAAACTCCCGTCCGGATCCTCGACAAAAAGGATCGTGTTACTCGCAACCGCACCATCACATTCTATAAGGTGCAATGGAGTAATCACACCGAGGATGAAGCCACTTGGGAGCAGGAGGAATTCCTGGATAATCATTTTCCCGAATTCATGGCTTCGCAATCGAGGTAACGACGCACCTTCCTTCGACCACTCTTTTATCGATCCTAATCTCGGGACGAGATTTCCTTAAAGGGGAGGGCTGTGACACCCCGTGTCACAATTTCATCATGTTACTGTGCTAACAGGAAAATTGCATGTACAAAACAAAGATCACCTGGTTAGTCACATGAAATGATAAGATTTAGGCTTATTAGGGTTTTTATCGTCCCGAAACCCTAGCTCTCGAGATCTCCTATTTCCTCCAAAGTAGTAACCCCATATTTTTCCACAATCTGGTAGAACATATCAAGACATGAATTTAGAGCATTTTTCCTGAATTTTTGGAGCAGCACGAATCCCTAGAAAAATCCAAACCTATGCAGAAACAGCACTTGTTCAACAATTTTTATAAATTTTTACATTTCGAATTTGAACTTTGGCCTTTAAGGAAAGTTGTTCCACATAATCCAAAGAAACCACAGAAATTTTGGTTTGCAAAAATGTCAAAAGGATCGAAATCTATGAGCAATTTACAGAGAGGTCCGCAGTGGCAAAATCGTAAATAAAACGAACCTTCGAGAGAACGAGGGTCGGCACGGGAGCTCGGGGCCACCGCCGGCGACGCTCCGGCGTTCGTGCCCATCCCGGCCGGTCGAGGCGCCGCCCGCCTGCACAGCGCCGCCCCACGCGTCGCCGATCGCCATGGTCGCGTTGTTCTCACGCGAGTTTGTGCACCGATCCACGGCCGCCATATAAATCGCCCCCGGCGCCGCCGCCGAGCACCACCCCGCCGCCCCACTCGTCCCGAACCACTCCGCCTACTCCGAGCGCGTCACGAGCAGCGCCCTAACCCTAGCGAGCTCTCCGGAGCACGAGCCCCTCAACCCCGCAGCCGTTCGTGCGGAAATTCCGATTTCCCCCTCAACTCCGCCGGCCGCCATTGTTGGCCGCATTTCTTCTCCGGTGAGTCGGCTCCCGATTCCTTCCGCCCGTATCATCCTTTGGTTCCAAACTACACCGTGTAAACTTGGTTCGGTGTTTGGCGCAGCCGCTCGCCGGGAACGTCGTCACGCCGTCGCGTCGCCCGCGGCCGTCCGCCACCTCCCCGACGACCCGCCACCACGGTGAGCCTCCTCGGCTTTCGGGTCTCGCGGCGCTTGTGCGGGAGCTCACTGATGCTCACCGGCCCACTCGCCCCCTCTTTCTCGCCTCCACTCGCCGCCGGCGGCCTCGCCACACCGCCGCGCACGGCGCACGCCGTGCACGCCACGGACGCCCTGGCCGCGCTCCGACACTTAGAAATATTTGAATCGTGCAAAGATTACATAACGCTTAAGGATTTGAAAAATATCATATCTCGAGGTTTACACCACGGATTTAAACGATTCAAAGCGCATTTGAAAGTTTGTAACCTCTACTTTAACATGGTGAACATGAACACCTATGGTTATATAGTAAAAATTAATTTTTGAGTGAGATGAAAATGCTATCGTGACCAAAAGCATAAACAAGATTGCATTTTAAAAATGATGTAACTTCTGGATCTCAGATCCAAAATACATGAGCAAGGGCACTTTAGAAAGTAGATAACTTGTACTTTAACGTGGTAACATAATCCCAGTACTTCATGTGTAGAAAAATGAAGATTTAAGCGCTCTAAGATGCTAAACCGTTATGCCCGCGTGACAACTTGCTGTTTTTGAAATTCGATAACTTTTTGAATACAGATCCAAATGAAGCGATTCTTGGCTCATTGTAAACCTTGAGTTATGTACTTTACATTAACCAACATGAACCACCTAAGTTTTATAGCAAAATATTAAGATTTGGACGCACTAAGAAGGCTTCACAGCCAGCCTGGCAGTCCAGACTTAACGAAACGAATAGCTAAGAATTTGCTAAGATCAAATTAAACATTTCTCACATTGCATGGTATATTTAAACATGGCATAATAATATTTATCTTTTTGGGCAAGAACGGTCATATATGACGTAGATTTATCGCAACAAACCACATGAAATGACGAGTACTTATGTGCTCGATTGTTTAGCAGAATATTAAAACCTTGCCCTAAGGAATAAAACATAAACTTCTTGTACACTAAGTAACAAGGGACTATACCATATCTTCTTGATCTGCGAGAACCAATTTGGACATATACACTAAATAATGGAAAGTTACCTAATTAGAAGGTTGTCCCCATGAAACAAACCTTACTCACCACCCTCGTGACCATGTTATCACCACTCAAGAACGTGTTTAATTCATGCCAACGTTTCGTTGCATTATCTTATTGAGAAAGTTCCATGAACTATAACAATATGAAATCATTCATTACTCATGCACTCCATATGCATTCATATAGGAACCTCGACCGGAGCCGAAGACCAAGGAGGGCACCAAATTGGAGTGAGCGAGTACGAGTGCACCGACTACGAAACCAACCAAGGCAAGCCCCGGAGCATGACCGATGTTTTAAAAGTCCTTTTATTTTCACATATGTCTATGGTGTATTGTGCATCTAAGTTTAGGAGTTGCTCGGAAACGTAGTTGCACTAGTTTCCCATATCCTGTGGTCTTGGTTAAGTATAAGCCTAATCGCTAGTGCTATGCTTAATAAGTTCATCGGTAGCAACACCGAGTGATTTGGAGATCACCCGGTCTAGGGATTAAATCTTGTTACCTCTCACATGGTATTGATGAAATTGAGACCGTACGGGGAAATGCATGTGTAGGATGCGGTGGCAAGGTCCGCCTATGTTCGCCATAGCCCCGTGCGTGTCGGTTGAGGACCGTGTGACTCCGCGAGCAAGTATTGAGTTGTGTACCAAATGCATACCTTCGTATGGGAGTTGGTAAACTGATGTAACTTGAGAGTCGTAGTGTTGGACGGTCCCTCCACCCTTTGTGCAAAGTGTTGGTCACGGTGGATGCACGGGTTTGTGTCTAGATGGAGGGTGTGTGATTACCCTTGGACCCGACGCTACTGTGGTCGCATGTGGAATGCACACTCGGAGGGTGGACCCGGCTCATATCTATGGTGATCTTGTGAAAGGTGGCCATACGTGTTCTTAAATGATGCGTATGTCGTGCATTTGGGTTTTCCCTGCAGGGTGTAAATCGATATATATATCGCCGTCCCTCGCGGTGATGAGTACCACTTGTCTCGAGCAGATCGCATCGTAGTAACAAGTGAAGATGATGATTAAACTTGCTGATTTGAAGGATTACTTCATGTACTGCAACCATGTTTTGCTAGAAATGCTCACTAAATTTATATTCATGTCTCAACCCTCTTAACTTGGCTAAAACATGAGCTAGACAAAGACTTTAAGTGCTGATTTTGCAAGTTTCCGCAAACCTGGTCAAGCCCCCTGCATGTTAGGGTCGGTTCTTAGAACCATTTTGACGGGTAAGCCTTGCGGAGTATATTAGATACTCGGGGTTTGTGTTACACTGTTTTCAGGATTCCCGCAGCCCGATTTTTGTGATTGCTGCGGGAAGTATGTGTGTCAAAGCGAGGAACCTCGGGAGTGGACCGTGGAGTGGGTTCCCGCTTCACCGACCCAAGAGTGAGGCCATGCCGTATGGGCCGGTGTGGTTCTCCTAAGTTAACTCTATATATATGTATCGTCGAGATGTTACGCTTCCGCAAAAACATTATTAAGTATTGTAAGAGCACACTTCACTTATGTATTGTAAAATCTGAAATTTGAACAATGGCTGTAATAACTAAGAGATGTTGTATGAACGTGCTGTTCAAGTAATGTTCTCTATGTAATAAAACGACGGATGTATACCCGATGTATGTGCAATGTACGTTCGCTTCGTCGAATGTCTCCCGATACGATCTGTTCGACAATCCCTCTCGCTTCGCGAGGTGGGAGTGTCACGAGTGTACGACGGGCTCGGTACATCACGCTAGTGGTCTTTTGTTGTAAAATACAAGTTTCTGCTGCAAGACTCGTAGGTTGTTAAACTTCATTAATGTATTATGCTTCCGCTGTACAATGTTTGTAATTCGAAAACCTGGTTGTATTATACCATGATGTATATATTCCGGCTTGTATGAGATGATGAACTGTTGTAACTCGCTGCGTCGAGTGTCCCCTCGTACCGAGTCCTGGGTATCCCGGAGGGGATGTCACAGCTGGTATCGGAGCAGTTCGAGAGGTAACGAGTTCATCATTACAAGCTTGTTTTCAAAACTTAACAAGTTTAGTGCGTTTAGAACACGAGAGAGTACGAAGCCCTATAAGGATGTAGAATAGTTAGACTTTTTACTAATTTTTCGACGTTTGGGTTTTGGAAAGTGCTAACTATTCGTGGTAGTTTTATATACTATAGTACGTATAGTTAGTCCGCGAGCATGCATCATGTCATGTTGAGTGCTATAATATGAGGTTTTTGGGAATTAGATCAAGTTAGTATCGTAGTGTAGAGTTAGTTTCCTATGGATGGCACCGGAAGAAGTTTATGCTAGCAAAATAGAACGCAAGAAGAATTCTCACACGGAGGCAATGGAATGGGAAATTTAAGATCTTCATCTATAGATGATCAAAGTCAATCGGAGAGAAGGACGATCATGTGTAGTTATCAAGAAGCCCCATATGAGAGCTACGGATTTAAAGGGATGATTAAATATGCCGGTATGAGTGGGTGCTATAGTTGAATCTTGTGATGAACAACTTACAGCTGCCAAAGAAATAGTTAAACAACTAGCTGCAGATCCGATAGACACATGATGAGATACTTGGATCTTGAACAAGTCAATAACTTTCCAAGGAAGAGCAGAAGGATCCACGAGCTAGCCACCGATGCCACTTCGATTGCTCCGGGCCTCATCCAGGAGAATGACTGGTTAACTACCACTTTTGTAGCTACCAAAAAGTCTCTTTCTCTCTCCATCAATAGCCATTTTGATTTCTGTTCGGACTTCTCATCTCGACAGGAATTTCCGGAGGATAGGATTCGAGTATTAGGAGCTGACTACTCATAGTCCGCAACGAATTCTCCTTCTTCCACTCAATCACATCATGAACTTATCTATCCTTGCAATTCTTGAGTGACTTTCATATGAAGCAAGGGCAGTCTTCTATTTGACTAGACTATGTTGTATTGAGAGCTAGTTTAGAAATGGGTGTTGTGCACTTCTAAATTGCTATTTTGCCTTCGAATTGTGCCGGTTCGCCCGGGCGCTTCTCAAAGTCAAACATGAGCGGTATGGAAATGCATACTCTATTTTAAAACTAGAAGAGAATCCAAATATGATGTTCTTCCGAATGGACGGTGTATAACTTAAGGTAAGCAACCGGAAAGAAGAATACTGGTTTGGAAACTCATCGGTGCAATCATCTTTATCTTAAGCCTATAATTCCTTCAACACCGAGACAGCCGAAAGCAACTGTCGCATCTTTTGATAATCCATGTGTTTCATAATCTCAACCTTTCCGAGTTAAATCTGTTCCTTCATCCTTGACCAACCCCTTATAAATCTCGAGACTCCCGATCCCGGCATAAAAGTGGTAGATATTGACAACAAGCACCCTGGCAGTCTAAATTGGGACCCGGAAGTTAGTTTAAGGAGTTGTAAGTGATGCTGTACTCATGGAGGTTGCTCTTCATGCTCATCAAGAAGAGAAGACTAAGAAGAGAGTAGCCGGTGAACAGGAAGTGAAGTACCCTCCAAGTATCGTCTAATATACACTTCTGCAGCAGATCGGAGGTTCGAGTCTCGGTCATTAGGTCCCACTTCTTACCAGCCACCTCGAGCATCAGCAACAGGTGTTCTTACTGTTCAGCGGTTCAACAATCGGACATATGGAGTATACGTCCCTTATCCTCGACACTCCACTCCGTTGATCATCCATGCTATAACGGTGATCGTCTCAAACCCTTGGCTCCAGATTGTGTCGCACCAACAAAGCAGAATTCTTCAACGCGTCCTCAAAGGAAAGCAGGTTGGTCGACAGAATCATGCAAGCAAATATAAGATGGAGACTGGTCATGTCAACTTTGCTACATCCGAGGAGATTTCGAAAGGGTCACAAGTCATGGCTGGATTGTTCTTATCAACCATCATGCTGCCATTATGTTATTTGACTCGGGAACAACCACAACTTCATCAGCAAGAGGATATGTCCAAGATATAACCCTCCGTCATGCAAGATGATTATCCACATCCGATATTATCACCGGGATAACGAGACTTGCAGATCAAAGTACTACGGAGATACCATTGAAGTTGAGACGTAAGGATGATTCCACCTCCTTTATAGTTTTAGACGGACAAGGATTGGAGGCGAATCTTGGCAGAAGATGAATGAAGTATCATAAAGCGATATTGGATATAGATGCTTGTTGCAGTCACATGAACTCTCCTTCACGAGACGAAATTGTTTTCCGTTGACTTCTTCCCAAGCTATCCTTTCGGTGATTTATAAAACTCTTGGTAAAAGTTGGAAGACTCTTTGATTGCGAATACCCTAATGTTTTCCAAAAGACTTACCGGGTTTACCACCGATCGGGCGAGTAGAGTTCAAGAGAGAACTTCAACCAAGGATCTGCATCCATATCAAAACCGTATCGGATGCCACCCAATGAGTGGCGAAGTAGAGGTGCAAGTCGAAGGAATTCTTGGATAAGAGATATATTTGCCCAAGTTCATCACCTTGAGGATGACAACATTGTTCGTCAAGAAGAAGAATCGAACATTGAGGTTATATGCGGATGGTCGAACTTTGAGTGCGAGAGACCATTAAGCACTAGTATCCCCTTCCTCGGATTGGCATCCCGTTTGATCGGTTGATGGGAGCAAAAGTGCTACCAAGATATATCTTCGCTCCGGATAGCATCGGATCGAGATTAGAGCGGAAGATATACCAAAGACAGATTTCTCTACCATATATGGACTTTATGAGTACCTAGTGATACTTTGGTCTAACCAAGGCACCGGCACACTCCAGCTATCTCATGAACTGGATGTTTATGCCAGAATTAGACAAGTATGTCGTGGTATTCATAGATGACCTTCTAAACTACTCCAAGTCGGAAGAGGAAGAATTAGCGAGTTGCGGTTCTAGCATTACGGAGCTGGAGACATTATCTCTTGGAAAATTTGGTACACCTATACACGGACCACAAGAGTCTCAAACAAATCTTCATTCAAGCGGATCCGATCTAAACAGAAGCTGAAGTGAGCGAAGATGGCTAGAGCGATAAAGGATTATGAGATCGAGATTCACTATCACTCCGAGAAAGCCAATGTCGTAGGCTGATGCCTTGAGTCGAAAAGCTCGTTGCAACGGTCTCATCGCTCGGCTATTGACGGAAGCATCTAAAGAAGAAATGAGTGAGCCTAATCTTCCGATTCTTCCATATGGAGTATTGAGTCATTGGCTCTTATTCCTACCATTTGCGAAGAAGAGGAAGCAGTTCGAAAGAAGGACGTGGGTAAGGAACACATCAGAATACGACTCAAAAAATGGAGAAGTCAAGTGTTTTCAAGAAGATGACGAAGGTGTTATCTGGTTCAAGAATAGGCTAGTAGTGCCTAGGGACTTGGAACTTCGCAAGAAGATAATGGATGAAGCATATACATCCGAGTATTCTATTCATCCTGAAACCAACAAGATGTATCAAGACCTAAAGAAAAGCTACGGTGGACAACCATGAAGCGAGAAGTAGTGAGGTATGTCAACGAGTGTGATACTTGTCGACGTGTCAAAGCAGAGCAATTGAGGCAAGCGGGTCCACTTCCACTTTTGAGTATTACGAGTGTGGAAACGGAAAGATATTAGTATGGATTTCATTACCGGCTTACCGTTAACTCCACGGAAGCATGACTTTATGTGGGTCATAGTGGACAGGTTGACCAAGGTCAGCTCACTTCATACCGGTACATACTCGGTACACCGCCGAGAAATATGCGAGCTATACATCGCCGTATTCTCTGTCTACATGGTACCAAAGACCATCATCTCGGATCAAGGAACTCGGTTTGTATCCAGATTACGGGAGCGAGTACATGAGTCATTGCGAACGAGGTTGATTCGAAGCTTAGCTTATCCTCCTCAAACAGGTGGACGGATAGAGAGAATCAACCAATATCTAGAAGATATGCTTCGAGCTATCATACAACCAAGATATAGAAAGATGCCTACCGTTAGCAGCATTCTCATATAACAACGGCTACCAAGAGAGTGTCGGAATGTCACCGTTCCAAGCTCTGTATGGTCGTAGCTGTCGCACACCATTAAAATGGTCCGAAAGTGGAAAAAGAGAATAATATTGGGATCGGATCTAGTAAAAGATGCCACGAGCAAGTACGCCTCACTCAACGGAACCTCAAGAGAGTCAAATCTCGACAGATTAATCGTACGGATAAAAGACGTCGAGAGTTAGTGTTTGAAGGTGGAGATTGAGTCTATCTTCGAGCATTTCCTACCAAAGGTGTCTAGCGACCGGAAATAAAAGAAGAGCTAGCTCCCGCTACATTGGAGCCTTTCCAATGCCAGAAAGAGATGGATCAATTGCATATCGGCTGGGAGTTACCAGCACACTTATCGAGGAATTCACAAGGTGTTCCACATATCTCAAATGAAGACGTGTTTGAAACCACCGGTGGACATAGCGACTGCAAACGTGGAACGAGTTACAACCAGATTTGACGTGTGATGAACATTCGATCGGAGTGCTCGACACCAAGGATCGAGTGACTCGACATCGAACCATCAAGTTCTACAAGATTCAGCGGAGCAATCACTCGGAAGCTGAAGCTACTAGAGAACAAAAAGAGTTTCTTCGATCCCATTTACCCAGAATTCTTTAGTACCATCGTCTAGCCGCTTCGATCGTGAATCTCGGGACGAGATTCCTATAAGGGGAGGGTTGTAACAACCCTAAAATAATAAAATGCATTTCATAGCATTCATGAGCATGTCATCATGTGCATCCGTGAACCTATTTACTTTTGGTAAGAAGAAATGCACATCACAATAGCCACGGTTGAAGAAGCCAACCGTGGCTATTGCTCGGTTGGCGCGGCGACAGTGGGTTTAGTACCACCTCGCCCGCCTAACATCGCCTGGACCAGGTTATAATCCGGACTCCGCTGCACATGTCGAAGTTACTAATTATGGGCCCGCGGTGGCTCTGTGGGCTGCCTGGATTTGGGCCGATCGAATCTTGGCCTAATTACGAGGGCCTGTGTCTGTAGGATCTCTCTCCAGGGGCTTGGGCCCATGGGCCAATTTTTTACCTTTCTAGACAAATAATTCATACATATTTTTATTATTAAATTTCATTGTTAATAAAACTTGTATATATATTAACATTTAGATTAACTTTTTAAATTTAAATTCTGGAACTTATTTAGATATTTACTTTTAAATTTTAAAACTTGTATATATATTTAGTTAAAATATTGAATAAATAATGTTTAGGTTCAATTTTATTTGAAATAGTAAAAAATAACAAGGTATAGATTAAAACTTTTAAAAAATAAAAAGCGACATATAACTTTTTTTAAGTGTTCATTTGTAATTTAATTATTTTTGAACAATGTAAATCAATTAAACAATATTTTTTGAAATGACAATAGTGATTTGGGCCGACTCTTAATATGAGGCCCATTGGTAGTTCATCCATTGGTTCATTTAGGTTGTGTGTTTTTTCTAATTCCTATTTAAATTTTGAAACTTGTATATAGAATTCAAATTGTCACACCCCTATCCCGAAAGATAGCTTAGTGTGGTATGGATCACCTCGGGAAATAGTTCACGAAGCAACCATGTATAGCATCACAATAACAAACATACACGATTTGCAAGTTTACATAATTAAGTCTCGAATTACAACTTGAGTCCAAATAAAAGATACATTAGGTTCGCAAATTTGAGTTACATAACCATGATCTTTGTTCGAATTAAAATGCGAAAGCGATTACATAACACGACGATACATAGATAGCTTAGATGAACCATGCCGGCCTAGGCCACGGTTCACTTCTCATGGGTCGGAGAGCTAGGAATCCACTCAATGGTCCACTCTTTGGGCTCCTCTCCATCCCACACACCTTACCACAACAATCACAATACCCGGCTTGCGGGAACCTTGATAATACTCATGTAGTGGCAAAGCACTGAGTATCTAGCATACTCCGCAAGTCTTACCCGTCAAATTGGCCATCTAAGACCGACACCTAGATGCATGGGGCTTGACCGGTTTCATTTGCCATTTCCATAAAAACAGCGCCTAGCTAATTAGGTTTGCACTTTTATGATTACCAAATTAATAGGGTTGTTACATAAAAAAAACTTTAGTGAGCATACTAAGCAATACAAGAATTTGCAATACAATTTGATATCAATATAAAACAGCGAGCATCTCATTCTTTTCCTCTTACTACACATTGTAAACTGCTCGGTGGTACTCATTAACCGAGAGGAAACGACGATAGTTATCGAATTATTAGTCCTGCAGGAAAGACCCAAATGAACGACATACGCATCATTTAAGAACACGTATGGCCACCGTTCGCGATGCGACCCGTCACTACTACAAAAAGAGCCAGCAATATCGGGGGCCATTTTCCAGCAATAGCGGGCACACAAAAAATGCTATTGTTGGGTGACATTGGTAACGTCATCGGGGTGTAACGCTATTGCAGGGGTCACTGCAATAGCAAGCGCAGATGACATCATCGAGAGAAACGCTATTACAGATAGGAGGCACCAAGTAATAGCGGCCACCGGCGACGTCACCTGTCGGCCGCTATTAATGGCCGAGACTGTAATATCGGCCTCGCGATGACGTCACTACCGACCGATATTACTGGTATAGCCTGCAAAGCGGCCGCTTGTGACGTCACCGCGAGCGTTATTACAGGGTTCCTGTAATATCGTAGCCAGGGTGACGTCATCATGCCCGCTATTGAAGGCAACGGTGTATAAATTCGTCCCCTTCCTCCCGACAGGAGCTCTGTTTCGTGAGCTCACGGACGTGCTGTCCGTACGGAGGGCGGAAAAAGGCAAAAAAGAAAGGGGGAAGGTTTTGAACCTGATTTTTTGGAAGAATATTGTTCTAGGAGGTAAATCCATACCGTTTCATGTATTTTTTTGGTATTTAACCGTAGTTTTACATGCTCTATTGTATATGCCATATTGATTTACATGCTCTATGCCTCATGATAGCTATTTCAGCTAGCTGTCAACCAGCTTGTTTTGAGCTTTCCTAATCCAGGCTCTGAATTGCCTGCTTGCTTACTGTTGTTTACTGCTTGCTTACAATTGCCCGCTCGATTTATGTTAGCTCTGAATTCTTCCCAGTTTCGCTAAATGATCCTAGTGCTAACTGATTTATGTTAGCTCTAAATTAGCTGTGAATGGTGGTAATTTTGTCACAGTTTTGCTTAATTCTTCGAATGTGTTCAGCATGGCCATAGGTATTCTAGGTGAATGTGAATGGGCTGTGCAGTGCAATTTGCTAGCACTGTGTGCTTGGGTGTGATTGCGCTACTTGGTGGATTAAATTGCTCGATGATGATAAGCGGTGTAGTGAGACTAGAACGTAACAGCTAATGTTGGTGTATTAAATTACTTGATGATAATGTGCTAGGTCTGGAATTGTTGGTTTATACGCTCGATGATAATCTGCATGGAATTGTTCTATTAGCTTGCTAGGCCCTTGATAATAATTGATTTAAACCTTAAGTTTGTAAGTTTGGTTGTTATGTGTCTGGTCAAGGATCTTTGATCACCATAGTGTTGGAAGGCTGCCTAGAGCAGCAACCCACTTTTGAGAGCAGAATGCAAATTGTTTATATGCCATATTGATTTACATGCTCTATGTCTCATGATAGCTATTTCAGCTAGCTATCAACCAGCTTGTTTTGAGCTTTCCTAATCTAGGCTCTTAATTGCCCACTTGCGTACCGTTGTTCGATAAACAGCAGCCCTGCTTGCTTACTGTTGTTTACTGCTTGCTTACAATTGCCCGCTTGCTTTTTAAAATGTAAGCTCAGAAGCAGATGAATTGCTCCTGCTTGATTTTTTAAATGAGCAGCCTGATCTGATAGATGTGTGACCTCATTATTTCCTGCTCATGTTGTTCATCATGTAGCTATTATTTTCAGATAATTTGGTTTTGATGACCCTATTTCCGCAATGCTGCGTGTGAGTGCAATGCCACTGATTGAGACTGGAATCAGTTGGAGTAGCACACATTGAACTAGTCTTTCTGTATGCCTTTATGCTCTCTATCTGGACATGTGTGATGTGTCTTTTGTACAGAAGTGCAATGCATGCAAATTTATATAGGATTATGTCAAATTAATTTTGCATGATTAATTTTGCTATCTTGCTTGCTTTTTAATTTGTCTCCTTTTGCCTCTAGGCTTTGATATGTTGCTTGCTTCTCATATGATATATAGTAGGCCTATGTTGCCTCATATTATATATTGCCTCTATATATCTCCTGTCTTCCTCTATATTTTCATAACCCCTCCCTTTCGTCCCTTTCCTCCATTTCCTCTCTTTTCTCCTGTCTTGCTCTCTCATGGCTAGACCACTTTTCTAAAATAAAAACTATTTTCTCTTTTCTCTCCTCTCTTCTCTTTTTCCCCTTTGTATCCTCTCTTTCCTTTCTTTTCTTATCTGTTTCCTCTCTTGTCTCTCTCTCTCTCTCTCTCCCTCTCTCTTCTTGGTCTAGCCATGCTCGATGATGAAAGCGAGGCAAAGTGAGATGAGTGTGGCAGCATGGACCACATCCTCGGATGTTAGAAAGAAGTTGCCATATGAGTCGATGAACTTAATGATAGCGTTGGATGGTCGTTGATTCGGCAACCCGCACTGAGAGCATCTTTACGGCAGATGATGACTTTTAATAGGAGACGAGGTAGATGGGGTGAAGAATATAGAATATACGGTGTCTTTCATTAGGAAGGTTGGTACAATAATATGCGGGACCTACTGCAACTCGTACGACCTTAGGTAGACATGGTTGGATGCTTGGGTATTCTCCGGATCATCTTTGTGATGTGTATGCCACATTACATTAGATTTTTTAGAGGATACCCAAGTATCCTGGCCTATTTACCTCGAGGTCGTATAAATTGCAGTATGCATTGCATAATGCGGACCTGCCTTTCTTATGAGAGCCTTCTACATTATATGTCCTTCATCTTCGTCTACCTCCTCTATTATATGATGGCCTTTTTAAATAGTGAGAGCCGTTAATTGACGACCTTTTTAAACACTTTTATAGCAATATTCATACATGTTATCAACGTAAAGAAGCTTAACAATATTCTTATCTATTTTTTTCTTTTATCAAGCTTAACAATGGATCAAGGCAAAGAAGCTGAACCTGTTCGGAGCCTTGTGTCGGCGCATGAATCAGCTAACGGTTCCGATCATTCAACATCGTTTGAGGAACCTTCTCCTCTCGAGATTCCTTGTGGTAAAAGGCAACGGGTTGAGCAACCTGACCCTGATTACAACCCAAACGATGACGTAGATAATGAGGTATCGCATTGTCAAATTCTTATTTCATGGACAATTATAGTTTAATTAAAATGTCCTCTAACTATATTTTCAATAGGTTGTTAAAACACGTCATAGTGCTCGACTCTTATTTCTTGAAGATGCTCCTCCCACATCATCGGAGGCCGCTACTGCAACAACGTCTACTGTAGAAAGACGGAACAAAGAGCAAAGAAATACAAACAAGCTGCATCTTGCCGTTCAAGCTGTTACGGCAATAGACAAGGATGGGGCTCCGGTTGAGCCTCAAGGCGTCAACGCGAACTGCCGCAATGATTGCGGTGTATTAGTCCGAACCGCAATCAACATTAAGTATGACAAGCGGCTTGACGTGCCAACAAGTGAAAAGGACACGTTGTGGGAGAACTTGAGTAGAACCTACATTTTTCCACCCGAAGTCTCCGAGCGGGCCAAAAATGCTACTCGAAAACCATGGGGAGGTGCCTAAGGACATTCGGGACAACCCTTAATATGAAGTTTGTCCGGAAGGGTCTCACATCGTTCCGAAGTACAGTTTTATCACGTCTAATGATTGCCACTCGTTCGTCGAGAAAGTATCCTCCGACGATGCTAAAAGAAGAACGAGATTTTCCGAGCTTGAGTAAAAAGAACAAGTTACGTCCTAATGCTGGGACCGAGGAGGATACAAGGCTAAAGTGAAGAAATGGAGGAGTATGGGAGAACAACGCCGACAAGCTGGAATCCCGGACCCGTTAGAAGGATGCGGTGAACGAACCCGAAATTGGGTGCTTGGGCATTCAAAGTCCACTGTTGATGGGTAGCTAGTGCCGAAAAGCTGCGGGGTTACCGAAGTCTTGCAAAAAGCAAAGCAAGTAGCCGCCCAACGAAGGAAGGTACTCTCAATCCACGAGACGAGATGAGTCGACTGCTGCCATCGGGACCGATAAACATCGGGGTCGTACAAGAGGGGTCTCTTCACCGGCAAGACCGAAAGAAGTGTCGTCTGCTACCACAAGTGAAAAATGTAGTAGGCGTGGGCCATGCGAGCAACGGGGTAATAATGATGAATGGTGGGTAAAAAACTTCTACGAATTCATGAAGAATAATCCTCAAGTTGTCATCCAACCTATTGTGGTACCAGAATTTCAACTCAACATTGACAACCCAAGCCCGTATGCTCGGCCTCCAAGCGATCATGGCTCTGCGCTCGATGCCACCGGGTACCCTGTGGATGACATCACGGAGAATACACCTTGTGAGCTGCACATGACGCTCGGCAAGAGAGGGAAGACCGTCAAGATAGCGAGAGGGCATTGTGATCCCTGGACGTACATTTAACGATGTACCAATTCCGCGAGGAGTGTGCTAGAGTCCAAGTAATCAAGGTTCGGGACAACTATCTTGCTTGCGACCTTGATTATCCGAGAGGAGGATGATGGTATTGAGACACTTGAGGATGCGGTTAATCATATCATCCTTTGGCTTCGACGCGAGATCATCGTTCTTATAGCGCATTCCTCGCCTGCACCTCAGCCTACTCCTACTCAAGAAGCACCGCTTGACCCTAAGATTTCTTCCGAGCCACTACCTTCACCTCGGCCTTCTCCGATGCATGAGGACCAGATCCCTCCGGATCATGGCTTCTCCACGCCGCATCTGTGACACCCCTACCTTGCAAAGCAAGAGGGATAGTCGCACAAGCATACGAGACATTCGACGAAGCGAACGTACATTGCACATACGTTAACAATACATCCACAATTTTTATATACATGTTTAGATACATGAGTGACATATTTTACATCTGAAGTTCAAGTAATTATTATACATAGAGTTTGAAATTCAGATTTAATATACATTAATATACAATGAGCGGAAGCGTAAAGATAATCTCGACGATAGTTGCCTAAAATGTAACACATCAAGCCCGTAGATGTGCCCATTCTTGTCGACAATCTCACCTGCACAAAAATGTTAACAACAAAGCCCTGAGTATCTAATATACTCCGCAAGTCTTACCCAACAAAAATGGTTTCTAAAACCGACACCTAGTATGCATGGGGATGATCGGGCTTGCTGAATATTGCCAAAAACAGCACCTATGCTAAGTCTAAAATTCCATGTTTTAGCCATATTAAGAGGGTTGTGACATAAATATAAATTTAGTGAGCAGGACTAACAAACATGGTTGCAATACAAAACTTAAGTGCTTCAAAATCAGCAAGTATAATACCCATATTCACTTTATTACAATGAGGCGATCTACTCGAGACAAGTGGTACTCATCACCGCGAGGGACGGCGATATATATCGATTTACACCTTATAGGCGAAACCCAAATGCACGAGATACGCATCATTTAAGAACACGTATGACCACCTTTCACAAGATTATCATAGATATGAGCCGGGTCCGCCCTCCGAGTGTGTATTTCACATGCAACCACGGTAGCGTCGGGTCCAAGGGTAATAACACACCCTCCGTCTACTCACAAACCCATGCATCCACCGTGACCAACACTTTGCACAAAGGGTGGAGTGACCGTCCAACACTAAGACTCTCAAGTTACATCAGTTTACTAACTCCCATACGAAGGTATGCATTTGGTACACAACTCAATACTTGCTCGCGGAGTCATAACGAACGGTCCTTAACCGACACGCACGGGACTATGGCGAACAAGGGCCAACCTTGTCACCATATCCTACACATGCTCTTCCCCGTACGGTCTCCAATTTAATCATGTGAGAGGTAACCATATTTGAAACCTAAACCGAGAGGTCTCCAAACCACTCGGTGTTGCTACCGGTGACTCATTTAAGCATAGCCATTCTATCGAAAAAGGATTATACCTATCCAAAGACCATGGGCAATAGGGATCATAATGCAACTAGGGTTGCGATCAACTCCTAAACGTAAATGCACAATACATAAACATAGACATAGGTGAATTTAAACCAAAAACTAAACAAGTGGGATTATGCACCGGGGCTTGCCTTGGCTTTGCTCGAAGTTAGCACTCTCAACAATGTTCAATTCAGCAGGATCCTTCACGTGATTTCTTTCTTCGGTCGGGGTCCCTATATGGATGCAATGCATGATGCATACACAGATATTTAGTTCATGGAACTTTCTCAATAATGATTTAAAATGACAATGTGTTCATGAAATGAACATGTTGATGTATGAAATATGATGCTTGCATATGGATGATAAACCATAATTACATGTCAAGGGGATAAACTTCTAATTAAAAGAAACATTGATTGTATATCATAAAAGCACATGCTCTAGGTTGAAAATGAAACATGATTATGGCAAGTAGTTTGTATAAGACTTAGCTAGTATACTATATGGCAACATGAGCATGGCATATGATGTATTGAAGACAAACCTATATGAACTACCTTGCTGCCATGTACATGAAAGAGGGCATGGTAGATGATGATTATGCATGAAGTGCAAAGCTTAACATGAATTATGCACATAATGGTATATGGCAATACATGAGGCAATGATTATGACTTAACATTTCTAAACATGAATTCTATGGTAGAACTTGATTTGCTCATAATAAGCACCATAAACAAATAACATGATATTTTTGTATGCATTTTTCATAATTAAACATGTATAGGCAAATACGTGGTATATAAGCATATAATGATAAATATGATGAAAAGATGTATGTATACATTAAAATCATGTACTATAGGGTTCAATATGTTATGTAAAGTGATCATGTCAATTTTCATAAATTTTACATTCTTCAAGATTTAAATATGGGTTTTAAAAGCTTAACAAGATGCCATTTCTTTTTGCATAAAACTTCATTTTCTCGCACAGAAACCTAGGTAAAACATTTGACCATTACAAAGTTCATGTTTCAAGGATTCCAAAACATTTTAGTTTGCATTTTTCTCATTTATATTTTGGGAGATATGAATTTGTTTAAAGTAGCTAACAGATTTATCATTTCTGAATTTAGGGTGTGTGAGCAGTAAAACTAAAATCAGCTTTCATCTGTAGCTTTGGATCTTCTATTTCCTTAAGATAGGGCTGTGATTTGAGGATGAGAGATGGTTGCAAAAGATGGATAAGGAAGTGATACAACCATGGTGAGCTTAAGTTCAAGCAAGAGCTCACCGGAGAAGCAAAAATCGACGGTGAAACTAGAAGTAATGTTTATGTCATACCTAAGGGAGAGCTTGGGGATCAACCAAAAACAAACCATGCAAGGGTTGGAGGGAGTCCAAGTGAAGGCTTTTTCTGCCCTTGCTCATGCCAAGGTGAACCATGGCATGGAGTTTGAAGGTGAGTAGCCATGGTGGTTGTTCTTGGAGAGGAGAAAGAAAAGAGGAAGATGAAGACTTGACTTGGCTTGGATCATGACCATATGCAGGAGGAGGGGGACGTCCTGGTGAAGTCCCTCAGGTGTACAACCGGTGGGAGACTTAGGAGAGAAGGAAACAAAGGGATAAGAGAGAAACGGTGGGTCCCACAAAGTTGAAAATTCTGCCACTGGTACTGTTGCAGTCAAGGGCAAGTCAACGTGATTTTTGTTTGGGTTGCCCATTTTTGTGGTGGTGTAAAATGAAATTTGGGACAACTTTTATATAGAGCTTTTCTCGAGATTCGGCCTACAAAAATTAATAAAAATCCTACACCAGAATCTGTTTTTTGCTTTTACAGAATTTGTAAGCCTATTTAACCTTTACCAAAAATTATGGTAACACCACTAAAATTCCTATTTTTGAATACCCTTGATGATTATGCAAAAATATTGGTATGGTTATGTTAACCTTTTTTTTAAGTGTGTGCATAATAACCTATAGGCAATATTGAGAGCACTTGCATATGAGTTAGATATTGCAATATGACTATATGTCATTCTATGCACATTTTAACATAGCAAGTTATAGACAGAAATTAAGCATTAAAACACTTCTAAATAAAATCCCCATGATGAAACATAATTTTTCTTATGACTGAGCACCAAAAGCAAATATGAATTTTCATAGCCTTTCCTATGATGCAAAGACAATGGAAAAATAGTGTACTTAAGAAAAATGTTAAAATTTATCATGACATGCTCAAATGCACCAGAACCATGTGTGATATCATAATTCATGCCAAATGAAATAGTATGTTCAAATTTTGATTAAGTTTGTTTTACAAATTTGCCTCGATTCAAGTCTGATCAGCCTTAATGTGAGGCCTTCTTGTAACAACCCTAAGAAATAAAAATACAATTCATGTCATTCATGAGCATGTCATCATGTTGCATTTATGAAATTATTAAATTAACCTAAGTTAAGGTAAATTCCTAAAAAGAAATTTAAATAAAAGTAAATTTGAGGTTTAACATATTCTACTGATTAAACGTCATAATTAAAGAATAATGAAAGTACTCTGAAATTATTTTGCGTCGTAAAAATATTTACAAGGAATAATTAAAGCCTTTCTTTTGAATTTAACTATGAATTTTTAATCCGAAAACTATTTGGAATTTAAACTTGGACTTAACATGAAAAGTGTTTGAAATAATTTTGTTAACACCCCTGAATTTTCTGGGATTTTTCCGAGCTCGGAAAGGTTCCTTTTTAATTAATCGAAACCCGGGGGCTTTTTGCAAAAATGCGTAGGCGGCCCACGGGCCAGCCTCCGTTCTTCCCCTCTCTCTCCCGCGCTCTCGGCGCCGCCCCGCCGTGCCGCCTCCGATCGTGCGCCAACGTCGGCTCCCCACGCAGTCGCTTGCACGACCACGCAACGACCTGCCTCCCATCACTCTCCCGTCACTCTTCTCCGCCACCGCCATCGCCCCTCTTTGGAGCAACCCCGCCAAGCCGCTCCGGCGACTCACCCTTCGGACCGACGCCACCAAAGGTCTGCAGGAGCACACTCCATCTTGCCGTGACCACAAACCCTCACCAATCGCCGTAGTCCTCTCCAATCGGGTCGTCTTATTCCACGAGACCCCGGCCGTGTTCTTCCGCCGCATCTTCAAATTGGTGAGCTGTGGTGAGGCACTTGTGCTTGTTTTTCCTTCCCGCGATGCGCAAGGTGATGTTCGTCTAGTTGGCAACTCGCCCTCCCGTTTCCTCCTCGGGTCCGGCAAGAATCGACCATTTTTCCCGGAGTTCTCTCACCGCCGCCGCGCACTCACGGTGAGCTATCATCTCCACCCAACCCTCGGACGGTGTTGCTCATGTGTTGTGGATGCATGTGGCATCGGTTTCCCCAATTTTGGGCAACCACGGCGAGCTTCGCACCTTGCCGGAGTTTCGCCATGGCCGCACCTCGCCGCCGACGAGCGTCCGCTCGAGCTCATGCAATCTCGCTAGTCCTATCGTGCACGCCATGTTATGTTGAGCATTTCGTAGTCTCGCGGCGAGCTTTGGGCTACCGTCGGCATGCTCCGGTGGCCGCGCCGCCGTGGGCTCGTCGCCGCGGTGGCGCCTCACAGCGGGCCACACGCGCGGGATCGCGTGTGGCCACGAGCAGATTTCGTGAGGCCCACTCGTGGCCCGGCGTGTGGCATAGAACACTTTTCAATTTTCGAAGAATTAGAAATCGGAAAATACTCTTTACCTGTTTATGAAATATAATATCTATTTTGAGTATTTTTATTTCACAGGTATAAATTAATTACCTTCTTTAGATAATAAAAGTTATTATTTTATGCTAATTAAATGTTTAATTTAAGAAAAGAATTTAATTAAATGAAGGAGATATCATGAGACGAAAGTATTTATGAAAATTGTTTCCCAAAATTAAGCTTGAACACCCTCATTTCATGTGATCTTAGTTATTTACTTTATATGTTATTGTATCATTAATTAATGAACATGATTAATTAGTAATTGTTAATTAATGAACATGATTAATTATTAATTAATGAACATGATTAATTATTAATTAGTGAACATGATTAATTGTTAATTAGTGAACATGATTAATTGTTAATTAATGAACATGATTAATTGTTAATTGTTAATTAATGAACATAGTTCATACCATCTTTGCACATCATATCATGTACATTCATGCATGCATGGTTGTGATTCGCGATGTATTGTTGGTCGACCTAGGTCCTGACGCGATCGAGGTTCCGTCAGGCCGAGACAGGAGACGGGAATCTCTAACTCGACCCACACACCGAGGAAGCTAACCCCAATGTGAATCAAGGCAAGCCCCGGTGCATCCTACCTATGTTTTTAAATATTTTATTTTATCACATGTCTAAGTTATATTTGTGCATTAAGTGTTAGGGAATGGTTGATACCCTAGATCCATGAGATAGGTTTCGTTTGTTTATACTATACTTGGTATAGGTAGCTCAATAGAAGCTAGGCTTAATTCATAGTCGCAACGGTAGATGTCTTAGGGATCTTAAAGCATGGAGGCTTTAAGTGTTGGTATGTTGACACTAAGATGAAGGAGAGTGTTAATGAAGTTGAGACCGGATGGGCCCCGTAGGGGAAAGGGCAAGACGGAGATGAGGTCTTGTAAGGTGGTAGCCCCGTCCGTGTCGGTTAAGGACCGTACCGTTGTCGGCTTACTTGAACAAGTTTGAATGTACCGTACTACATGCTGGTATTATAGGCCCAGCAAGCTGATGTATCCTACCGCCCGGAGATGTAGCGTCGCCAACTCTCTTTTGCCGGCTGTTAGTGAGAGGTGAGTCTCACGTTAGGGAAATGGATCGGCCACGAAGGATGTCGTAGAGTCGCCATATTCCCGGGGGTGATTTGGAAATGGTTAGTCTTCTGCCATGTGCTAGCGGGAGAAGTTGTTGTATACGACCGGTGTGGTGCGTATACGTCGTGTAGTCGGGTTTTGCCAGCTGGTATAAAATCGATTCGAATCGCTGTCCCTCACGATAATGAGTCCCGCTTGTTTAGCTCGTCACATCGTAGTTAATCAACATGGAAGATGAGGATGAGAGATGAAAGAAATGTGGATATAGTCCGATCTTGTCTTGCAAACTTGATTGCAATAGTTATAGATTGCAAACATCGAGTTTAACGAACTTAATGTTGAGCTAAAACATTGAAAGTAAGTATCCATCTTTTAGTATTGTTTTCGCAAAGGAGTAAACCCCATAGCCGGAAAGCCTTTGCATACTAGACGACGCCTTAGCGTGCCTATTGACGGGTCGAGTCTTGCTGAGTATTAGAATACTCGGGGTTTGTTCGTTATCTTTCGGGGAATGAGTCGTACTTTCACGACTTGTACGGTAGCTTCTCGGAAGAGGAGCAATGTCTCGAGGGAGGTTCCCTCCAATGGGAACGGATCCCGACGCCGTGAAGAGGGAGGACCGAGATGTACGACAGAGCTCGGTACATCACGTTGAACGTTTAGTAGTATTTTATTGTATAAAGTACAAGTTTCCGCTGCAATACTCGTAGGTTGTTAAACTTCAATAATGTTTATGTTTCCGCTGTACGATGTTTGTATTTTGAAAACCTGGTCGTATTATACCATGATGTATATATTCTGGCTTGTATGAAGTGATGCACTTGTTGTAACTCGCTTCGTCGAGTGTCCCTCTGTACCGATTCCTGGGTGTCTCGGAGGGGATGTCACACTTCTTAAGGAGCTTAAAATTTCAATTTTTGCTATAGAACTTTGGTGAACCAAGCAGGGTCATCTAAAGTGCACTTCTTAAGGATTCAAAGGAGTGTTTATTTACCTCATTTGGATTTGTATAGAAAAAGTTATGGAATTTCTAAAATGCAATGCTTGTTAAGTTCCTTAACGGGTTAGCCCTTTTAAGTACTCGAATACTTCATTTTATCCATAGAAAGTACTTGGATTATGCTACCATGGAAAAGTACACATTCTCTACTTTCAAACGAGTGCTTGGTCTAGTACTTTGGATCTACTATATGAAAATTATGAATTTTTCAAAATGCAATACTGTTAAGCTTCGTGGCCGTGATAGCAACTTAAGATTGCTCAAACTTTTATTTTTGCCATATCACCATAAATGTTCGTTTGATTCATTTTAAAGTGCAAGTTCGAAACTTTTCATAATGTCTTGAATAGTTCAAATCCGAGCTCTAGTAGTGAGGTTATGTAATTTTTTAAAATGCTTGAAGTTCACGGTTTTTCACTTGCCGGCGGGATTCAAATTTCTTCGTAAGTCTTGGCGCGCGGGAGAGGCTCGTCGGAGACGGCGGCATTGCACGAGGCTAGGCTTGGTCGCCTGTGCACGATTTGAGACGGCGCATCGGATGGTGGGGGTGGCGAGATGGAAGGGAGAACGGGGCATGCTCGTGCGACGGTCACGCAGGCGGGGGATAGCTCCGTCGTGGGAGCTTGTGCTCGCCACGGCACGGCATGGGATGCGGCAAAGATGGAGAGCATCACCTGCTCACGGGGAAGCTTGGCACGTGGTCGAGGGAGGAAGAGGGGGCCTTGAAGTGGAAGCTCGTCGAAGGGGTGGCGGGGTCCGGTGACCGGCGGCGGGGAAGAAAGGAAATCCGGCACCGCCTAGGCTTGGCTCGACCCGGGAAGAAGGGAGGAGATTAGTAAGACCCTTGGGCACCTTCCGGAGGCGAGACACCTGCACGAGCATGACCAATCGAGCTCGCCGAAAGGAATGGCGGACCGGGAGCTCAACTTTGATTCTCGGGTATTGAGGCCGGCGAGAGGGAGAGGCGGAGCTGGGGAGCGAAGCTGGAGTTGCGCAAGGAGGTGTGGAGCACTTGTGCACGAAATGGAGGGCGCTGCGGTGGAAGAGGGGCGGCGCACGGGGAAAACCTAAGGCGGCGGCCATGGTGGAAAATGGCTTCGCCATGGACGGCCTTGGGCAGCGGCTTCCGGGCGAAGGGAAACGGGGATGGACGACGCGTGGGGCTCCACAGGTGCGCGAGGACGGGCGGTGCCTAATCCGGCATGGGCGCCGGCAGCGAGCAGACTGTGGCCGGTGGCCCTGGCCGCTGTGCCATTGCTTGTTCCAAGAAGTTCCCTCCTATCTACGATTTTGCCACTGCACTGCTGGTTCTGTTTTGGCCCATAGAATTTAATCCTTTTGATATTTTTGCAAACCAAAAATTGTGGGTGTTCAGTGAATTGGGATGAGCAACTTTTGTTATAGGCAAAAGTTCAAATTTTGCATGTAAAAATTTATAAAAATTGATGAACAGGTGCTATTTTCAAACTCGGTTTGAATTTTATAGGAAAATGTGCCACCCTAAAAATTTGGAAAAAAATGTCCTAAAATCATGTTTGGATCTCCTCTACAAGGATATGCAAAAATATTGGCATACTTGTGTTGAGGATCCTTGAGTTTTAAGTAGTTGGGTTTAAACTACATTTGAATTTAAAATTTTTCAAATACTCTAATTCATTATTTCATGTGTTCACTCCTTTAATTAGTGCTCAATTCCTGTAATTAAGGTTTTCACATTGCTTACATGCTATTATGTGACATGGGATGTCACATCCTCGTCCGGATGTTGGGAATGAGGTAGCTCTCCTTCGAACAACACCACGTGACAAAGGGGCTAGGGCGACTCGTAGCTCGTCCACCCCGCCTAATAACGATGAACGTTTGATCGAGCACTGTTCCACCTCCGCCTCCAAGGAAGGAGTTATCTAGCACGAAAATAAGTAAGTAGACTTTTGTAGTACTTATGAATTCACGACTATGTATATAGTTATCGATATATTAACGACTTGGCATGCGGTCGTAACATGGCATAAAGGCGTGGCGGCAGCATATAGGAGCAAGAATAAGGAAGTGGTGCCACATGTTCCTGTTCCGCCTCGTGGCGTCCTAGAAGGAGTTTGGGATCTCACACAAGACGACTTCCCTACCTATATGCATGGCATGCCACTACTACCAGCGAGATGTATTGAAAAAGAAGCCATGGATATTTAAGTACTTTCATCCATGGTACTTAAATGCATGTAGCAAGGGTGTCCAAGTTATCGCGGCAAGGATCTCTCGGAGAGGTTTTTGGACAAGAGGGATATTTTGACTTAAATGTGCCTTTTGAGGAGATCCATGCTCTGTACCGTCTCCAACGCATGGATTCAACCCTCGTTACCGTCTAGTGCCTGTAAGTGTTTTTTACCTTTATTATATTTCCAAGCGAATGGCACATGAATTCAACCGACTACCCTTTTTCATCGCTCGGAATGTGTCGTCACTCCGGTGCCTCAAATGAAGTCGGATATCTAAACCCAACCGCCATTAGCCAAAGCGCGATGAATCCAAAGATTACCGATAATCATCCCCTATTGGTCGAAAAGAAGGTGACCAAGCCCAGAAGGCAACAAGTACATGTCCAAGCGGTTAAGGATGCAAGGAGATGTATAGCAACCCACATGGGGAGACGCATGTACGAATGGAGAGAGAGACGATGCATTATGGCTCTATATAACTTTGAGTAAGTTTTCGTAACCTGCTACTTCTTGTGCAAATCATTATTTCACTTAGATAATGACATAATGACATATTTTATAGTGACCATTGGATTGCTTTCATGATACATCCGAAACTCGCGAGAGTTTGGGTGTTTGACTCTTTGGATTATGATCCTAAGAGGTACAAGGATTTCATGGACGCCCTGAATAGGTAATTACGAGATATTCAATGAACTATCATTTTTTATAGACTGCATTATGCTCGTTGCTCATTTGCTTTTTTATATTAGTGCCTATAAATGCTATCTCGAGCTTGGTGGTGACCCTCATCCAAAACGGACCAACCTTGGATACAAAACGCATTATCCGGTACTATTATCTCATATCATGGTCTTTTCTTTTATTAAATTAATTAATGTCTCGTATATGTAAAGTAACTTAACAATTTCCTTGTTTTGTAAACCGTTCAAAACAGCGTCTTGGGATCGTGACCTGTGGCTACTATGTCCGCAAATACATAAGCGTTGGAAAAGGGGAATATACTACATTCCCTACGAAAGAACCGGCCCCATGGAAAGATGTAAGTATTTAGTTTTTTTGCATTAGTATATTAGTTTTGTATTACTTAACAAACATGTATTGATTCTATAATTTATTCGTGGCAGCAACGCTATGAAAAGCCAAAAACAGGTTCCTACTTAGAAGAAAGCACATTCGAGCTCATTGTAGCCAAACTCCTCCGCTTCATGATTCGTGAGTTCCGTAGTGAAAGAGGCAAGTATTTTGATCCTCTAAGTGATGTTGCATTGCATGAAGAGTTGTATAGCTACAGCGGTCAAAAGGACCACCAAGATGCAATTGTGCAAAATACCAAGACAGAGGAGCAGAGATTGAAGGCACTAGAGCCGAAGTGGCCGGATAAGTTGTAATTTAGTTGTGTTTTGATGGATGAATATTGTGTATTGGAAACATGATGTATATGTATGTGGATATAAATGCTTTAATGATTATTTCTATGGTCTTGCGTATATATAGTGTGAATGTATTTTCAGTTTTGTAAATATATTTGATTTTGTCACCTAGAAAATAAAATAAATATCAATAATTATATCGAGTTCGAAAAATGCTAGTAATATCGGTCATGATGATGTCACTAGCGAGATATTGCTTGTTTAGGCCAGCAATATAGGGTAGATGACATCATCGTGCACGATATTGGCAAAACCACAACAAAATCGGGCATAGTGATGTCATTTGCCCGTTATTGAAGGGTCACACAGCAATATTGGGCAGCGTGATGTCAGCTGACCGCTATTGTAGGATGGCCCTTGAATAGCGGGCGGGATGATGTCATCCGCCCGCTATTGCTGGGTTACCCTGCAATAGCGGTCAGCTGACATCACGCTGCCCGGTATTGCGGGGTTTCCTACAATAGCGGGTGGTCATGGGCGCTTTTGTTGGTCCGACCCTACAATAACGTGTGCGTAATAGCGCCCGGAATGCCCGATTTTGCGGGGCCAAAACGTCCGCTATTGCAGGGTCGAATCCTAGTAGTGCGTTCAACGACATGCCCAAGGCGTAACCAGTGTACTCTTCAACGGTCCTCAACCCTTGCAACCACCGTGCCATACACCTCACCTCCGGGTCGGTGAGATATCCGGCCCACTTTACAATTCACAAGCTACATAGGTTTACCAATCCCCATAAGAAAGGTATGCAAGTGGTACACAACTCAAACTTGTTCGCTGAGCCACAATAGGGTGTTCTCAAATTTTACCAATTATCACATTCAAGTGTAGCATAAGCAATATGTGAGTATCCCATTATATCGTTGACTCCATAAGCATGGCATAGCATTTCTATCGAGGGAATGACACATAGTCTACATAGGACATATAAGAAAATTTACGCAAGTGGATTTCCAATCAATTCCTAGAACGTAAATGCACATTCATGATCCTTAATATAGTGATAGAAGAAAGCATTTTGAATTAATAGGAATGCATCGGGGCTTGCCTTGAGAGTGATCGAAGTTAGTATTAGCTTCACAAGCGTTGAGAGTAGCAAAGGCTTCTTCCGGCGGAATCAATTCAACGTCGTCACCTAGAGGATGAATTGCGATGCATAAGTAAGATGAATACAAGGTTGACGATGACGGTAATGGATGGGTGCTGTTTTGTATAAACATCATATGCATAATTTAGTAAAACTTATCTTCGTGGAATTTCTTAGTATGCCCAACACATAATTTGCTCTCTTTTAGTGGAGTTAATTAATTTAACCGAGTGTAGCACTAACATACATGAACTATGGCTTAATCTAAAGTACAGGAGCGTTGTGGTTCACATGTATGTTCAGATTTAAAAGATTAGCAAAGTTTAAACGCAAACCAATGTAATTTAGGGTTAAGTGAAGTTTATCATCACATGCGATGACGGTGACTAAAATTTAGAAAAGCGGTTACTGAAATTAACACATGCATGAAATTAACGGGAACATTCTACGAAAGTGATAAGGATGGACTAAATGACATTATGGAGAGTCAACATTTACATAACATGCTGAAAATTAAACCTTTTCTTAATTTAACAAAGGGGCAACAAAACAAATATTTATCATGCTTAAATTTAAACATGGGATTTTATGCAAGTGTAAAGGGATATGGTGAGCAGATCTACCAAGTTTCATGCCAAAATACCATTAATGCCATAACCTGAAAAATATGCAATGAAATGGAGCTTTTCCAGTCCCGAAATTCAAGTGTACTCGGATGCATGCTCTGTCCAAGTGTTATCCAAATTGGACTTATATTTTGAAACTTATGACTTAAGTGAGTTTTCAAAGATTGTCTTTTAACATTTTTGTAAATATATGAAAATGACCAAAATGTACGAGCTCATGTTACTTTTCTGAAAGTACACGTTGTGTAGTTTCTAAAAAATTTAGTGTGCAATTTTTGGACAAATTTGAACGAAACTTTGCTTTATTTACGAAATTGCCACTGGGCAAATTTTGAACGAGAGGGCGGCGCGGGCTCCGGCGTGCGGTGGACGGCGCCTACGAGCTCGGGCGCGGCGGTGCTCTAGGACAGCGCATGAGCTGCGCTTAGGCCAAGAGGAGCTCGTGCGACGGGGAGTTCGTGTGTGGGGGCCACGGGGCCCGCGGCGGCCGGAGACGGGGCGCGGTTAGTGGCGGTGCTTGCGGGCCTACGGCGGCGGCAGGCGTCCAACATAGGGGAAGAGAGAAGGCGGGGCGAGGCCCAAGAGCTTCACCCGGCGGAGGGGAAGAGCGGCGCGGGGTTGCCCGGTGGAGAGGATGACCGGGAGTGGGGGCTCGACGGTGAGGTGGGGACTCGCGGCGGCGCCGGCGCTCGGTTTCCTCCAAATTCCCGTTGATTCGCTGCGAGGGAGAGGGAGCGGGTTAGGCGAGAGGCGAGAGGGGGTCCTTGCGCGCGGCTTGGCGAAGAGAGAAGGGGAGTTTGACCTCTCTAGGCGGCTCGGTTTTCCGTCCGTGCACGAGTTGCGGGGGAGGAGAGGGCGAGGCGGCGGTGCGGAGCGCTGCAGGGGAAGATGGGGATGCGGTTTGTGGCACATGGGGGCTTTGTGACATCCCATGTCACATAATAGTGTGACACCCCGTGTCACAAATTCACGATGTTACTGTGCTAAAAAGAAATTTGCATGTACAAAACACTTATCATTTGGCTAAGCACATGAAATAATGGGTTAAAGTCCTATTAGGGTTTTTAATGGTCCAAAACCCTAGCTAGTGAGATCTCCAACATTTTCCATGGGGGTGACCCTAAATTTTTGCACAATCTGGTAGAGTACCTCAAGCCATGAATTTAGGACATTTTTCCTGAATTTTTGGAGCAGCACAAATTCCTAGAAAAATCCAACTTCAATTTGAAACAGCACCTGTTCATCAATTTTTAGAAATTTTTACAATTCGAATCTGAACTTTTGCCAATAACAAAAGTTGTTCCTTACAACGCCGTGGACCTCCAGAAAATTTGGTTTGCGAAAATTCCAAAAGGATCGAATTCTATGAGCAAATTACAGAGAAGGGCATCGGTGGCAAAACTGTAAATTGTGGGAATCCCATTTGAACAGAGGCCGGCACGGTGGCCGGGGCCACCGTCGGCGGCGCTCGCCGCCGGTGCCCATGCCGGTTAGGCGCCGCCCCGTCCTTCCTCCGCTGTGCAACTCCACGCGTCGAGCATCGCGTCCTTCCTTCGCCGGGAAGCTCGCCCGCGCGGCCGTCGATGGCGGGGAGAGAGTCGCCATGGCCGCCGCCCGGACCATTTTCCCCGTGCGCCGCCCTCTCCGCATTTCAACGCCCCGCATTTGCGCGCTAGCCCTCGCCGGCTCCTTGCGCATCTCCCCACCCAGCTCCCGGCCTCCCTTCGCCATCCGAGGGCTACAATTCCAAGAAGAACCGACGAGCCCTCGTCTTTCTTCCCCTGCGCCGGCGAGCTCAAATCCGCCCCACTCGGGTGAGCTCATGCTCCACCTTGGCCTCCGGAGGGTGCGCGGGATCCTAACGCAACTCCTTGCTTTGCCCTAGGTTGAACCAAGCCGCGGCCGTGGAGAAACTTGCGTTCTTCCTCACTGCCGGCCACCGCGCCCGCCACCCCGTCGTCGCCAGCCCGCTTCGGACCACCTCAGCCTGCACCGACCCCGCGCCGTTCATCCCCGTGCGAAGGTGCAGCTCTACGCCTCGCCCATTCCCTTCCTCATGGCCTCGGCGAGATCGTGCTCCCACGCCGGAGCCGCCGCGTCCGCCATGGCTCGATGCGAGCTAAGCTCCGTCCACTCTCTCGCCTCGCCACCACCACCAATAGATGCGCCATCCAAATCTACGCACAGGCGGTCAAGCCCGACCCCTGCGGCGAGCCCTGCCGCCGCTTCGACGAGCCCCCCCCCGCGCGTGACACTTAGAAAAAAATTTCGAATCGTGCTGAAATTTCGTAAACGTCAAGGATTTTAGAAAAATCATAACTTGAGATTTACGCCACGGATTTGAATGATTCAAAGTGGATTGGAAAGTTTGTAACCTGCACTTTAACATGGAGTACATGAACACCTATGGTTATATAGTAAAATTTAATTTTTGAGCAAGATAAAAAGGCTATCATGACCACGCTGCTTAACAAGATTGCATTTTGAAAATGGTGTAACTTCTGTGTCCTGGATCCAAACTTCATGAGCAAAGGCTCTTTGGAAACTAGATGACATGTACTTTAACGTGGTAACATAATCCAAGTAATTCATATGTGGAAAAATAAAGATACGAGTACTCTAAAGTGCTAATCTGTTATGCCCGCGTGACAACTTGGCGTTTTTGAAATTCAATAACTTTTTAAATACAGCTCCAAATAAAACAACGATACGTTCGTTGTAAACCTTGAACTATGTACTTTACATGACCCAACATGATTTACCTAAGTTCTATAGCGAAATATTAAAATTTGAACACCCTAAGATGGCTTCGCAGTCAGCCTATCAACCCAGACTTAGCTAAAACAGAACGGCTGAGAAATTTTGCTAGGTTCAAGTTTGTCTATTTTGCTTGCTGTTTGATGAAATATTTCATAGTTGCATGGTATGATTAAGCATGCCATCATCATATTTATATTTTGGGCAAGAACAGTCATCTCTCATGTATAAGTTATTGTATAAATTTTTGCACAAATGAACATGAGTGCTAATTAACTTGGAAAATGATGAAAACATCACCCTAAGAAGTGAGCACCAAGTTTTAGTATAATAAATTGATGAACACCAGATTGGTCATAGGCTATACCAGGAAATGTGATGAAATAAATCACTCCGAGATTTGGTCACATGATTATTGAGATATGACCACAACACTAAACGTCATCGTATGCATATATTTGGTCATATGAATGATTCATGCCACTCGTTTCCATAAGGAAGCCTACCCTACTTCCTTGATCTAAAAAAATCAGCATGTTCATTTATGCTAGATGATGGAAAATTTACCTAATTAGAAGGTTGTCCCCATGAAACAAACCACACGTACCAACATCACAACCATGTCATCACGTTCCGTGAACATGTTTAATTTATGCAAACGTTTCGTTACGTTATATTATTGAGAAAGTTCCATGAACTATAGAAATATGAACTCATCCATTACTCATACATTACATGTGCATCCATATAGGAACCCCGACCGGAGCTGAAGATCAAGGAGGGCACCAACTTGAAGTGAGCGAGTTCGAGTGTGCTAACTACGAACCGAATCAAGGCAAGCCCCGGAGCATAACCTATGTTTTAGAGTTCTCTTTATTTTCACATACGTCTATGATGTATTGTGCATTTACGTTTAGGAGTTGCTCGGAAACCTAGTTGCACTAGATTCCCGTATCCCGTGGTCTTGGTTAAGTATAATCCTAATCGCTAGTGCTATGCTCAATAATTTCATCGGTAGCAACACCGAGTGATTTGGAGATCACCCGGTCTAGGGATTAAATTTTGGTTACCCTCACATGATTAATTGGAGACCGTACGGGGAAGAGCATGTGTAGGATGCGGTGACAAGGTTGGCCCTTGTGCGCCATAGCCCCGTATGTGTCGGTCAAGGACCGTTCGTTGTGACTCCGCGAGCAAGTATTGAGTTGTGTACCAAATGCATACCTTCGTATGGGAGTTGGTAAACTGATGTAACTTGAGAGTCGTAGTGTTGGACGGTCTCTCCACCCTTTGTGCAAAGTGTTGGTCACGGTGGATGCACGGGTTTGTGAGTAGATGGAGGGTGTGTTATTACCCTTGGACCCGACGCTACTGTGGTTGCATGTGGAATGCACACTCGGAGGGCGGACCCGGTTCATATCTATGGTGATCTTGTGAAAGGTGGCCATACGTGTTCTTAAATGATGCGTATGTCGTGCATTTGGGTTGCCCCTGCAGGGTGTAAATCGATATATATCGCCGTCCCTCACGGTGATGAGTACCACTTATCTCGAGCAGATTGCATCGTAGTAATAAGAGAATATGATGATTAAGCTTGTTGTTTTTGAATATTAAATTCATGTATTGCAACCATGCTTGTTAGTCTTGCTCACAAAAATTTATGATTATGTTTCCACCCTCTTAACTTGGCTAAAATATGAGTAAGACAAATTCTATAAGTGCTGTTTTTGCAAGTTCCCGCAAGCCAGGTCAAGCCCCATGCATGTTAGGGTCGGTTCTTAGAACCATTTTTGGCGGGTAAGCCTTGCGGAGTATATTAGATACTCAGGGTTTGTGTTGAAATTATTTTCAGGATTCCCGCAGCCCGATTATTGTGATTGCTGCGGGAAGTATGTGTGTCAAGGTGAGGAACCTCGGGAGTGGACCGTGGAGTGGGTTCCCGCTTCACCGACTCAAGAGTGAGACCATGCCGTATGGGCTGGTGTGGTCCTCCTAGCTAAGCTATATATATATACATATATGTACCGTCGAGATGTTTACGCTTCCGCAAAGACATTATCAAGTATTGTAAAACAACACTACACTTATGTATTGTAATCTGAAATCCGAACAATGGCTTGTAATAATTAAGAGATTATGTATGAAAATTGCTACTCAAGCATTTCCCTATGTAATAAAAATGGTGAATGTATCCCCGATGTATGTGCAATGTACGTTCGCTTCGTCGAATGTCTTCCGATACGATCCTGTTCGACAATCCCTCTCGCTTCGCGAGGTAGGGGTGTCACAGCTGGTATCGAGCCGTGTCGGGATATGCCTTACACTACGGATCATTCTAAAAATCACGAACACATTTATACGGTGAGGAACGACCTAGAAAGCCCAATTAAGGTCTATAATAGAAGTAGTAGTGGCAAACTAACCCTGGGTTATGCTTGTTTAAATTTTTGCAACTACGGCCCGGCCCATGTATGTTTGCAATTTAAATTAGCGCTCCGTGCCCGCGGAAGTAATAATACGGGACAATGTTGGCTCGTGGCAATCCACGGGGCGGTTCTTTCTATGAACCGTTACTATGAGGAAGATGATGATATGAGGAAGTTGATGAGATTGTGGAATAGTTGTTTTCATAGTTTCTTTTGAATTTGATGTAAGGTTTCGAAATGGTCTCTTGCAGGTACGCTAACCACGAAATTTAGATCATATAGTTTCCGTGATGAGATCGTGTGTGTGTTGCCACAAAAACGAGTGGTCGGCTATATATAGACCAATCACGTTATTTTATTTTTGGAAAGGACGTAGGTTAACGGCATTTCATGTCATCATTCATGTCATGCATCACAATTGCATAAGATAATTGATCAAGAATGCAAAAACACGGTCGCGAACAACTCACCAAAATCTGAACACAATTCGTGCATGACATCCGAAAATCGAGCGAGAAAAACCCCACCCGATCGATAACGAAACCCTAACGGACTATCGGTTTCACGAAAACGGTCACAACTTTTAAATCGTTCACTCAAACGAAACGATTAAACACAATCTGGAAAGCTCATAACACGTACCATCACCTTGGCATGATGATCCAAGCAAAACAGAGAAGGGTAGCAGTGGCATTTTGGTAATTAGTTGGAATCCTGGTGAACGGTTCTCGAACAGAGCAATGGGCCACCGTCCGGCAACTCCTGGCCGCCGACGCCCATGCCGGCCGTGACGCCGGCCGTCCTCGAGCTCCAGCTCAGCTCCCATGCGTCGATCATCAAGAATCGTGTGCAATCCACGCGAGATTTCCAACCATCGATCATCGCCTCCCCTTTCTCTCTCTGCCACCATGACCCGAGGTCACCGCCCCCGCCCTGCGCCTTCCCCACTCGTTCCCGGTAGCCACTGCGCACTTGCGCAGGTTCTCGGCTCTCCTGCGCAGCACCCCAAGCTCCCCTATCCTCTCGCATCCGACGAAGCGGCCGGAGATTTTGGGAGTTCTTCCCCGCCTTTAGCCCAACCGACCGCCATGGCCGTCGGAACCAATTCGACCGGATAGGTGAGACATCCTTCGGATCCCCGTCGGTAGAACATGCCCAAGAAGCTTGCGCATCCTCCCCTACCTCATTCCAGGGCCTTCCTTGCAGGGAATCGTCCGGAATCGCGCTTAAGGATTACCGTCGACCGCCGGGACCCGCCCCTCCCCGACGAGCCCTACGTTCGAGGCCTTCCCCGCCCCAATTGGACCCATGCCGAGCTTCGCTGCACCAACGTGAAGCTTCTGCCACTCAAACCCCGTGTCGAGTGTAGCAACTAGCTCTAGCAACACCGGTGTGGAGGAAAATGCGTAGATGTCCTTGATGGCCTTGTGGGCCGCCTTCATTGCGTCGCGGCGACATTGCTCCTCCTCCATGCGCTTGGCGGATTCCGCGTCGGACCCGTCCCAACGCTTGGCCGACATTTGGACGGTGGCGGCGAGCGATTCGATGGCCTCCATGTTCTCGCCCATCGCCTTGAGGATGTTGCTGATGTTCTTCTCCATGGCGGTGAACTGCTCCTTGTAGAGCTTCCGGAACGTCGGGATTTCGGACGGCGCGGATTCCTTCGAAGTGCTCATGGCAGCGGTGGCAAAGGGATCACCTAGTCTCTAGATACCAGATGTTAAAGTGCACCCTCACCCTAGCTAGGGCAAGGTGCGGCTGCTGCTGCTAGGGTTGCGGCGGGGAGGGAGAGGGAGGTGCGCGGCGAGGGAGGCGGAGGAGGGGGGAGGTGTGCGTAGGGAGAGGAGAAGGAGGTGCGGCAGCAGGGTAGCAATAAGATTTCTCTTTATTGCTTAATGAGATCAGGTACAATACCCCTATTTATATAGGGGGAGATCCTAACTTGACAACTACTCCAACTTGGAGATATTCCAAACCTATTACAACTCAAACTTGCTAATTAAATCTCGAATTCCTAAACTTATCTCAACTTCCTAAATCTATCTAGAACCTGATCTCATTATTTTTAGAAATACTTGGCACTGCTCCTAGCCACTTTGGAAAGCCGGACCCGCACCCAAGTGGGGCCACGCGCGCCTGCCAACCGCACTCCGACTCGGGTGCGGCCTCCCTGGCGGCACGCCTAGGGCAGAGGCGGCCCCAAGGCGGCGGGCCACCCCTGGTGGGTCGGGTTGGCCCATAACAGATCCTACCTTTGTAGTTGTTTTCTTTCCCAGCGTCCTTCATTCATTGACTCGGCCATCCTCCCTGATGTGCCTGATACCATTTGGATGGACCTGCATTAGAGCACCACAGGTGGAGTACTTTCCCTCTTTAATTTACTCCAAACTTAAGATTATTAGATTGCCTACTGAATATATTTTTCGTACTATTGGTTATTGCTTTGCATCCCAGATCATAGGTGGTAATGTATAGATGCATAGATATATAGTAATGTTGGTTACTGCTTGACACCCTAGATAGACTGTGCGATAGATGCAATTGTGTGTTTCTTTTTTGAGAGAACGATAGATATACTTGTTGTGTGGTAACTTTGTTGGGTCGTGGTTAATCAGGTGAAAGATGCCCCTTTCATAACACGAACTGCCCTCACTGATAGTTGTTCTGTTTCTTTACTGGACTTCCACGTGCTGAACAAAATCCCATAAGATCAATATGACATTTTGGTCATGATTTCTCAGAGCACTCCTAAATTGCATAATAGTGCTTAACGAAATGTTATCTTTCTGCCCACGACTTTACCTTTTCAGGTGAATCATTTGCTGCAAATTGCCCAGAAATACCAATCCACTGCTGCAGAAAGTGGTCCTACTAGGGTGTCAAACAATGACGCACAAACCATTTGCAGCATGTGAGTGAATATATCTTAATGTTATGACTCCATTCTGTAGTGGTCTTTTGCACTTTAAGGTTTGTGATTGCATCACGGCAACTAGCGAAAAATCTGGAGCACCATACCTTAAATGATCATGGACTTTCAAAACGATATGTTCACTGCCTTCAGGTAGTAAAATTTCTGCTTGCCTTATGCCCTTTTAATCTTCAATATTGGTCGATAATTTCTTCTGAGAATTTATTCAATTATTGGCATTTGTATCGCATCTTTCATACATTTATCTATATGCATCAAGCACACTGACGATAATATATCCATGTTAGATATCGGAGTTGGTAAGTCACATGAAGGACTTGATTGAGTTGACTAGAAAGAACAATCTTGGTCCTCCTGGTATGTATGATCAATGATCATGCACACTTATCTGTTGACATTTTCAGTTTCTACCTTACTGTCAATCATTTAACTCTGAATAACCTGTGAGGAGGATCCCGGTCAATGTTTTGTCCAAAGAGCTTACTTTTAAAAATAGATAGCTATTTAATTGTTCTACAGAAAGCATAAAATAATTGTTCTATTGATAAGAAAAAATCCTAGGCGATCTGACCTTGGAGAACTTCAGGTATATATGATAGTGGTCCATTCCGTAGCAAATATCTCTACTGCATTGGGACGAAATGGATGTGATTGTGCATTGATGTTCACTGAACCAGGCAAAATGAGCAGCTGTCCAAGTATAGAGACACAAAGACAGCCTGAAATATCATGCTCACACGGAGCTCAAGAAACTCATTGAGGTGAACCCATTATTCCGGGACAAGCTGAATTTCCCACCATTAAAAGCCTCTAGACTTCATACATTGATCAATCAAAGGTGCGCTATCAATTTAAATTTTGATATGCTTCTGATCACACATTGCATTATTTTGGAATATCCAGTATGTAATTTGTTAATTAAAATTTCAATGTATTCATTTTAAGTAGCCATTAAGGTGTGGTATAAATTTATGCTCATTGCATGCTAGCATTATATATTCACATGGAAAAGGTTGCTTAAAGATGTGGGTGTTTTCTATTTCTGGCCTTTGTATTTTTTTCTTCTCATTTGGATGCTAAATAACCTGCATACATATTCCTAAATAATGACGGAGGAACAAGGAAATAAAAGATGATTGTCAAGTCATCGAAGTACTTTGAGATATGTTATTGTGATTTATTTTCCAATGTCTGGCAAAGGGGGATGGTTATCTTTTTTTTTTAGAGGAAGAGGGATCGTTATCTCACAGACTAGAACAAGACTAGAACATAACATGCACTCCACCACAACTGAGGCATTAATGGAGTTCGGAGGGCGTTGATGTTTCCCTTTTTGTTTCCTAATTGTAGTTCTTTCTGTTGGAACACCTGTTTTCTTTTTTGGGCACTGCTATTTCCCTTTGGTTTGTCTTTTTTCTTTGGGTATTTCTTTTGAGATTGCTTCGTGTGCTTTGAGCATTTCTTCCTTTTCATATCCTGGTTGGCAAGATATCATTGAATGATTGCCTTCGACCAAACAGCACATTATATGGATATACTATGTCTACGATGTCAAATTTGATATTCTCGTTTTGACTCCTCCCTTGTCCATTGGATCCGGAGAACGAAACTTTGAGGGTGATGCAGCCTATGGGATGAATTGGCTGCCCTCCGAAGCCCTGCACGGGGGTGTACGAACGTTGCAAGTCCGCTCTGAGTAAATCCCATTTTCTCCAAGGTATTCCATAGCAAAACATGTGTTGAACTACCTCCGTCAACAAGAACTTTGTGCAAATCAAAGCCATGAATATTGACCCTCATCACAAAGGCATCATCGTGTGGATAAATCATTGGCCTGAAGTCAGCTGCTGAAAAGCCCACCGGCACGTCCATCCATTTGTGGAGTCCAAGCGGCGGACAAGCAGCTACGTGAGAGACCTGCCCGATGTAGTCCCTACGCTGTCTCTTGGATGGAAAATCCCTGCTATTTCCTCCGGTGATCATGAGGATCGTCCCCTTGGATCCTTAACTGCACGCATACCGACCTGGTTCCGCCGACGGGGCTTGATGCATCACCCTTGATCCTGATTGATGAGCCTCGGTAGTTCGTACTGCCGGAAAGACGGACGATGCCTACTCAAGCTGAGCTAGCGGTGGATAATGAGCCGGCTGTGCAGACCCGTATGATGGAGCGTACAAGGATGGGACATAGGGCAACATGAATGGTAGAGGCGGCGGTGGTGGCAGCGCTTGCGAAGGTTTCAAAGGCGTGTAATGACCGGTATGCATTATCGAGCGAGGGCCTTCGGATTGCCCCTTCGCCTTGCCGCACACATTGCCTTGATTTCTTCGGAATTGTTGGTAGTGTGATTTGCCCCTGAACCACGATAATAGCAGAAGAAGCCCCGTGACCTGTTCCTAAGAAATTCCTTTCGAGTCTTAAACTCGGCACTAGTACTACCCGGTCCCTCACGAGCGTGGAATTCGATGGTGCAACACACGGAACACACAGGAACACGCGATTTTAGACAGGTTCAGGCCCTCGAATCGAGAGTAATACCCTACGTCCTGTATGTTATTTATTGCTTTTAGCGATTTGCTAATTGCAAGATGTCGAGAGAGTTTTCGAGGGGTCCCTGCTCCGCCTTATATGTCCGGGGAGCTAGGGTTACAATCGAGTCCTAGTCGATTACATGAATTACATATATGGAATTCTATCTCTGACTTTCTTTATTAATCCGTAGTCCTAATCAGACTACAAATTGTTCAATATCTTGCTCCTCAAGTCATTGTCTACCGGTCTTAGTATCTGCCTTGTTTCCATACCGGTATACGGGATCTTCTATTATCCCGGATCGGTCGAAGACCGATCCGTTGCCTATCGCCATTATCCGTATCTTCCTTAATTTGCCACTATGTCTCTGCGTATCCATTCCTTCACCATCTCGTATACCCATAAGGCAAATATACGACAATTCCTGCCTCGGCCTCTACCTCGGCCACTTCCTCCGTTACCGCCGACTAAGAAGACCCCTGCGATTGTTCCGAAGGATGATTTTCTTGCTCGAGGGAAATCTTGCTCCACATTGTATACATTCTTTGACATCTTCTGCTGGTTCCCCTCATGCCCGAACTCATCCGGGCGCTTCTCTCCCCTTTGGTCGGATTGATGACGCCAACCTTCCTTGGCATTTTGTATAGCTTCCTCTACCCTCACTTGACCTTCCAATATCCAGAGCAAGTGGTCTAGAGTTTGCGGTCGCTTTTCCCCGATTCTTCTTCGGGCTTCACAAATATGAAGGCCCCATGCTACAGATTCTAAGACAATGGATTCTGGTAGGTCAGCCACTTGACACTTCGGATGCATAAACCTCTTAGTGAACTGTGCCGGTGTTTCTCCTTCTCTTTGACAACACGCTGCTAGGTCTCCGCTGTTTAGCTCCTTCGGGTGAGACCACGAAAGTGCACCGATAGGGCTTTTTTAGCTGCCTCCAAGAGTTGATAGATCCAGCTGACAACCTGGAGTATCAAGTGCTTGCTATGCCTTCTCGTGCCAATGGTAACGCCCTTGCTTTAATGGCATCTCCTCCGCCAGCAGTCTCAACCGTTGTTTCATAACGTATAAAGAACTCTTTCGAGTCGGTTGTCCCTCCGTAAACCGGGAGTTTAACCCCGGCCAACCGATGCGGCCGGACCGCTATTTGCAGCTCCCGTGTCAAGGGTAAAGAAGGGTCCACCTCGACCCCCTGGTCCGGACCTACAGCCGAAGGGACAGCATTTCGCCTTGGTAACGGGTCCTGCCGAGGCTGTATTATCTGCCCGAGCCCTTGATCTTGCGGAGACAACTCCTGAAAGACTTCATCAGCTGGGGCCCTACGTTCGACATGTTTGCTCTCTTGAGAACCTCCAGCTGCCTTGTCAATAACTCCCGAGTCTTTATGACAGCTTCCAGCCTTTCCTTGTACCCTTCTTCTTGCCTTGCGAAGTTTTCCATGGCTCGTTTCCTTAACTCGCGCTCTTCGACTAATTTCCTTTGGTTGTACTCGTGCTTCCGGTTGAGCTGCGAGAAGACTTACTCGCTCCTCTCTCCGAGCTTGCTCCTCGGGATCCCCGAGTAGCATTTGATGTTCTTCCCTTCGAGCTTGCTCTTCACGCTCTGCAAGAAGCCCGGCGTTGTCTTCCCTTCGGGCTTGGCCTTCACACTCTGCGAGGAGCCTGGCATTGTCTTCCCTTCGAGCTTGACCTTCGCGCTCGGCGAGAAGCCCGGCATTTTCTTCCCTTCGAGCTTGACCTTCGCGCTCGGCTAGAAGCCTGGCATTGTCTTCCATTCGAGCTTGCTCTTCACGCTCTCTTTCTTGGCTTTGTCTTTCCAAGTCCGGACGATCCCGCTGCGACCCGAGGTCTTCCGGGGTGACTCGCACCGACGCTTCACGGCCCCTTCGGTTCCAGCTGAAGTTCTTTCATTGGCTACCCCTTCGGTCATGTCGGCTTGTACAAGTACGCCTTCCACATGAGCCACCGTGCCCCCCAGCTCTGCTGCTGTGGAACCCTAAGGGTCACCAATCCTTCGACTTCCGGTATATCCTCCGGCCATTACGTAGGCTTTTTTGTTCGTTCCCCACGGACGGCGCCGGCTGTTGTGGTTACGAAGGCCACAAGCAATAAGGATTGGGCCAGCCCAAGGTGTCCCGGAGATATTAATGGGCTACGGGACTACAAAGGTCCTTGGGCTAGGTCTAATGAAGAGGAACAGGAAAACTACGAAGGAAGCAAGTGGTTGAGGGTGTCACGAAGGACCCCATACGATGGCTCTCATTTCAGTTACAGCGATGTTACAGGGAGAGTTTGAATCGGGCTGATGTGATGGGCTCGGAGAGTACTTATAGCCCATACTCTCTCAACCCTAATTATCACTATCAGCCCACACAAGTTACACTTATGACCTTTCTATTCTATCTACTCTTGGGCCGAATTCCCTCTTCATGCCCTTGTTGGGCCTTGGTTGAGCCAAATCCTCCCCACCAAGTGCTTCTTTGGGCCTTGAGGTGCTTGCTCCGAGGCCTTGTTGGGCTTGTTTCCTTCCGGGCCGGCCTATTGGGGTAAGGTGGTGATCTTCCCCCAACATGTACCGAATGGATACCTTCGTAATGGAGTTGGTAAACCGATGTAACTTGAGAGTCGTAGTGTTGGACGGTATCTCCACCCTTTGTGCTATGTGTTGGTCACGGTGGATGCACGGGTTTGTGAATAGACGTAGGGTGTGTTATTTACCCTTGGACCCGACGTTACTCGTGGTGCAAGGGGAACCCACACTCGGAGGGTGGACCCGGCTGATATCTATGGTGATCTCGTGAAAGGTGGCCATACGTGTTCTTAAATGATGCGTATGTCGTGCATTTGGCTTTCTCCTACAGGATGTAAATCGATATATATCGCCGTCCCTCGCGGTGATGAGTACCACTTGTCTCGAGCAGATCGCATCGTAGTAATGAAGTGAATATGGATATTATGCTTGCTGATTTTGAAATACTTAATCCTGGTACTGCAACCATGGTTGCTAGTCTTGCTCATTAAATTTACGTTTATGTTACAACCCTCTTAATATGGGTAAAAGATGAATTTAGGTTTGAGGCGCTGTTTTTGGCTATTTCCTGCAAGCCCGGTCGGCCCCTGCATACTAGGAGTCGGTTTTAGAAACCATTTTTTGTCGGGTAAGACTTGCAGAGTATATTAGATACTCAGGACTTTGTTGTTAACATTTTTGTGCAGGTGAGATTATCGAGCAGAATGGGCACATCTATGGGCTTGATGTGTTACATTTTAGGCAACTATCGTCGAGATTATGTTTACGCTTCCGCTCATTGTATATAGATGTATATTAAATCTGAATTTCGAACTCTATGTATAATAATAACTTGAACTTCAGATGTAAAATATTTCACTAATGTATCTAAACATGTATCTGAAAATTGTGGATGTATCGTTAACATATGTGCAATGAACGTTCGCTTTGTCGAATGTCTCCCGATACGGTCCTGTGCGACAATCCCTGTTGCTTTACAAGATAGGGATGTCACGGATGGTATCGGAGCTAAAATGGGGACATGCCGTACGTTAATGATCATTCTTAAAAATTGCAAACGCGTTTTTCGGTGAGGAGCGACCTAGTAAGCCCAATTAAGGTCTATAATAGTGTATAAAGTGGCAAACTAACCCTGGGCTATGATTGTGACATCCGATGTCACGAATTAGCGTTAATGACGTAATCACGCTCTAATCACATCCGTAATGAAACCCTAATGCTTATCATAAAAGAATCACCCACATATTTTTGCAAAAACGGGAAAATCAAAAGAAAAGGGAAAATCTAGGGCTAAACCCTAGCCCTTAGAAAAATGTAAAAATTATAAAAGAATCACCCACATATTTTTGCAGCATCTCATTGCCCATGCAAAATGATGATTTTACAGCATTTTGTACAAAATTTTTGACCAAAGTTCTGAACGCCCAAAAATTCAAATTCAAATCTGAAACTCCCCTGTTTATGAATTTTCTTTGAATTTTTGGAAGCCGAATCACAACTTCAACCTAAAACAAGAAAATTAGATCTTTTTATGCTGAAGCTCCACACATGTTTATTTTAATTTTTGGAGCACCAGAACCATCGTTTTTGACCAAATTTTAGAACAACAGATTTGAATTTCAAAAACCGGACTCGAGCACCTGTTGCCCACCGGGCAATGGCGGCCACGCCTGCCCACCGCACGCACCCTCCGGCCAGCTCCCCAACCAGACCGGTACCCACCGGCCAACGGGGAGCCGCCCGAGTTGAAGCCGCTCCGCCCTATCCGCCTGCTGCCCCTACCGCCGTCCTCCCCTCTCCAATAATTGGCACGAAGACCCGGGCCGCACCGCTCCAAGCGCCTCAAACCACTCCCCCCACCTCCCTCTACATATTCCCGCACCGACGCCCTACCCTCTCCTCCTCTGCAGCTCACGCGTGAGAGAAAATCGCCGCCGCTCCCCACTCGCTCCGTCTAGGCAAGCTCTCTCTCCAATTCTTCCCCGCCGCGCGGCGTGCGAGGTTCCCTTCCACCTTCCGCCGACGCCACTTGGCTTGTCTTGCAGCGCCGCCGCCTAGTTCGGAGGATAACGGAAGCCGCCACCGCCGTTCGCCTCTGCTCCTCCGTCGAGCCGCCTCTCCGGTCCACCTCTGCGCCGCCCGAGCCCACGCCTCCACTCGCCGTGCTCGGGTGGTGCTCCCGGACCAACTTCCTCTGCGCTAGACACGCGCCGCTGCCGGAGTTCCCGCGGGCGCCGGCGCTCGCCGCGGCCCGCCTCCGGCCGTCGCTGGGCCCCACAGACCCCACCATCGTGTTCCCCATGCCACGTACTTCATTCCCACCAAAATGCGGAGCTTTAGCTGTCCCAGAGCGCCTCCGCGGGCAAGCTCGCCGGCGCCGGCCACGGCATTGGAAAATCTATATTTCATTGCATATTTTTCAAGTTATTGCATTTATGGCATTCTCTGTATTTAATTTTTTAATTAAATCTATATAAATTATTTTGGCATGAAACTTGGTAGATCTATTCATCACAGTCATGTACACTTACATAAAATCCCGTGTTTAATTTTGAGCATGCTAAGTAATTATTTTTGCTGCCCTTTGTTTAATTCGAAAAAAGGTAAATTTCAGCACCATTAAAATTGTTTTATGTTTCTAGAAATTACATTTTTTGCATGTTTATATCAATTTTACTCCCCACAATGTTACTTAGTCCCTCAAGGCTGGTTTAGTGAGAAGTTTCCGTTAAATTCATGTATTGTAATCAAATTCTTGATTTGGGGTTGCATCCACTATAATAATAACTCACTGTAGCCACGCAGCCCAAAACCCTATAGCCACGGCAAGCAAAATCGATCGTGGCCATAGTTGGGTGCTGGCTACTATGCCCTTGGACCGTGGCTATAGAGGCCACTATAGCCACGGTTGGCTTTGTGAACCGTGACTATAGTGGACTCCACCAATAGCCACGGTCCACGTCACCAACCGTGGCTATAGTTTCTTCTATAGCCACGGTTGAAGAAGTGGACCGTGGCTATTGTTTTGCACAATATAAAAAGGCCACGTTCGGACCGAACAGGAGCTCGATCCAAGTGTGGCGGCTCGAAAATTGAGGAAAAAAATGAAAACCGAGGGGGAAGGTTTTGATTTCGTTTTTTTTTTACAGAAATTTGTTCTCCATGGTAAGGAAAACTCATCCCATGTATTATTTGTTGCTATAATGTTGTAATCATAGAGAATTTTTTATTACCATTTGACCTAGGTTTTGATTTCGATTTGTCAAATTCCTCCATGTTTGTAGGTTTGTTGTTGGTTTGAGTTGTGTATAATAAGCTCATATATCATGTGCTTGTGTTGCATACAAAAAATCATGTCTTACAAGCCTTTTTCATGTCAATCAATTTAAGATCTACTTTATGCTCTCTTGAGGGAGACCCCTAGAGCACAGACTTAATTATTAAAAAAATTCGAGTCAATTAATAATAATTTGTATAGTGGGTTTTTATATATGATAGCACATTGCCTTATGCAATATATTAGTTCCCTTATATTTTCTATAAATATATAATATTCATAATGGTAAATAGATTAATTAGTAATGATTTAATAATTATTAATTCTAGCACATTATGTTATGCAATATATTTGTTTCCTTATATTTTCTATAAATACTTAATATTCATACTGGTCATTATTTTTTATAATTGCGTAATGCTTGTTTAGATGGACAAAACATGGATGTACGAAGAGTCAAGATTAAGTGCACATTTTCGAGGTCAAGTCGATGTATTTCTCAAGAGGGCTGCCGAGCATGCTAAGCGTCTAGGAAGACAAGAAATATATTGTCCATTCGTGGACTGCAAAAATAAAAAATTGTGGACGAGATACACTTGTAGTCAAATCTCACTTAGTGAGGAGGGGTTTCCTGGAGAATTATACGAGGTGGACAAAGCATGGAGAAGATGAGCCGGTCGAAGTTGAGTTGCAGCCGATTGAAGTTGAAGAAGAACAGCTTTATCCAAGTTGACGAGACTTTTGATTTTCATGTCGAAGAAGAACAATGTACTGATTTTGATGTTGAGGAATTGTTATGTCATGTTGAGCCGCAAGTTTTACTCGAATGCGGGGACAACAAGAGGGCTTGTTAACTTTGCAACGATAGAGAAGGTATCAAAGGATTTATTGTATGAGGAGTCTAAGGGATGTTCTAAAGAGAATACTGTGTTACGTACGGTTCTCGAGCTCATGAAATTGAAGACCATCCATGGGTGGTCGGATGCTAGTTTCACTGAATTGTTGGATCTTCTTTCGGATACACTGCCGAAGCCAAACTTGTTACCAAAAAACACGTACTATGCTAAGAGACAGATATCTCCAATGTCGCTGGGTGTGCAAAAATCCACGCATGTCCAAATCATTGTATATTATACCGGGGAGAAGTTCAAGGACCTCGTGAGATGCCCAAGGTGCAAACGAAGTCATTACAAGATGAATGAGGAGTATGATGTAGACACAACTAATAAGACGGGGAAGCATGATAGGAAGAGGAAGAAAAGCGAGTATCGTCAATGGTAGAGACGATGATAGTAAGTGTCGGTGTTCGAACCACCGGCGGTAGAATTTGTCTTGGGGATCACACGTTTTTGGCCGGATGGTACACAAGGGAAGACACGAAAGATTTAGGCTGGTTTGGGAAAACTCCCTACGTCCAGCGAGGATGGTGTCACGGCGTCGTGTTCCTTGCGTCAAAAAATGAGAAGCGGAGTAGAAGAAGGGTGGGAGAGGAGCGTGCTCCAAGTCCCGTGCGCGAATGAGCGTGCTAGGTGTGTGTGTGAGTGATTCGAATCACGGTGTGTGTTGTTTTCTTACCTGTCCGCGCGTGAGAGAGGCTCGAACCCCTTTATAGTTACAGGGGTGGAGCTCGAGTTACAAGAGAGAGAGAGAGAGAGACAGAGAGAGAGATGCTTAGTTGCGGGATCGGTCGAGTGCTGGTGCTGTCCCATCGGCCTTCTCCTCATGCGTACTTGCGGGATTGGCTGGGCGGTCGCGTCGCACCGATGGCCGAGAGTATTGGGATGGAGTGCCTCGCTTTTGAGGGAGCCGCGGATGGCATCGTTGCAGAGTGGTTGGAGGGGACAGGCCACACCCGTCCTTCTTTGTCGAGCGCAATGATGGTTTGGGCATGGTCGAGATAGGGGGATAGCTCGCTTTGTGACTCGAGCTTGCTGGCGAAGGTCGTGCGAGGCGGAGTGAAACTTGAGCTCGACCTCGAGTTACACCTGTTCGATGGGCGTGACGGGGGTCGTACGTCCATACGTCGGCGAATAATAGCTTCTCCAGGAGGCTTCGGTCCACGCCAACTCCTGTCGGACAACGAGAACGCCACGGGGATGGCACGTCCCGTCGGCTTGGCCTGACGGGAGCAGGTGGTGGCAGGAGGGATGGGGTTCAGACCTCCCGTCAATGATTTCCGAGTAACGCCCAAGTGGGCGCCAAGGTTGTGACACCCCTACCTCGCAAAGCGAGAGGGATTGTCTAACTGGATCGTATCGGAAGACAGTCGACGAAGCCAACGTACATTGCACATACATTAAGAATACATTCACTCGTTTACATAACATAAGTGCTTGAGTAGCAACCTTCGCATTTGATAACTTGATTATTACAATTCATAATTTGAATTTCAAATTACAATACCATAGAGTGAAATTCGGGTTTACAATACTTAATGAACACTTTTGCGGAAGCGTAAACATCTTGACGTTACATATATATAACTTAGCTAGGAGAACCACACTAGCCCATACGGCGTGGCCTCACTCTTGAGTTGGTGAAGCTGGAACCTACTCCATGGTCCACTCCTGTGGTTCCTCACCTTGACATACAAACTTCCCGCAGCAATCACAGTAGTCGGGCTGCGGGAATCCTGAAAATAAATTTAAACATAAACCCCGAGTATCTAATATACTCCGCAAGGCTTACCTGTCAAAAATGGTTCTAAGAACCGACCCTAATATGCAGGGGGCTTGACTTGGCTTGCTGAAAATTTGCAAAAACAGCGCTATGTACTTTGTATCCTTCATATTTTAGCCAATTTAAAAGAGTGGGAACATAATCATAAATTTAGTGAGCAATTCTAACAAACAGGGTTTGCAATACATAATTTATCTCTATGAAAGCAGCAAGCTTCATTTTCATATTCTCTTTATTACTACGAAGCAATCTGCTCGAGACAAGTGGTACTCATCACCGCAAGGGACGGCGATATATATCGATTTACACCCTGTAGGGGAAACCCAAATGCACGATGTACGCATCATTTAAGAACACGTATGGCCACCTTTCACAAGATCACCATAGATATGAGCCGGGTCCTCCCTCCGAGTGAGCATTCCACATGCAACCACAGTAGCATCGGGTCCAAGGGTAATAACACACCCTCCGTCTACTCCCAAACCCGTGCATCCACCGTGACCAACACTTTGCACAAAAGGTGGAGATACCGTCCAACACTACGACTCTCAAGTTACATCAGTTTACCAACTCCCATACGAAGGTATGCATTTGGTACACAACTCACTACTTGCTCGCGGAGTCACAACAAATGGTCCTTGACCGACACATACGGGGCTATGGCGCACAAGGGCCAACCTTGTCACCGCATCCTACACATGCACTTCCCCGTACGGTCTCCAATTATTCATGTGAGGGTAACCATAATGTATCCCTAGACCGGATGATCTCCAAATCACTCGGTGTTCCTACCGATAAAATTATTAAGCATAGCAGCTAGCGATCAGGATTATACCTAACCAAAACCACGGGAACAGGAATCTAATGCAACTAAGCTCCGAGCAACTCCATAACGTAAATGCACAGTACATCCATAGATGTATATGAAATAAAATAGGAATTTAGAAACATAGGTTGTGCTCCGGGGCTTGCCTTGGTTGGGTTCGCAGTTAGCACACTCAAACTCGCTCAATTCAAGCTAGTGCCCTTCTTGATCTTCAGCTCCGGTTGGGGTTCCTATATGAATGCAAGTGCAATGCATGAGCACGAGCGAAATCATAAATACATAGTTCAGAAGAACTTTCTCGATAACAAAATGCAACGAAATGTTTGCATATATTAAACATGTTCACGAGGTGCGACGATGTTGTCATGGTGATGGAACGTGTGGTTCATTTCATGGAGACAACCTTCTAATTAGAAGTAAAAGTTATCATTTATCAAAAATGTACATGTTTAATCTATGATAAATAATGTAGGACAGAATGAATACTTAGCATGAGCATGATGAAATAGCCCTATGACTAGGTGGCTGCCCTGCTATTATTTAGCCATTTTATCTATGCATTAATACCTACATGACACACTCTTGGATTAATTTATTTACATACATCTCCTGGTATACATCATTACCAATCTTTTTCCTTATTAATTAGTATGCAAAAGGTTGATGCTCATGTCTTAGGGTGAAGCTTTTCTCACCTCTCTAATTATCGAGCACCATTATCATTTTATGTGAATTTTATACAACCAATTATACATAATAGATGACTGTTCTTGCCCAAAATATAAACATGATTATGACATGCTTAAATGTACCATGTAAATGTGAAAGGTGTTTAACCATAACAGAAAAAGAAAATGGCAAACTTGAACCTAGCAAATTTCCAGAAATTCTGTTTTAGCTAAGTCTGGTTGTTAGGCTCATCGCGATGCCATCTTAAGGTGCTTTAATTTCAAAATTTGGCTATAGAACTTAGCTGAACCATGTAGGGTCATGTAAAGTACGTGTTTCAAGGATTACAACGGATGTGGATTTGCCTTATTTGGATTTGTATTTTAAAAGTTATTGAATTTCAAAAATGCCAAGTTGTCACGAGACCATAACAGATTAGCACTTTGGAGTAGTCGTATCTTTATTTCTTTTACACAAAATGTACTTGGATTATGTTACCACGTCAAAGTATACATCATCTACTTTCCAACGAGCTTTTGTTCATGTATTCTGGGTACAGGACATGGAAGTTACACAATTTTTAAAATCCAAATTTGTTAAGCAGCCTGGTCACGATAACATATTAAACATGCTCAAACATTTATTTTTACTACATAACCATATGTGTTGATGTGTTCTAGATTAACGTACAAGTCACAAGCTTTTCAAAACGTTTTGAATCATTCAAATCCGAGGCGTAGATTTAAAGTTATGAAATTTTTAATATCCTTGGCGTTTAGAAAAATTTCAATTCAAATTTTCCTAAGTGTGGCGCGCGCGGGGGGGCTCGTCGGAGCGGCGGCGGGGCTCGCCGACGATGTGCTAGGGCTCGCCGCAGAGGCCGGGCTTGGCCGCCTGCGTATGATTTTTGATGGTGCATCGTTTGGTGGGGGTGGTAAGGCGGAAGAGCGAACGAAGAACAGCTCGCGACGGTCAATGGCGGAAACGGCAACTCCGGCGTGGGAGCTTGAGCTCGCCGCTGCACGGAAGGAGGGGCGGTCAAGGCGGAGAGCTGCACCTTCGCACGGAGAAGCACGGCGTAGGGTTGGTGCAGGCGGAGGCGGTCCGGAGATGCCCGGCGTCGACGGGGTGGTGGGGGCGATGACCGGCGGCGGGAAGAAGGGGATGCCCGTCACCGTTCTTGCTCGGTTCATTCCGGGAAGCAACAGGGTTGTCCGTTAGGGTACTGCGCAACTTCCGAGAGGCGGAGGCGGAGGCGGAAGCGGAGCACGAGCTCACCCGAGCGCGACGAATTTTGAGCTCGCCGATGCCGAGTAAGAAACGGGGCTTCCCCGGATCTTTTGGCGATTGAAGCTACCGGAATGGGTGGAAAAGGCTGGGGCTGGGGCTGAAGCTGCACAGGAGGTTTGCGAAGCACATGCGCGCGAATGAGGGGGTTGCGGTGTGGGGAGGGGCGGCGCACGGGAAAAGGTAGGACGGCGGCCATGGCGGATATTCTCCCGGCCATCGACGGCCGCGCGAGCACGCTTCCGTGCGAAGGGATTGGTGCGTTGCTCGACGCGTGGTGGGCACAGGTGCTGCAAGGACGGGCGTCGCCTAACCGGCATGGGCACCGGCGGTGAGCGCAGCCGGCGGGTGGCCCCGGCCACCGTGCCGCCCCTGTTCGAATTTGATTCCCAGCTATTTACAATTTTGCCATTGACTCCCTATTCTGTATTTTGCTCATAAAAATTAATCCTCCTGGAATTTCTGCAAGCCAAAATTTTTGGGGGTTCCTCGTATTATAAGGAACAACTTTTATTATATGCAAAAGTCCAGATTTGTCGGGTACCTAGATTAGGGAGCCCTAATCAGGGTACTTAATCCGGCTAACAGCTCCGTCTTGTACGCGTAAAGGATACGGAAGTGGGGCCCGAAACCTCCGCCTCGCCCGACCCCGAGTCGGGCAAGGTCCACAACTTCCGCCTCGCCCAACCCCGAGTCGGGCGAGGCCCACAACTTCCGCCTCGCCCGACCCCGAGTCGGGCGAAGTCCACGACTTCCGCCTCGTCCGACCCTGGGTCGGGCGGGCCCACGATCTCCGCCTCGCCCGACTCGGCGTCGGGTGGGACCGCAATCCCTGCCGCGTTTGCCTTTGCTTCGCGGAGAAGCGACCTCACCCACCGGATAGGGGAGGAGTTGCGGCAGGCCGGTAGGCGCAATTACAGCGCACTGGGAACTCGTTTCACCAACATGACGTGATGTGACCGGCGCAGTACCTAACCGTCCCGTTCCGCAGCGCCGCACGCTAGCGCTAGCTCAGCTGCAGAGCAGCGTGATCATTACCAAGCCCATGATGGCCCGTGGACCGGGACGGAGGCCGGGCGATTGACGGGACAATAGCCCGTAATCTGTCCCGTGGCTGACCAACGAGCATCCGCCTAGGCCTACGAAGGCTACGAAAGCCGGGCCCGCGGCCTCCGCCTCGCCCGACTCCGGGTCGGGCAGGTGCACCACTTCCGCCCCGCCCGACTCGGGACTCGGGCGGGCTCGGCGATCCCCGCCTCGCCCGACTCGGAGGCAAATGGCTTCTTCACGAAGCCTCACGGGTGAACAGGGATCGCCATAACTCCGCTCGGGAACTCACCAATCCACGGGGATTGGGTGAGATCAGCGCAGCTCCTCTTGTCTCATCTTCACGCGTCGCCCGACACCCCGGCACGATGACAAGACGGAGGCGTCAACACCATCTCCGCCGGAGCCATGATGAACGGGAGTGATGGATGGAGACCGCCATGCGACAGGACGGCTGCCACGGTGACGAGCGTGGCATTGACTCCGGCGCTACCAATCAAGACTAACCGTACGCCGCACGACCGGAGCGCCCAAAGCGGCCCGCATGCGAGCGAGGGTAGTGCACGACGGCCCCGACCCCGCTTGGGACGATAGGTAGTAACTCCGACCCCACCTGTAAGTGGCCCGGCCCTTGGACTATAAAAGGGACCCCACACACACGCAAGAAAGGGGGGACACACAACACGGATTGAGCTAATCGAACTCATCACACACACACATCCTAGAGCACATTGCACACGGAGGCTTGGAGCAACCCTCCTCCCTCGCATCCTTTGTAGCTCTTTTTGCAAGACAAAACACGAACAATCCTCGAACCGGACGTAGGGCTTCGATCGCCCGAACCAGTATAAACCACGCTCTCCTAAAACATCCAAGGCCCATCCGAATAGTAGCGTCGATCCCCTCCAAACACAAATTTACTTGTCGGCCGGTTTCACAACACCGACGGTTGGCGCGCCGGGTAGGGGACCTCGACGCGTTCGACGATCTTGAAGATGGCGAGCCACACCGTCGGCCGGACTCGAGGCGCCCTCGTGACCTTCGGGAGCACTGGAGTTCATCGTGACCGGAGCCGGGAGCCCGTCGCGCGTTCTCCCGCCGACCTCCCGGTCTCCACACCACTTTCCCGCCGTGTCCGCCGGCGCGGAGCTCGCGGGCATGACGGACTCCGGCGAGTGGATCCGATACCGGCAGCCACCACCCCTCGCGGGAGTGTATGATGGTGGAGGACGGGGACACCAGCGACACCGACGGCATCAACGACACGGGCCGTGCGGCCCCGGCGGCCGCCGGACTCCCGGCCGGGGTAGCGCCGCCGTCCGCGGCGGTAAACGCCGGCGGTGCAGGGAACGCACAGCCGCACGCCGCGGTGCCACAACAACAAACCCCTCCGGGAAGCCCCGAGCCCCGGGAGGAGGACGACCTAGAGCAGCTGCTCCGACGCCGACGCGAGGTCGCAGAGACCGAGCGGCGGTTAAAGGAGGAGCGCGAACGCCTCGAGTGCGAGGTGGCGCGGCGCCGAGCGCAGCGCGAACTCGCTCGCCGGCGTGGGCGCGAAGCCCAAAGAAGGATCCTGGACGAGGCAAACCACCTCGCTCCCGGGTACGAGAGGCCCAGCCGGAACGTGGCTGCGGCCGCGACACCGATCCGCGCGCTTCCGCAACCGGTCGACGAGGACCAGCGGAGGATCCAAGAGGAGGTCGAAACCTCCCGGACTTAGCGGCCGTCCAACAGGCCGAGCGTGAGCAAAGCTCCGCCGCGCGGCGGAAAGAGGCCGGTGCCTCCTACCACACGCCAAGCCGGCCCCGGGGACCGAACGGTTCGGCCCACCCAACCGCCGAGCAAAGCGGAACCGGGAACTCGCCGTCGGTTCGGCGGCGGATGGGCGAGTCGCGCGACGCACGCGATACCCGACCGCCCGGCGTCGGGAACAAAACCGCGCTCCAAGGCGCGAAGCCGAGGACCACGGGTACGCCCCGGCGCGGAGGACGATTCGACCCGGAGGAGGACAAACCTCCGGTTATGACGGGGCCCAAGGCCTTTGGGCCTCGCCATTCGGCGGGTTCCGGTGCCCCGACGATTCCGGCCCCCAGACAGCATCACCAAATACAACGGGGAGACGAACCCCGCATTATGGCCGGAGGATTACCGCCCGGCATGCCAAGCCGGCGGCGCCACCGACGAGCGGTTCATCATCCGCAACTTACCACTCTTCTTGGCCGATTCGGCCAGGATGTGGCTCGAGCACCTCCCGGAGGGCTCGATCCACGATTGGTGGGACTCGGAGGAGGCCTTCATCGGCAACTTCCAGGGCACGTACACGCGCCCGGGAACCCGTGGGACCTCGGGACCTGCCGGCGGCGGGCGGACGAGTCCTTGAGGGACTACGTCAAGCGCTTCTCCCGCAAGTGCAACACGCTCCCCAACCTCGCCGACGCAGAGGTGATCTCGGCGTTCATCGCCGGCACCAACAACGAGGGCTGGTGCATGAGCTCGGCCGCAACAACCCGCGCACCGTCAAGGAGCTACTCGACGTGGCAACCAGCCACGCCTCCGGAGAAGACGCCGTGGATGCCCTCCTTCATCGAGCCAAGGGCAAGGCGAAGCGGAACGAGAGTTCCGGTGCGGGCCCGTCCTCCCCGCATGACAAGAAGCGAAGCGAGAGGAAGAGCGGCGACCGGTACCGCCGCGACACCAACTTCGTCGCCGCCGCCGAGCGCAAGCCGAAGAAGCCGACTCGCCGACGACGGCAGCAAGGGCCAGCACTTCGAGAAGATGCTGGAGGCGCCGTGTCCCAACCACGGCCGACCCGTCAACCACGCCCTCAAGGACTGCGGGCTGATGCTCAAGTTCCCGGGCACGAAGGCGAGGAAGTTCGACCCCAAGAACCCCAGCCCCAAGAACGACGACGGCGACGACAAGGACGCGGACGGCGGTTTCCCGCAAACCACCGGCTGCCTCATGATCTTCGGGGCGGGGGACCGGCTCCTCCAGGCGACACCGAAGCGGGAGCGGCGCGAGGTCTACGCCGCCGAACCTGCGACCCCGACCTACCTCAAGTGGTCCGACGCGGCAATCACGTTCGACCGCGGCGACCACCCCGAGCGCGTTCCCCGACCCGGACGCTACCCGCTCGTCGTCGACCCCATCGTCGGCAACAAACGACCGACTAAGGTACCGATGGATGGGGGTAGTGGTCCGAATGTTTTGTATGCGAGAGACTCTTGATGCCATGGGGATCAGCCGCTCTCGGATCCGGCCATCGGGCGAGCCCTTCCACGGGGTTGTGCCCGGAAAGACGGCCGTGCCGCTTGGGCAAATCGACTTGCCCGTCACCTTCGGCACGCCGATCAACTACCGCACCGAGACCCTCACCTTCAACGTGGTGGACTTCCCGGCGCGTACCACGCCATCCTCGGGCGACCATGTTACGCGAAGTTCATGGCCGTTCCCAACTACATCTACCTCAAGCTCAAAATGCCGGGTCCGAAGGGGATCATCACCGTGAACACGTCGGTTCAGCGTGCTTACGAGTGCGAGGTGGAGTGCTGCGAGCTGGCTGCGGCGCTCATCAACAAGTCCGACTTCCCACGAGTCGCGACTTTGGAGTCGGAGGACACGCCGACCCCAAAGAAGGCGATCGGCTCTTTCGAGCCGGCCAAAGACACCAAGATGGTGCCCCTCGACCCCGCCGACCCCGAGGGGAAGAAGGTCATCATCGGGTCCGCGCTCTCCGACAAATAGGAAAGCGCGCTCGTCGAGTTCCTACGCGCCAACAAGGACATCTTCGCGTGGAAGCCCTCGGATATGTCGGGAATCCCTAGGAACATCGCCGAGCACTCCCTCAACATCAAGCCGGGATCGAAACCGGTCAAGCAACGACTCCGCCGCTTCGACGAGGAGAAACGCCGGGCAATCGGTGAAGAGTTAGCGAAGCTCCTCGCCGCCGGCTTCATCAAAGAAGTGTACCATCCCGAATGGGTTGCCAACCCCGTACTTGTAAGGAAGAAAACCGGGAAATGGAGAATGTGCGTTGACTACACAAGTCTCAACAAGGCGTGTCCCAAGGATCCGTTTCCCTTGCCACGCATAGACCGGATAGTTGATCGGACCGCGGGGTGCGAAACCCCGTGTTTCCTAGATGCCTATTCGGGTTATCATCAAATTCCGCTAAGGATTGGTGATCAAGAGGCCACCGCGTTCATCACACCCTTCGGCACGTCATCGTTACGTCACTATGCCGTTCGGGCTAAAAATGCGGGAGCCACATACCAACGCTGCATGATCAAATGCTTCGGTGACCTCATCGGACGCATTGTGCGGGCATATGTGGATGACATCGTAGTCAAGTCCACTCGGACCAACGATCTAGTCGCCGACCTCGAGCCGTGTTCCAGCGGCCGAGAGCCAACGGAGTCAAGCTCAACCCCGAGAAATGTGTCTTTGGGGTCCCGAAGGGAATGCTCTTGGGATACAGCGTCTCGCAACGTGGCATCGAAGCCAATCCCGAGAAAATCGAAGCCATCGCGAAGATGGGGCCGATAAAAACGTAAAGGGCGTGCAGAAACTCACGGGCTGCCTCGCGGCGCTAAGCCGTTTCATCTCCCGACTCGGAGAAAAGGGGCTGCCACTTTATCGTCTCGCTCAAGAAGTCGGACAACTTTGTCCGGACAGCCGAGGCGCAGGAGGCCCTCGACCACCTAAAAGCCAAACTTTCAAGCGCGCCGACCCCGACTTCGCCGGTCGAGAAGGAGCCTTTGCTGCTCTACACAGCGGCAACAAATCAGGTGGTGAGTACGGCGTTGGTGGTGGAGCGTGACGAGCCGGGAAAGGCGCTCAAGGTGCAACGGCCGGTCTACTACGTCGGCCGAAGTCCTCTCCGATCGCAAGACGAGGTGGCCGAAGATCCAGTAAGGTGTTGTACGCGCCGATCGTCACTCGGCGCAAGCTTCGGCACTATTTCGACTCTCATCCGGTAATAGCCGTCTCCTCTTTCCCGCTTGCTGAAATTTTGGGCAATCCGGAGGTAGCGATGAAAATCTCGAAGTGGGCGCTAGAATTAATGGACCAGGGCATAGAATACACGCACCCATCTGCCATAAAATCACACACTCGGTAGATTTCATAGCCGAGTGGACGGAGACCCGGTTGCTCGTGGTTCCGGCGAAATGGATCATTGGCGGCTGTACTTTGACGGCTCCCTCACGAAGAGGGGTGCCGGGAGCGGATGGCAGCTCATCTCGCCGAGAGGTGCATGCATGCAATACGTCATCCGACTTAACTTTCCGGCCTCTCACAACGTGGCCGAGTACGAAGCCTTGCTCAACGGCATGAAGGCAGCGATTGATCCGGGGATCCGTAGACTCGAAGCCTTCGGCGATTCCCAGCTCGTCGTGGATCGGGTGATGAACGAATCGACTTGCACCAACCCAAAGATGGCGGCTTATTGCGGTGAGATCCGCCGTCTTGAAGAAAAGTTCGATGGATTCCAAGTCAAACATGTCCTTCGGCGGGACAATGAAACGGCCGACTCATTGGCCAAGATGGGATCCAATCGGCTGCCAACACCGGAGGGCGTTTTTGCTTGCGACCAGGATGAGCCGTCTATCAAGGAGCCAACGGCGGCCGACCCCGCAAAGGGAGAACAAGAGCCAGCTCCGACCGAGGCCGCGGAGGTCCCGGTCTCCGAGCTTGGCGCCAACGACGACACGGCGGGTCCGGTCGATCCAACTCCCGACCCTGAAGGGGACTCGGGGCTGCGCCCGAGTCGGCAGATGATCGGCGGCAGCCCTACCTCGACTATCCGTTGCGGCGAGGTGCTCGGACGGAGTTAGGGTTGAGGTGCTGCAGCTCCGGCCCGTAATGGTGGAGGATGCCGCGGAAGAAAGGGTGAGGCGGCATTCCCAAGCCGCGCTCGTGGAAGTGGCGGAAAGAGACGACGTAGCCGTCCGGCGGCGCCGGCAGGGCCTCATTCCCCGGCACCAGCCCACTCCATGGCGTCGGTGCGCGGCATCGGAGTCCACGCGCGACAAGGGCCTCAAGGGACCCGACAGGTGCAGCGGGACGGAGTCCAATCCGCCATGGCGGGGCTCGGATCGGATGCGCGACGGTGGATTGGGGAGAAGTGAGGAAGGCGGCGAGCGGCGGACGCGGCGAAGAAAGGTGAGTCGACGGAGCACGCGAGAACAAAGGAAGGGGATGAGTTTTTGCGAGCGCAAGGTGAGAGAGAGGTAACCGGATGCGTCCCCCCTTTCCTTTAAATAGCGGTCATGTCAATTGCCCCCGCGGCGCCTCGACTCCCGCACCTCTACTCGTTCCGCGATTTAACCAGGTGCAGGAACCGAAGAGGCCGCCGCACGCGCTCGACGCGGAGCCATAATGCGAACGCAAATTTCGCATCTACAGCGAACCGCCGCGAGATGCGCGCCGTCATGGGAGGCGAACCGTTGCGCTTCGACGGCGCTCGATGACGGGCCGATTGGGCTTGGAATCCCATAAGGCCCGCAGTAAATAAGGCTAGGGGATGAAAACGCCCCGACGCCCGCTTTCCAACCCAGGGGTTCGAAGGGCGGCCCAGCGAAAGGGTTCGGACGCCCGCCCTTGGACAAAAGTAAGTGAGGGGTTGTCGGAGAGGGATCCTTAGCGATCAACACCCGTGCACCGTAGCACAATGGGCCTCTACCGACGGCGTCCGAGTCCGAGTTGAAAAAGCCGTGATCTTGAATCCCGCGAAGGGAGGGCAACGAGCCCGCCGACCCCGATCGAAAGGGGTCGGAAATCACAAAAGACGAGCACTCGGATATGAATGAGGCCGACTCCCGCTAGTCTCCGTCGGATCCCCGCTAAGGGCAAGCCGAGGCCATCACTCGGACATTCCCGTTTGGAGCTTAAACGAGCACCATGCATCGAACCATCGAGGAATGACGTGGCCGCTCACCGCACGCCTCATCTTATCGCAAAGATGCGCGGGTGTGAACGAAATAAAAAGACGAAACAGCCCTCGGACGGATCCGAGCAACGAGCGAAGACTCGGGGCTCGCTTCGCGAATAAACGATAAAACCGCTCAAAATCGTTAACCCTCGGCGCAAGTATTCTACTTGCCCCGAGGCTCGGAAGCTACACCGGCGGGTGCGCTCGCGCGCACCCACCGGAAAAACAAACGCACGGAAAAATCTAAGGATTTGTCGGGAAAAGCCTCGACGGCGACCATTTGCCCCGGCCGCCGCCAAGGCTCGGGGGCTACTTGTCGGGTACCTAGATTAGGGAGCCCTAATCGGGGTACTTAATCCGGCTAACAGCTCCGTCTTGTACGCGTAAAGGATACGAAGTGGGGCCCGAAACCTCCGCCTCGCCCGACCCCGAGTCGGGCAAGGTCCACAACTTCCGCCTCGCCCGACCCCGAGTCGGGCGAGGCCCACAACTTCCGCCTCGCCCGACCCCGAGTCGGGCGAAGTCCACGACTTCCGCCTCGTCCGACCCTGGGTCGGGCGGGCCCACGATCTCCGCCTCGCCCGACTCGGCGTCGGGTGGGACCGCAATCCCTGCCGCGTTTGCCTTTGCTTCGCGGAGAAGCGACCTCACCCACCGGATAGGGGAGGAGTTGCGGCGAGGCCGGTAGGCGCAATTACAGCGCACGGGAACTCGTTTCACCAACATGACGTGATGTGACCGGCGCAGTACCTAACCGTCCCGTTCCGCAGCGCCGCACGCTAGCGCTAGCTCGGCTGCAGAGCAGCGTGATCATTACCAAGCCCATGATGGCTCGTGGACCGGGACGGAGGCCGGGCGATTGACGGGACAATAGCCCGTAATCTGTCCCGTGGCTGACCAACGAGCATCCGCCTAGGCCTACGAAGGCTACGAAAGCCGGGCCCGCGGCCTCCGCCTCGCCCGACTCCGGGTCGGGCAGGTGCACCACTTCCGCCCCGCCCGACTCGGGACTCGGGCGGGCTCGGCGATCCCCGCCTCGCCCGACTCGGAGGCAAATGGCTTCTTCACGAAGCCTCACGAGTGAACGAGGATCGCCATAACTCCGCTCGGGAACTCACCAATCCACGAGGATTGGGTGAGATCGGCGCAGCTCCTCTTGTCTCATCTTCACGCGTCGCCCGACACCCCGGCACGATGACAAGACGGAGGCGTCAACACCATCTCTGCCGGAGCCATGATGAACGGGAGTGATGGATGGAGACCGCCATGCGACAGGACGGCTGCCACGGTGACGAGCGTGGCATTGACTCCGGCGCTACCAATCAAGACTAACCGTACGCCGCACGACCGGAGCGCCCAAAGCGGCCCGCATGCGAGCGAGGGTAGTGCACGACGGCCCCAACCCCGCTTGGGACGATAGGTAGTAACTCCGACCCCACCTGTAAGTGGCCTGGCCCTTGGACTATAAAAGGGACCCCACACACACGCAAGAAAGGGGGACACACAACACAGATTGAGCTAATCGAACTCATCACACACACACATCCTAGAGCACATTGCACACGGAGGCTTGGAGCAACCCTCCTCCCTCGCATCCTTTGTAGCTCTTTTTGCAAGACAAAACACGAACAATCCTCGAACCGGACGTAGGGCTTCGATCGCCCGAACCAGTATAAACCACGCTCTCCTAAAACATCCAAGGCCCATCCGAATAGTAGCGTCGATCCCCTCCAAACACAAATTTACTTGTCGGCCGGTTTCACAACACCGACAAGATTCGAACTCGTAAAATTTTATAAAAATTGATGAACAAGTGTTGTTTTAAATTGGGTTTGAATTTTTCCAGAATTTGTGCCACTCCAAAAATTCAGGAAAAATGTTCAAAAATCCTAGTTTGATGTGTTCTACCCAAATATGCAAAAAGTTTGGGTTACTATCATGGGAAATTTTGGAGATCTCATGTAGCTAGGGTTTTGGTTAAATAAAAACCCTAATTGCAGTTATCATGTCATTTTATGTGAGATGGTTCCTTAATTATTATTTTGCACATGCAAATTATCCTTTAGCACAGTATGATTATGGATTTGTGACACGGGGTGTCATAGAGGTGGTTGAGAGTTAATGTGGTTGGTGGTCGATCTTCGAGGTCGCGCCCGAGGTCAAGTGTGGGGCTCGAGCAGGGAGGTCGAGCGGCCAAGGTCGTGCGGGACGAAACCCCTCGGGCAGGGTGGTTGTAGTCGTGCGGGGTGGACCTCCTCAAGTAAAACCGCAAGGTCGAGCTTCGGGATCTACCAAGTCGTCTTTCGTCCGATTGTACGGGTGTGGGCTGGCTTCTCTCGCCGACGCGGCTCCGTTAATCCTTCGTTAAGTGGTTCCGCTTGCCGCCACATGGCGGCGTTAATCTTTACCCCCGACAGTAAGGATCCAGCCTTGGTCATGTGGTACCTACCGGTGGTCGATCGCAAAAGACGGATATTTGCCAACCCAAGAGATGCTTGAACCGATGACATGTCATACACGTAAAAGGGACCCTAATAAGCTAAGTCATCCATCGGATGGAACCCGGTGGAAAAACTTTGATCGTAACCACCGTGACGACTTCTCGCACGAGCCAAGAAATATACGGTTTGCATTGAGTACGGATGGAATGAACCTTTTGGTATGACGAGGAACGTTCGCAGTGTTTTGCTCGTGCTTGCTAACAATGTTTAACCTCCCGCCATGGTTCTGCTACAAGAGGAAGTACATATTATTGTCCATTCTTATATCTCGGACCGAAAGAACCTAGGAACGACATAGATGTCTTCCTAGAACCATTGTTTGAAGACATGCATAAACTATGGTTGGAAGGTGTGCGTATGTGGGATGAGCACCGAAGAGACTACTTCACATTGAAAGCGATCATTTTCGTGACCGTAATCGATTCCCTGGCGATAAGGGCGCTTTCGGGCCAGGTGAAAGGAAACGAGACATGCTTTGTTTGTGTTGATGATACATCACACGTCTATCTTCCATCCTCCAAGAAGACGAGTGTACAATCGAAATCGTCGATTCTTACATCGGAGCCACCCGTATCGACGGATGACCAAACAATTTGATGGTACGATTGAGACCGGCGAAGAACCTTGAAGTTGGACCTCTAGGGATGTCTTTGATAAGACAAAAAATATTAAAGCTACATTTGGAAAGGCTGTGAAGGGATTTGCAAAGTCAAAAGCTGCAACGCCGTATAAGAAGTTTTCTATATTCTACGGATATCTCGAGTACTAGGAAGAATTGGAAGTGACTCATGCATTTGACTCGGATGCACATTGGGAAAGGTGTATTTGACAGCACTACCGGCCTTATACTTGACCTACCTGGTAAGACAAAGGATGGATCGAACGCACGTAGAGACCTTGTAGAGATGAATATTAGGCCGGAGCTCCATCCGCAAGAAAGAGCGAACGGAAAGTACTACCTTCCGCCGACCTGCTACACCCTAACGCGTGAGGAGAAAATAGCATTCTTGAAGTGTCTACACGGGATTAAAGCACCGACCGTTTTCTCATCGAATGTCACAAATCTCGTGGACATGAAAGACTTAAAGATAAGTGGTTACAACACTCACGATCGTCACACACTACTTTTGGTGTTTCGGCTATCGCCATCGTAGTCGTGAAATCCGAATGGTTGAAGTTGACTATAACTCGTTTGTGCTACTTCGGAACGCAGTCTCAAAGAAGGTGATCAATAAACACGAGTTAGGTAACCGACGAACCCACATAAAGGAAAAAATGTGCATGCTCGAGATGTGCTTCCCGCCATCCTATTTTGATACTATGGAACACTTCATGCTTCATATTGTTGACCAGATATCCGCTTTGGGCCCCGTCTACATGCATCATATGTTCCCCTACGAGAGGTTCATGTATGTTATGAAACGCTATGTACGTACTTGTTGTCATCCGAGAGGGTTCAATGATTGAGGGCTACACCACCGAGGAGATTATTGAGTGTTGTGCAGATTATATTAAAGACGGTCGATCTATTGGTGTACCCGTGTCTCGTCATGAGGGAAGGTTAAGTGGAAAAGGTATACGAGGACGAAAATCATTCACCGACCGCGAATACAAACGAGTTGACAAAGCCCATTTTATTGTACTCGCAACAATCACGTGTCATTGCCCCGTATTTCGCAAAAGCGGTGCATGGTTAGTACAGGAGCACAAGAAAACTTTCACATCATGGTTCGAGAGTTAAGGCCTTCCACGTGGGGACTCGATGGATGAGAAAATGTTGAGAATTTTAGCTGCCCGACCTTCAAAGACTATGGTGACTTATCGGGTGTACGACATTAATGGTTTTACTTTTCACACTTCAAAAAAGGACACGAAAAGTAAGTGTTAAAACAGCGGAGTTCGAGTTGAAGCCCTTGATGATGATAACAATTACACCTCATATTATGGGTATATACAGGAAATTTGGGAGCTGAACTATGGACCAGATTTGCAAGTTCATGTCTTCAAATGCAAATGGGTCAAACACCCAAGTGGGTTGGAGGTCGATGAATACGGGTTAACCCTCGTCAATCGAAGAATGTAGGTTATAAAGATGACCCGTGGATACTTGCTAAGGTAGCGAGAACAAGTGTTCTATATACTCGATCCAATGGATGAGAAGAAGCGCATTGTTATTTCCGGTAAACAAAGAATAATTGGAGTGGATGGGGTCGACGATCAAGATGCATACAATCAATATGATGAAGTTCCATTATTCGTAGATCCGAAAAAATTTAAAGTCATTGAAGCAAAACTGTCGTATCAAGGAATGTCATACCTACGCACAGATTGCGAAGGAAAAATCGTTCAAGGATAATGTACCTTTATTATTCCAATGCGATGTACCTTTGATGTACTCGAGATATGTTTCATCAACTTTAATTAATTCAATAATATTTTAATGAATTTTCAGCAAAATAAATGAATTTAATAACCTTTTCATTTTTTCTGCCACTTATATCAATTTAACAAGTTTTAAATAATTTTTCATCAACTTCAATTAATTTAATAATATTCTATTGATTTTCAACAACGTTAATGGATTTAATAACTTTTTAATTATTTTTCTGCCACTTAAATCAATTAACATATTTTAAATAATTTTCTAAGAACTTTAAATAGTTTAACCACATTTAACAATTATTTAAAAGCTGCTAATAATTATTTAATAATTCCACCTGTTAATAATTTTTCAGCCACATAAATCAAATTAAATTAAAAACATTCATAATTACAGCTTATAGCCACGGCGGGTGCGCGGCGGGTAGGGGTTTAGTACCACCTCGCCCGCCCAAAGTCGCTCAGTGCCGACTTATAAGCTCCACTCCGCGGATGGAGTTGAACTTACTAATAAATTATGGGTCCGCTCCGGCGTGTGGGCCGTCTGTTTGTCTTGGGCCGCTTTGATCTCCTCCTAATTCGTGGGCCGAGGTGCTCGAGCCCATTGGCCAAAATTTTAACTTTTCGTATGTTTATTATAACTCTTTAGATTTAAATTCTAAAACTTATTTATATATTTAGTTTTTAATTTTAAAATTTGTATATATATTTAGTTAAAATATTGAATAAATAATGTCTAGGTTCAATTTTATTTGATATCCTAAAAAATAACAAGGTATAATTTAAAATTTTTAAGAAATAAAATCGGACAAATAACCATTTTTAAGTGTAAGTTAGTAATTTAATTATTTTTGAACAATTTAAATGATGTAAATAATATTTTTTAAAATGACAATAGTGATTTGGGCCTCACTCTTAATGTTGGGCCCATTAGTAGTTCATCCACTAGTTCATTTAGGTTGTGTTTTTTTAATTCCTATTTAAATTTTGAAACTTGTATATAGAATTCAAATATTGTCCAAATTTACTGATTCTTGTTTCTAAATTTGTGTAAAATTCCAATCTATCCATTTCCAATTTGTTTTGTAAGAATCTCCAAACTACTTTATTGAATTTTCTTCAAATTTACTTAGGGTACGTTTTGACATTTATTTAATCATTTTTATTTCATAAACCTTATCAATTTTGACCTCAACATTCGGTCGGTATGCATGCCATTAATAAACACACACGTGGAATTTCTAGTTCAATTTTTTAAAACATATAAATGTGTTTGGTACCAAACAAAATGAGTTTCAATCTAAAACTCCATTCACTCAAGACACATAGTCCCATTTGAACTACTTTTTTGTAAAAATCGTTAAAAAATTACCAACAATATAAGTGAGTTCGAATGCTCGGAAAACAGAGCCATGCCAAAATGTAGGTCAAACGAGCTTATAGTTTGCAAATGATAAATGTGCAAAATAATAGAAAAAACATGGTGTCATTTGATTTTTTTTTATCCGGACAATTTTTAGTATATTTGAATTGAAAATTGGCACACGCATCTGTCATACAAATTAAATTCTACTGTAATTTTGTTGGCAATTTTTGAAATATTTGGGTAATGTAAAAGTCAAGAAAAACAATTTTGTAGATGAAATATTATATTAAAATGTTATGGACTAGAAAAAACAAAAAAAATACATACTGTGTTTGTAAACAACTAAAAAAAGTGACATGCTAAAAATTAGATGCAAAGGCATTATAGTTTTTGGAATAAAAATTGAAGAAGTGAAAGAAAAATTTCACAAGAAAAAAGAAACTCACTCAATGACAAGTGGGGCGGAGGAAACAATAGCCACGGTTGGCGTCGAAGTGAGCCGTGGCTATTGTTATTTGTCCCACCGACATGTGGGCCCCGCGCCACCATCACCAACCGTGGCTAATGGTGGCTATAAATCCGGCGACCGTCCGTGGCCAAACCCTAAGTGGTGGGCGTCTTGGACATCAACGCCGTCACGCTGCCGATTTCCGCCGCCGGTCCGCCTCGTCGCGCCGCCGTCCCCCGCGAGTTCCTCCTTGCCCACGCTGCGCCCTACCCCGCGGTACCGGCATGCTAACTCCTCCTCGCCTCGCTACTCCGTGGACGCCGTCACCTCGTCCCCTCTCTAGTCGCAACCCCGAGCGCCCTCTCGTCCCGGTCGAGCGCCGCCTCGGGCCCGCCCTCGTCCCCGGGAGCTCCGGTGAGCGCCGCCAAGCGCCCGTCTCGAGCCTGCCCATGTCCCCGTGAGATCCGGTGAGCACCGCCGCGCGCCCACCCTCGTCCCCGCGAGCTCCGGTCGAGCGCCCTCCGTCCCGATCGAGCACCACTGCGAGCCCGCCCTCTTCCCCACGAGCTCCGGTGAGCGCCACCGCGGGCCCATCGTGAGCCCGCCCTCGTCCCCGCGAGCCCACCCTCGTCCCTGCGGGCACCGCAGGCCCACCGTCATCCCCGCAAGGCCACTGCGCGCTCATCACGTGCCACTCGTCGGCCCTCCTCCCCGGTACACCGCCCGCTGTCCCCTTTTCCCCTCTCCCCGCACTCCTAGGGATCATGCTCTAAGGTGTTATCAAATTGATTGATATCTCAATGATTGATGATGCCATGATGTTATCTCGATGATTCATGTTGTCCGTGGGCTATGATTGATGTATCTCGATGATTTTTAGTAGTATCCTGCTATGCATTGTCTAGAAACCGTTGCAGTTCACAATACATGTTATTGATGATTAAAACGTATGGTTGTCGATCAGGAAATTGTTGTTTTGTACATGTCGATGTGCCACTGTGCATGTATCGATGTTCTATGTTGTTGTTCGGTATATGTTTCTAAATTCCCTGAACCTATATGCCCCCAATTTTTGATATATGGTTGTTAGCTCTTTCTCCGAATTCGGAGCTAAATTTGCCTGCTATTCTTGCTATGAACCTGGTCTATTCTTGCTCTAAATTTGTAGTCTATTCTAGCCATTTAGCTCTGTTAGCTCTTGCTCCGAATTACTGCTTGGCTCTGAATCATTGTTACTTGCTGAATTTGTGGTGTATTCGGCCATTTAGCTCTGTTAGCTCTTTCTCCGAATTACTCGTTAGTTCTTCCTCTAATTCGAGCTAAATTTGCTTGCTATTCTTGCTATGAACCTGGTCTATTCTTGCTCTGAATTTGTAGTCTATTCTGGCCATTTAGCTGTGTTAGCTCTATTAGTATTATTCGAACTGCATTATTGTGCTCATTGTGGATCCGTTAGCTCCGAATTCGAGCTAAATTTGTCTGTTTTTCTTGCTCTGGACCATTGTCTATTCTTGCTCTGAATTTGTGGTCTATTCTGGCCATTTAGCTCTGTTAGCTCTATTTTGCCTGCTTGTGGACTGTGGATCGTCCCATTGCTATATTTTCCCTACTCGCATAGTTGTGACGAGTGCTGATTTTAGTGCTGACTTTGGAATTGAACTGCAAACTGGTTCTGCCCTAGTTCATCTGTGATCGATGATTGATGATTGATCATTTATGTAATCGAGGCAGTAAGAATTTATATAAGTGCCTTATGCTGCACATATTCTTCCTCCTCTCTTTCCTCCTCTCTTTCTCTCCATCCTCCTCTCTTTCTCTCTTTTCTCCTCTCTTTCCTCTCCTTGGTCCGAATTTGTCCAGATATTATAGAACTTGTTCCCTGGTTGCCACATATGACTGCTTGCAGTCATGCCTGCTTGTATTTATGTACATTGATGATTGATGATTTATTGATACAAGAAAATATATAACTGTCTCTATATTTCATAAGCCCTCTCTGTTTCCCCTATTTCCTCTCTTTTCTCCTCTCTTCCTCTCTTTTCTCCTCTCTTTCATGGCTAGACCATTGTTTTTAAATAAAAACTATTTCCTCCTATATTTTCTCTTTTTTCACCTCTCTTTAATCTCTTCCTCTCTTTCCTCTCTTTCCATGGCCTAGCCATGCTCGATGATGAAAGCGGGCAAAGTGAGATTAGTGTGGCAGCATGGACCGCATCCTCGAATGTTGGAAACATGCTGACATACGAGTCGATGACCTTAACGATAGCGTTGGATGGCCGTTGATTCGGCAACCCGCACCGAGAGCAAAAAATCCAAATATTTTGGCAGATGATGATTGTTGATAGAAGAGGAGGTAGCTGGGGGGATCAATATAGAATGTAGGGTGTCTTTCATTAGGAAGGTTGGTCCAACAATATGCAAGACATACCACAACTCGTACGACCTTAGGTAGACATGGTCGGATGCTTGGGTATTCTCCGGATCATCTTTGTGATGTGTATGGCACATTATATTTGATTTTCCGGAGGATACCCAAGTATCCTGACCTATTTACCTCAAGGTCGTATAAATTGTGGTATGCATTGCATAGTGTGCACCTGCCTTTCTTATAAAAGTGTTCTACATTATATGTCCTTCTATCTCGTCTTCCTCTTCTTCTATTTGATTCCGATGCTATCCATGTTACGATGCCAATGCTAAATAATCCTTTTTGTCATCTTTTCTCTATTTTAGCTCTTTCCTCTAATTATTTGCTACTAAATCTTTTCATTGTTACGCTAAAGGTATCAAATCCTATAATGGCGGACAAGATACCATTACAAGATAATCCGGAAAAAAGCCCCCGATCCAGTATACACAAGAGGATGTTGTGAATATGAACCATGAAAGCTCCGCATCAATTGGAGAATGGGAAAAACTAGAGGATCCTCACCCCCCCCCAGAGCATCGTGAACCTAGGGGTATTAATGAGGACCCATATTACGTGCCCTCGGAAGAGGTATAATGTCAAATGTGATTCTTTCTTTAAATATTTCAAGTTTCCCGTATTAGCATATTACTGAGCTTCAATGATTCTTTATATGCTAGGTTCCTCGACGAAGTGTTCGTCATGCCTTGGCCGCACAAGCGACACATTCCATGGCTTGTGAAGACACACCTCATGAGGAGCAAACGGAAAACATGGCGGCCCATGAGTCCCCCAAAAGCGCAAGCGTGAGGGTAAACGGTCCATGAACAAGGCTGAGGGCACATATGAGGTGACAATCACTGGACCCCACCGACTGGGAGCCTGTTTAACCAATGGGTATCCATGCAAAATGGCGGAACCGTTGTGGTGTTGTTGTCGAGAGAGAAATGCAAAATAACCTGGACCGAATGGAAGGTGGTTCCTCAAGAGTGCAAAGAGGAAATGTGGAATGCCGTTAGATCACACATCCTCTTCCCACCAGCGGACCTCGAGAAAGCCAAGAAGGCAACGCTGACCGCAATGTCACATATCTTTCGAGAATGGAGGTCCCGACTAAACTGCCATTATGTGAAACGTGGCATAACACCCTTTGACGATTATGGTCAAATAAGTCCACAGGACTGGGAACTACTTGTTTAGCAAAAGACAGTTGGACCTGCCAAGGATCTTAGTGCAAAGATGTTAGAGCTGAATAGGAAAAATAAGTACAAGCCACACTTGGGCCCCGGCGGCTACAAGAAAAAGATTCCGGAGTGGAAGGCGATGGAAGAAAAGCTCCGTGCGCAACGGAAGCCTGATCTACTAGAGGGCCTCGAGCCGCGTTCCAAAAATTGGGTCCGTGCGCACTCTAAGATGCATGAAAATGGGGAGATTATTCCGATGGACGCGGAATCGGCGCAGGTTATCCAAGTAATTGACGGGTGACATCAAGTCGCGGACGCGAGTCTGGTGTTATTAAATCCGAATATCACAGAGACCAACTCTCTTGCTTGTGGGGACCAAAGAGCATGGCGAGCGGGTGCGAGCGGTGTCCTCCAAGGCAACTTGGAAAGAGGGTTTCTCCTCTAGCTCTTCCGCCTCGTTGTACAAAAATCATAAATGTCACAAGAAAGATAAGGAGGAGAGGGACAAGGAAGAGTGGAGGAGACAGATGGAGATGTACCAAGCCGACATGCGAAGTGGAAGTATTCCCAATACGACTAATACGGTCCCAACCACTTCGCCTAGCTTTACCTCCTCGTTAGAAGGGGAAGTGATAACGCAAGAATGTCCTTGTGAGCTGCATGTGCCGTTTGGTTACAAGGGAAAGACCATGAAGGTTGCAACCGGTAGAGCACTTTCAGGACGAACAATCCTCAACATTGATATTCCACTTGGGTACGTCCGTGTCACCGTCGAGGAGGTCAACCAAGGATGTGAGGAGCACGAGATTGAGTGCCCCATACCCGACGCAGGGCTACATGACGCTATCGGTTCGTTCATCACGTGGAAACGACGAGAGGTTGTGCTCTCGGAACCACGAGTTTCCCCTCCCCCTTGTTTGGACACGGATCGGTTCATGAGAGTCAACAATTCATGGGGGATGAAGCTGGAGCAGGAGAACCGTCTCCTTTGTCGAGTGCTTGCTTCAGCCGCTAAGGAACAAGATGACCAAGAACAGGAAGCGGTTATGAGTCCTATACTCGCAGACAGCCCGCAGCAAGAAACCGCCACGAGTACACGGCTAAGAGGAGCCTCGGCAACAAATAGTCCCCCTTGTCGAGCCCGAAGGGCAATGTATCCCCTCCGTCGAGCCGGAAGGTGAAACCCTAGCCTTTGATGAAGAGCCTCGGTTTATCGAGCCTCTTCGGAAGGAGTTTACTCCTCTAATCCCTAGGATGATTACGCCTGCGGGGGTGGATCCGTCAAAGCCGCAACTCTGAACATGTCACGAAATACTTGGAGCGAATGAGCAAGGGACCCGTGCAATTAATCACGGAACCTCGTCAATTTGTACATTACGATGATGACATATTTGAGGGTCGTGACGAGAATGAGGACTTCCCAAATTTCATCTTTGGCAAACCCCTCGTATCTAAAAACATGTTGTCAAACCTACCGTGGGAGATGCGGAAGCTGCATGATTGGTACGTAGCGGCAGCGAAAGAAGGAGTGGATGTGATCACCTGTAAGCTTCCAAAGGACGTGTTCAACGATACCCGTGACTCGACCCTTGGACTATATTTCAATGATATCCACACTATGTTTCGCCTCGGCGTGATGGATACGACCTTCGTAACCTTGTGGTGCATGTAAGTGCCTCCATCCATCTTTTTCTTGTTTCCTACTTTTTGTAGTACATGTTACACATTGCCTTTTGCTTTTAATGTAGCTTGAATTCAACATTTCAAAAGAAGAGATACGACAGACCCGATTGGAAGGTTGGGTACCTCTATCCGAGCTTGATCAATCAAAGTGCGATCAACCCCGGATAAATGAGAAAGACAAGATATATAAGGACAAGACACCATAAGAGTTACAAGAACTGAAGGACACCATGAGGACAAAAGCTCGGGGTCGAGCTACAGGTTATATTTACAGGTGCTTCGGGGTATGGTAGGATTGTCACGCCATTTACGCGCCTTACCACTTCGAGTAAATTCGACCACTACCTTCCTCTCGTTAGTCGTAAAGATAGATGACATACTAACTAATACGATCTTTTGTTGCGGTGGTCATTGGATTTGTTTCCTGATCATGTCAAAAATTGGATATTTATTAGTCTTGGATAGCCTTGACTACGACTCCAATCGCTACGTAGATATCGTGAGCGTTATAAATTGGTAAGTATAGACGTACAATTAAATAGCGATAATTTCACGTAATAATACCCTTTTCTCAATACTTGTAGTGCTTATTTGAACTACGTAAAGAGCCCGGAGGTGGCGCGTTATAGAATTCGGAAACAAATATACTTTCGTCACCAATTTCCGATAAGACACGCATCACATCTAATTTTTTTATCCTGCTATTATTGAAATAGAGTGATGTTTTTTACTTCACTCTATTTAACGAGTGCATTAAACAAGTAAAAGGTAGTGTGCACTCGTGGATACTACGCATGTGCGTATTCCAGCTCCGTTGCATCCTACTTGAATGTCATTATCCATGAGACCACCGAGGAGGTACGCTAAGATTGTATCTGTTTAATTTGCATTCTTTCTGTTCTTTTGTCTATCATGTACCAACTTTTATGTATTTATTGATAGAGAAAAAAGTCTAGATAAGGCATTGATAATGGACAGAAAGATATTGAATGAAACCTCCAAGAAAGGATTCCCGACGGTGCGAAAGCATCTAAGTACAAACGACATGTACTACATTGTCGCTAGATGTGCTGTTTCTTGCTTAGGGAGGTCATCGAGTCCTCGTGGTCGGTTCTTTAACGAGCAAAGTGACGAAGGAGCATCGGGCACTTTTCAAGTGGTGCGACTCGAAACGACCGTACGAGCCCGATGTTGTTGAAGATTCGTATAGTGTAGACTTAGTTTGAAAAAACATTGTCATGTTCACGTTATTAAACCTTTGATGGATTTTGTAAATATTTGTAAATATTAATGTGATTTAATACTTTAATGTTAATGTGTTGTAATTATGGTTAATGTTATGTAATTGTAATTTATTATTTCTAATGCGTATTTATTTATTTTTATTGTTAAAAAAGCAAATAGCTACGGTTCATTTTGGCAACCGTGGCTATAGTGGTGTCCTATAGCCACGGTTAGGTTAGTGAACCGTGGCTATAATATGCCACGGTTGGGTTAGTGAACCATGGCTATAGTATGCCACTATAGCCACGGTTGACATAGTGAACCGTGGCTATAGTGGCATACTATAGCTACGGGTGACCTGTTTTTCGAGGCTACGGATGATTTTTTGTAGTCTCAGAAACATAGCCACGGTTGGGGCTGACCGTGGCTATAGAGCCCCCAACCGTTGCTACGGTGAGTTTTTGCTATAGTGATCGTCATCACATGTGATGATAAACACCTAACCCTAAATTGCATCGGTTCGCATTTAAATTTCGTTCATCCTTGCAAATCTGAACATTTGGGTTGCCACAGCATTCATGTATTTTGTTTGGATGAAACCATCACTTGTCCATATTTAGGTCACATTTGATAATTTAATTAGCTTCACTAAAAGAGAGCAAGTTTATGTAGTTAAGCATACTAGCAACCTCACGAAACTAAATCTTACTCAACATATTCATATGCACTCCTACAAAACAGCACCCATGCATTACCATCATCATTGACCTTGTATTCACGGTACTTATGCATTGCATTTTCATTCCTTAGGTGACGACGCTGAATTGACTCCGCCGCAAGAGACCATTGCAACTCTCAATGCTTGTGAAGCTAGTGCTAACTTCGATCACTCTCAAGGAAAGCCCTGGTGCATTCCTATTATTTTGAAATGCTTCCTTTTATCACTAATCACTATATTAAGGATGATGATTGTGCATTTACGTTCTAGAAATTGTTTGGAAACCCACGTGCATAAATTCCTATATGTCCAATGTAGTATATGTGTCATATCCTCGTTAGGAATGCTATGCTATGCTTATGGAGTCAACGATAGTATGGGAATCTCACATATGGCTTATGATTAAATTTTGAACATGATGAATTGATTAAAATTGAGAACACCACATTGTGGCTCACCGAACAAGTTTGAGTTGTGTACCACTTGCATACCTTTCTTATGGGGATTGGTAAACCTTACGTAGCTTGTGAATTGTAAAGTGGGCCGGATATCTCACCGACCTAGAGGTGATGTGTATGGCACGGTGGTTGCACGGGTTTGTTGACGGTCCTTATGGTCCAATTTTACCGTCAACATATTGCATCTTTTTGAATCAAACACCATCACCAAGAATAGACATAGGGATTATTTCTAACAAATTCCACTAGTCTTGGTGAAATGATGAATGCAGGTGCAATTCATATGAAAACGAGGGAAAACATGCACGAAACATGGACTTTGCAATCGACGGATTTTCCCCGGACTAAAGAATATCGTCCAAAAGCCCAAAACCACAAAACGGGGCCTCAACATCAAACCAAGCAAGTGGATTGGGCCGGTACACAGCCGAGAGGAAGGCACCGAGAGAAGAACCAAGCCCGGGGAGCCCGGGCCGGTTCGGCCGAACCGCCCCTGCTGGTTCGGCCGAGCGACGGGTGGGCCCCCTGGCCCACTTTTCTCGGCGGTTCGTCACCGACGTACGGAGGTCGGTTCCACCTGCAATTAATACCACCGACGTACGGAACCGCCTCCAAGTTGCCGACCTTCCAAGGCTATAAATAAAGGGCTATACCCCCTCTCTCAACACACCACCAACATCAAGATAGAAGACAAAATTCTCATCCTTAGGCCAAGGGCCTCTTGTATCTTAGTAGAATAGGAGAGAGGGCAAGGAAAAGGAAGGAGTGTTCCTCCCTTTTATAAAGTGGAGTAGTATTTCCTTTCCTTTTACCTTGGCGTGTAAACACTCTTTTAGGTGATTTATACGTGGTGATCTACTTATCTATCGTGACATATCTTTGTTAGACGTAATTCTTGTTATACTTGTTTACGGGATCATCGCTTCGCAAGAAGTGCTCTAGCTTTACGAACTCGGTTCTAGGCCGAGGCTAGAGTAGCGGTCAATAGCATAGACGTGGTGTCTAGGGCTGGAGATCGCCTTTGTTTGCTTGTGTGCCCCACGGTTTGTAGAGGTAGGTGGCAGGAAGTGACAGCCCTGTCATCCAAAGGAACCCTCCACGTTCGGGTACATAGTAGAGCTTTCGTAGACCGGAGTGGCTTGGCAGACCAAGCCTAAGACGGTGCCCGAAGTAAACAAGTCTAGCTTGCGTTCGTCTACCTTTAAAGGATAAATAGATAAGAGTCACCCTCTCGACCCTATTTTGCTACGTTGTCTTGGTTGTCCTTGGGTAAACTAACCTTGTTGCAGAAATACTCCGTTCCCTGCGGATATAAATACGATACCTTGGAATACTCCCGGGTGAAGTGCTACAACGGTATTCCGTGCGCTTGCGGATTTATTCGTGACGTAAGAAATACCAACAAGCATTTACGGCGCCGTTGCCGGGGAGCGGTTGTTATCTTTGTAACGAATCAGGTTTGCCCTCGTAATCTATCTTACTTACCGTTCTGTTTTTATTTTTCCTTACATTCAAAATTTCACAAAAACATATCATGGAGTCACACCCAACCATCCAATCTTTCTCCACTCCACGGGGTGAACTCTTAGAGCCACCATCATCATCACAACCTATTTCTTCACCTGGCTATGAGTTCTCCCCGATTACATTTCGATGATTAGAGGTTTATCCTTTTCGGGTTTTAAACATGAAAATCCTTATGAACACTTGCGAGAGTTTGAACATTTGTGTTCATGCCGACTGATCCATGGCATGACACAAGAAACATTGAAGTGGAAGTTGTTTCCCTTCTCTCTCAATGAGAAGGCGAAGCAATGGTACACTTACACCGCTAAGAGAGTGAACGGTGATTGGAAAGAATTGCGAGACAAATTTTGTCTAGCATTCTTCCCCGTGTCTCGTATCACTTCTCTACGAGCGGAAATAATAAGCTTTCGACAAGAAGAAAAGGAAACCTTGAGCGCGGCATGGATTCGGTTCTGTTCTCTAACGGACTCCGGACCAGAATTGTTGCTCCCGAACCCGTTTTATTACAACACTTTTATTCGGGATTGAGCAACGATACCGCACTTTATCTTGACACGGCCGCGGGTGGATCTTTTTCTCATAAGACCATAGCGGAAGCACACGAACTTTTGGATCGAATTGTGGAAAACACACCTTTTTCCGCTGACTTACTCGTAGAGCCGGAGTCGGAAGATGAGGAACTCGTTGTGCAAGAGACACGAGCACTTGGTGCCCATGATGGAGCACCTAGCACTCGAGTCCTCATCTAACACAAGAACAATGATAGAGGAAGATGAACCTCTTGAGTTCCCATTTGAGTTCAAGGAAGAAATTTTTGAAGATTTTGGAAACACCTTGAACTACTCCTATCAAAAGAAACCAGCACTCCCTGCACCAACTCCCGAACCTATTGAAAAATCTATTCTCTTAAAAACTGTTCGGAAGTTGACAGCAATCATGAGTGATGAATGGTTGATAGAAAACGAACTTTCTTCGGAAGTTCTTCGACTTGATCATCCTAGATCAACCATTCGTGGCTCAATTCGGGGAGTAATGGTAGATATTCTCTATAATCCTCTAGTAGGTGCCAACATCATGTCCGAATCTTTTGCTTCAACTTTATTTGGAAACGAGACATGGGCACCTTCGACAAACTCCTTAAAGCCTCACCGGGGCAATTTTTTGAGAGTTTGGGGATCATTAGAGATGTTTGCATTAAGCATAATGAAGCAAAGGTTTCCCTGGACTTTCACGTTTTCGGAATCTTGGATTTCGATGTTTTGGTCGGTCATCCCATAGAAAAGCTTTTCTTAGGGATATCACCTTTAGGAACCTTAGACTTCACCCTCGGCAAGAAAACTTTTTCTCTTCCTATCATTCATGCACAAAACTCTTTTGCCGAGGAGCCGCTTGTGGAAGAAGAATGCATGGAGGAGGTTATGGCAATTTTTCCTCATGAAAACCCCGAATCATCCTTGGATGAAGATGCTCTTGATTTCATTTTGGAAGAGGATGATTCGGCGGAAACTTTTGAGCTGCCCGAAACTTTTACACCTACGCCACCTCCCGTAGAACTCAAAACTCTTCCACCGAGGCTTGCGCCACGTTTTTCTTCACGGAAATCCCGAAACCCCTGTCATCATAAGTGACAAGCTTTCGGAGGAGGAAACTGCAAAACTCTTAGCCGTGCTAGAAAAACATCACTCCGTTTTTGGGTACTCGCTTGGAGACCTCAAGGGAATTAGCCCTGCTCTTTGCACCCATCGCATTCCCATAGGCCCCGATAGTACACCATCTAGGGAACCTCAAAGGAGGTTGAACAATGCGATGCGGGAGGTCGTTAAAAAGGAGGTCTTAAAACTTTTACATGCTGGCATTATCTATCCTGTTCCACACAGCGAGTGGGTGAGTCCAGTGCAGGTTGTACCCAAGAAGGGAGGAATGACGGTCATCCGAGAATGACAAAAATGAGTTGATCCCTCAACGCACCGTCACGGGATGGAGGATGTGCATAGATTACCGGAAACTTAACAAGGCTACAAAGAAGGATCATTTTCCGCTGCCCTTCATCGATGAGATGTTGGAACGGCTGGCAAATAATTCTTTCTTTTGTTTCCTTGATGGGTATTCGAGGATATCATCAAATCCCCATCCATCCCGACGATCAAAGGACTCACATCCATGGTACGCCGACATTGTGAACTTCATGGCAACGGGGTACGTACCACCTGGAAAGAGCAAGAAACGACTCATCTATGAGAGTCGCCGTCACTTATGGGAAGAACCCTTCCTTTACGCGTGTCTGCGCCGATGGATTGCTAAGGCGATGTGTGCCCATACCCGAGAGCACACGAATCATTGAGAAGTGCCATGCATCGCCATACGGGGGACACTACGGCGTGTTTCGTACACGGGCCAAGATATGGCAAAGTGGTTTCTTTTGGCCAGCCATGTACGAAGACACAAAGGAATTTGTCGAGCGATGCCCGGAATGTCAAAGAGTTGGAGGCATCACGGCAAGAGATGCAATGCCCCTCAACTACAATTTACAAGTCGAGCTCTTCGACGTATGGGGCATTGACTTCATGGGACCGTTCACCAAGTCACATGACTGCGAATACATCTTGGTGGCGGTAGACTACGTGTCTAAGTGGGTAGAAGCAATGGCTTGCGGGGCCGCAAATGCCAAGCATGCTCGCCGGATGTTCCACGAAATTATCTTCCCGAGGTTTGGAACACCGAAGCTAGTGATAAGCGACGGAGGGTCTCACTTCATTGATAAGACCTTCCGAGCGCTTCCTAAGAGAACTTGGATCAAGGCATAATATCGCTACTCCATACCACCCTCAAACCGGTGGGCAGGCCGAGACCTCAAACAAGCAAATCAAGCGGATCCTGCAAAAGACCGTAACAGAAATGGGGAAGGGATGGAAGGACAAGCTACCCGATGCACTATGGGCATACCGTACAGCATATAAGACACCCATAGGCATGTCCCCATACCAGCTCGTGTACGGGAAAACATGTCATTTACCCATCGAGACGGAACACCGAGCGTATTGGGCCATCCGGAAATGGAACATGGACCTTAATGGTGCCGGACGCAAAAGAAAAATGGAGATAGCTGAGTTAGAAGAATGGAGAGACAAAGCTTACCACAACTCAGCTATATACAAAGAAAGGACAAAAAGGTGGCACGACAAAAAGATAAAGATAAAGGTATTCAAGGTTGGAGATAAAGTCTTGCTATTCAATTCACGGGTGAAACTCTTCGGGCATGGAAAATTAAGAAGTAAATGGGACGGACCATACACGGTTATTGACACCTCGTCACATGGAGCAATCACACTTCAAGACGACGAAGGTAAAATATTTAAGGTAAATGGTCGGCGCCTTAAAATTTATTTCGAACCCGATAGAGATAAAGAATTTGATGTCATGCACTTGATTAATTTAAATTTTCTCTCATGATAGTTCTTTCTTATCTATCACCCGTAGTAGCTCTTTCCTTAAAATAATTTTAGCAAGAAATCAACCGAGAAAAGGAAGGAGACCGGAGGGGCCTAGCACGGTTCGGCCGAACCCCCTTGATGGTTCGGCCGAACCGATGCTGACCCCAAACGGTCACTTTTTTCTTTCGTCTTTTGTCTCCAACGGTCACAAGATCAAATCTCCCTGCTTAGTGCCTTCCATGCTGCGGGAAAAACCAAATTAATTCTTTCCATGCTTTTATCTATAAATGAAGGTGTTTTCTTTCATCTTTCCCTTGCACCTTTCTTCCACCTTGTCCATTTCGCCCAAAAAAGCTTTTGCCCAGCACCATGGACAGCAGCATCCCGAGCCTCGACATCTCCGTCAACACCAGCGAGCTTTGCCGCCAAGTCGGCCTCGAAAACATCCTTGACCATGTCCCCATTCCCAGCGAGCAAGCCTTGATGATCCATGATCTACCGCTCGCTATTGAACCTCCACCCACAGCAGCAAAACCACCCCCCAAAAGCTCTCCCGCTGCTGTGGCACCTCGCCAAAATAAGGGGAAATCTACCCCCAAGAAGAAGAGCGCCGACGCCGCCAATGATGCTCTCCTTCCTGGAGAGAAGTACGTCGGCACCCTCACCACCAAGAGCGGGCAGGCGGTGCACCATCAATATAAGGGCGCAACCTGCCTAGCCCCATCAAGAAGCCCGGCGAGAGGTTCAAGATCAAGGGAATCCGCGGTGGCGGAAAGCAGCTCTTCCCGCCACTCACCTCGGCGGAAAAGAGAGACGCCCGCGAATCCGTGGGCGACACTCCTCCTAAAAGGATAAGGAGGCGTCTCTCTCCCTCTCCCATCAAGAGGGCAGGGGGAATGTATGAAAGCGAGGAGGAGAAAACTCCTAAGAAAAGCCCCTACCAAATCCTCCTCGCTAAACACGTTGATCTCCGCGAAGCCCATGAACGCCTACGTGACAATGTCGCGGAAATCAAAGACGCTATTGAAGACTTAAAGGATGCCCGGGCAAGCCATCGCCGCAGCACCAACTCCAAGATCAAGCGTCTCTTCAAGAACGCGGGGAAGGAAGACGAATACGACATTTAAAATAAACCTTCCCGCGTTCATCATTTTCCGCGAGCGCATTTAGTTTAATTTCCTCAATCAGTTTTTTTTTTTTTCAATCATTTTTTTTTTTTGTAATGCGCCTGCCCTTTTAACCTTTTAATCATATTAGTGCTCCCCGGGCTTCCATACCGGCAGAGCAAATTTTGTTTCCAAATGTCTTTTGTCTATCTTTTGAAGGAAACGAGGCAAAAAGGCAAGTGTGGGGGGGGACATCGCGGAAAGCAAAGACAAACACACGCGAAGCGCGCAGAAACATCACGAGGAAAACAACACAAACACAAGCTGCGAAACGAGAGCGCAAGTGGGGCCCGAGGCCGGTTCGGCCGAACCCAAAGGAGTGGTTCGGCCGAACCACGGTGGGTCCCACTCAGCCCTGCTTCCTCGTGGCACTTGAGTTTGTTTCTCACACTTCCTTTTTGCCTACCTTATTTGTCAAGTTCATTACGAGACGCGAAAAACAATTACTAAAACTTGACCAACTAAAATTTGGGAAGATTTCTTTTGAATACCTTTGAAAATCCCAAGTCTCTCCCTAATACCCTCATGATGATCTTGCACACTTTTTATTACTCGCTTCATCACCACTTGCACTGTGAACAAATAATCAAATCCATAGGACCCATGTTTTTCTAGATTATTGGCACGTGTGATATGGCTCGACGAAATGATCTTATGCTTAGCTTACCGAGTCCTTGGGAATTTTATTTCACAAAACAAAAATACCATGGCTTCATGCTCCTCTCTTGATACAAAAATGCCTACCAATGCCATATGACGATCATACCTTGCAAAACTTACATACATATGCTGCTTGTGTTTGCAATGAGCTTTACCAAAATTGAGTGACCCTAGAGAGAAACTTGTCATGCTCTCTTGATCAAGAGCACGTACACTCCACCAAAAAAGGGCTAAACTCCTACACTGGGAGCTAGCCCCCCACCAAAATAAAGACACTCCTCGCTTGCACCTCTTTTTACCTCTCTCTCTCTCTCAATCACGCATAAACAAGACATGGCTATGTAGAAAGAAAAGCTCACACGGATGAGCAATGAAAAGCTCACACGGATGAGCAATGAAAAGAAAGCTCACAAAGATGAGCAATGAAAAAGAGAAGAGATGCTCAAGCATAGAGCAAGAAAAGAAAAGAAAGAAAATAAAAAGATAGCCATGTTTTGAAAATGCAAAATAAAGAGGGGTCAATTACAATAGGAGTTGTCACTTTTTCATATCCATACACACACGCACTTCTTGATCAAGGTTGCATGACTTGGCTTCTCCATGGATCCTTTCTTTTGGTTTAGCAATATTTGTGATACAAGTATGCCTCTCTCATTCCCTACCGAGCTCCACATACAAGCCTAAAAAGTAGGAAAAAGAGAGGCAACACAATGCCTTGGTGAGGAAAACACTTTTTGAGCGATTCAAGAGAATCAAAGAGGAGCGGGAGTCATGTTGTTTATTTTCAAAACTTTCAAAAACCCAAGGTGCTTAGTGAGCAAAAGTATAGTGACTTGAGTCATGAGCTGTTCCACTTATCAATCATCCAAGAATGCATGTTAGCCACCGTCATGTTCACAAGTAAAACGGTGTGGCTTGTAATAACATGTGTGCAGGTCTCTAAGAGGAGAGATCTCTCAACTTACGCTCCCACCTTTACTCGAGGACGAGCAAAGAGCTAAGTGTGGGGGTCTTGTTGACGGTCCTTATGGTCCAATTTTACCGTCAACATATTGCATCTTTTTGAATCAAACACCATCACCAAGAATAGACATAGGGATTATTTCTAACAAATTCCACTAGTCTTGGTGAAATGATGAATGCGAGTGCAATTCATATGAAAACGAGGGAAAACATGCACGAAACATGGACTTTGCAATCGACGGATTTTCCCAGGACTAAAGAATATCGTCCAAAAGCCCAAAACCACAAAACGGGGCCTCAACATCAAACCAAGCAAGTGGATTGGGCCGGTACACAGCCGAGAGGAAGGCACCGAGAGAAGAACCAAGCCCGGGGAGCCCGGGCCGGTTCGGCGAACCGCCCTGCTGGTTCGGCCGGGCGACGGGTGGGCCCCACGGCCCACTTTTCTACGGCGGTTCGTCACCGACGTACGGAGGTCGGTTCCACCTGCAATTAATACCACCGACGTACGGAACCGCCTCCAAGTTGCCGACCTTCCAAGGCTATAAATAAAGGGCTATACCCCCTCTCTCAACACACCACCAACATCAAGATAGAAGACAAAATTCTCATCCTTAGGCCAAGGGCCTCTTGTATCTTAGTAGAATAGGAGAGAGGGCAAGGAAAAGGAAGGAGTGTTCCTCCCTTTTATAAAGTGGAGTAGTATTTCCTTTCCTTTTACCTTGGCGTGTAAACACTCTTTTAGGTGATTTATACGTGGTGATCTACTTATCTATCGTGACATATCTTTGTTAGACGTAATTCTTGTTATACTTGTTTACGGGATCATCGCTTCGCAAGAAGTGCTCTAGCTTTCGAACTCGGTTCTAGGCCGAGGCTAGAGTAGCGGTCAATAGCATAGACGTGGTGTCTAGGCTGGAGATCGCCTTTGTTTGCTTGTGTGCCCCACGGTTTGTAGAGGTAGGTGGCAGGAAGTGACAGCCCTGTCATCCAAAGGAACCCTCCACGTTCGGGTACATAGTAGAGCTTTCGTAGACCGGAGTGGCTTAGCGAGACCAAGCCTAAGACGGTGCCCGAAGTAAACAAGTCTAGCTTGCGTTCGTCTACCTTTAAAGGATAAATAGATAAGAGTCACCCTCTCGACCCTATTTTGCTACGTTGTCTTGGTTGTCCTTGGGTAAACTAACCTTGTTGCAGAAATACTCCGTTCCCTGCGGATATAAATACGATACCTTGGAATACTCCCGGGTGAAGTGCTACAACGGTATTCCGTGCGCTTGCGGATTTATTCGTGACGTAAGAAATACCAACGGGGTTGAGGACCGTTGGAGAGTACACGGGTTAAGCCTTGGGCACGTTGTTGAACGGGTCGCATGGGGGACGTGTACTCGGGGTCGGTGGCCCCGTATTTTGCTTTATGATGAACTCGCGAATGGTGGCCATAAGTGTTCTTAAATGATACGTATGTCGTGCATTTGGGTCTTTTCTACGGAAAGTAATAATTCGATAATTATCGCCGTTTCCTCTCGGTTAATGTGTACCACTTGATTCGAGCAGTTCAGAATGTTTAGTAAGAGGAAAGAAAAGAGTTGGTCACTATTTTATATTGATATCAATTTATTTTGCAAAATCTTGTATTGCTAGTATGCTCACTAAAGTTTCTTTATGCAACAATCCTATTAATAAGTCATAAAAGTGCCAACCTAATTAGCCTAGGTGCCGTTTTATGCAAAATGCCAAGTTAAACCGGTCAAGCCCCCATGCATCTAGACGTCGGTCTTAGATGGCCAACTTGACGGCTAAGACTTGCGGAGTATGCTAGATACTCGAGGCTTTGCCACTACATGTGTATTTTCGGGATTTCCGCAAGCCGGGTTTTGAGATTGTTGTGGTAAGGTTGTGTGGGATGGAGAGGAGCCCAAAGAGTGAACCATTGAGTGGGTTCCTAGCTCTCCGACCTATGATGAGTGAGCCGTGGCCTAGGCCGGCATGGTTCACTTAAGTTATCTATGTATCGTCGTGTTATGTATTCGCTTCCGCACTTATTTCGAACAAAGATCATGGTTATGTAAACTTAAATTCAAACCTAATGTATCTTTTATTCAGAGCTACGTGTCGTAATCGAGACTTAATTATGTAAACTTGCAAATCGTGTATGTTTGTTAATGTGATGCTATGTATGGTTGCTTCGTCAATCATCTCCCAAAGTAATCCGTACCACACTAATCTATCTTTCGGGATAGGGGTGTGACAATAATTGTTTAATTTCTTGCATCTACGGCCTAGCCAAGGTATGTTCGCAATTTAAATTAGCGCTCCGTGTCTGCGGAAGTAATAATACGGGACAATGTTGGCTCGTGGCATTCCATGAGGCGGTCCTTTCGATCGATCGTTACTATATGAATATAGTAGAACTGTGATTTGTTTCGGAATTTCTTTTGAATTTAATGTACCATTTCTGCAATGGATCTTCTGTAGGTATGCTAACCATGAATCTTAGATCCTGTAGAACGGTGATGAGTGCGTGTGTGAGTTGCAGCTAAAATTGCGAGTTGGTCGGCTATATACCGATCACGCCTTTAATTTGGAAAGGACATAGGTACTGGCATGTTCATGTCATCATTCATGTCATTCATGACATATGCATATCACACATGTGCATGAACTCAAATTTATCAAACATAAACAACCCACTTAGTCACCGTGTCGAAACGCAAGAAAACGTGAATCGAGCAGAAAAATACCACTTGATTGCCGATAAATTCCCACCCGATAATCAGTTTCACGAAAACAACTAGAACTTTTGTGTTACTAATCCAGATGGGATGATTGACCACAATCTGGAAAGCTTGTGATAGGTGCTACAACCCTGTATTGACACCAGACATGAAAAAGTGGTTAAGTCAGCCCAAATTCATCCTACCCGGAAGTCAGAAATTTTGCATGAGTTGCCGAGTTGGCAGATTTCGGGTGGATTACCAAAATCGTCATAACTTTTGCGTTACTTGTCGAAATTAAATGATATACCTCATTCTTGAAAGCTCATGTTATAACTCGCAACTTTCATTATATCAAGTTGATCAGGAAAACTTTCTAAAGTGGTCTAAATGGCAAAAAGCTGAGAGCATCTAAGAGTGGCCATAGTTGCCGAATTGCCAAAATTTTTGGCAGAAATCTGTAGAGTCGAAATCACCATAACATTCAATTGATTTAGGCTATCAATTTGTTTTACAACTCTTTGGAAAGATTGTAAAGTTCTCTAGACTCTTGTCCAGGTTTTTGTAATTTTTGCTGTTCATACCAGAGGTAAAAAAGCAAGACATTGCAACCTGTTTTTGGAATTTGCGGTAGTTGATAGAATTGCCAATGTCATTGCCTAGTCTAATTGCCTGCTTTTAATGCACATTTCATCTTCCATATATTATGCTAGTTCATTTGGCATAATACCATGTTAGCCATGCTATTTAACTTGTTTCCAAAATCCACCACCTCCGGCAAATAATGATGATGACGCTGCCACCAGACGCTTCGATGTAAACAACCTGGTCGTGCCTTCCGACACCAATAGGGATGTCTAGGTGTTGTTGTTGGCTCTGTGTAGCGTATGCGAATAAATGTAGTAGGCTAGACTAAACTGGTGGCTTGTAATCGCGTAAACAATAGGTGGTGATGTTTTTTGTTGTACTTAAGGCATCCTAATAAGCAATAAAAATATTGTAACCAAAAGTTTCGCAACATGGATGAATTTCAGGTGCTATCCCAATTGTCGGCCACCAATTTCCAACCCCGCGAACCAATCATCGGAAACCGTTCGGTCTCGACCCAAAGTTGCTTTATTCGTCCCCTCACTTGGAATTACTACCTTCCTTGTTAGTAAATCCTCCTGGGTGACTCCTGAAACTATTGACCATCCAACCTTTTTTTGTGCTAAGTTCTACCAAGAGCATAATTCAATTTAGTGGATCTGTGATTCCAAATTGCCATTTTGTTTTTGGATTGTGCCTGGTTCGCCCAAGCGCTTCTCAAAGCCAAAGATAGGTTATATGGAAATGCATGCTTGCTAAATCAGAATTTGGCGAGAGGATCCAAATATGATGTTTTTCCGAACGGATGGCATATAACTCGAGCTACGCAACTGGAAAGAAGAATGTTGTGTTTGAAGACTAGTTGGTACTATTAGCCGTATCTCCAACCCACAACCCTTACACATTGAAATCGACATGGTCTAGCCATGATCATGGAAACTTGTAGTTGTACCCCAAAACTCTGGAATCATTCCTGTCCCAACATTACTTGTCATCCTTACCCTCCATAACTCCTTACAAATATCGGGACAAGATTTCTTTAAGGGGAGGGTAGTGACATCCCATGTCACATAATAGCATGTAGACAATGTTAATACCTTAATTACAGGAACTGGGCACTAATTAAATGAGTGAACACATGAAATAATGAATTAGGGTATTTGAAAAAATTTAAAATTTAAATGTAGTTCAAACCCAACTATTTAAAACTCAATGATCCTCAACAAAAGTATGCAAAAAATTTTGTAGATCCCTGTAGAGGAGATCAAAATTTGATTTTGGGACATTTTCATGTAATTTTTCTCATGGCACAAACCCCTAGAACAATTACCGAAGGCAGAAAAATATATTTGATCTCTGAATTTTTAATAATTTTTCAAAGCAAAATCACAACTTTTGCTACTAACGAAAGTTGCTCATCATAATGTGAGGATCATGTACAAAAATTGGCGTAGGAAAATATTGAGCAGAGCTAGGGTTTTGGAAAACTTGAAGAATAGTGCGCGTACGAGGAGCAAGGCCACCGGGCAGCCTCTCCTCGGCCTTTGCGCCCATTCCGATCGAACAGCCCACCGTCCTCCTGCATAGTGCCGCCCCACGCGTCGACGATCACCGAGGTCACCTTGATTCCACGTAGGAATGCCCGCCGTGGATCACCGCCCTAAAAGCTTCCCTCCCGGCCGCCGTCGCCCTACTCGCTCCTCTACTCTTCGCCTAGCTAGCACCCCGGGGCCCTAGCACGCATGCGCAGCACTCTCGACCCACCCCGCACAGCACCGAAGGCAGCCACCACCCCTCTTCCCCGGTGAATCGGATGAAACCCTAGCGGATCCCCGTTGTGGCCTCCATTGACCGCTATGGCAAATTCTCGCGATTGAGGTGAGCTCATGCTCGTTGATTGCTTCGGAAGCTTGCCATGGTCACCGCAAAGTCACCCGTCTCACCCCAGCTTGTTTCGTGCAGCATCGTCGTTGGATTTCATGTTTTCCTGCGCCGCCCGTCGGACCGGTGCCACCCCCACGAGGCGCAATACCCTCCGGGCCTCCCGAAGCTTAACCAGTCCTACCCCGGTCATCGGCGCACCCTCCCGAAGCTCCTCGACCATGAACCCCACCGCCTCGGCCACCGCACGACACGAACACCGCCGCCGAAGCTTCTCTCCTTCCTCCTCTCGTCGTGGACCATCGCCCGGTGAGCTTCCGGCCGTGCGACCCCTCCGATTCGCTTCACCACCTTGAGATACCCCTAGACGACAAACCCGAGCCCTTGAGCTCCATGTTTGGCCCGCTCCGGCGAGGAGCGCCGCCGCTCACCGATGTTGCCACGCCGCACGCGCCAAATTTCATTTTAAATAACGCAGTGGCAAAACCGTAAATTGCGTGAACTTTATTCAAATTTGTAAATTCCATATCTTTAACTAGGAACCTCAGAAAAATGCAAATGAGTACTTTTTGGAAAGCTTGAGAGATGTACTTTGTAATGGAACCAATTGCCATATAGGTTTCTGTGGTAAAATTCAGAGTTTTGTGTATCTTAAAATGCTATCACGTTATGCACTAAAATGACAATAATTAAATGTTTTTAATGTGCAAACTTCACCAAATTTGGTCACATCACTCGCACTGGCCTGATTCATCATGATATGCATGACTTTAGAGTAATTGAGCATATTCACATCATTTTGGGCATTATTTGTTAAATGAGCTATAATTGCCTTAATCAATGAATCAGGAAAATGCATATATACATGCTCATCTAATTGCCTTAGTGCTCATCATGAGCAGATTTGTGCCTTGTCATCAAATCCTATTTAGAGATGTTTTATAACTATATTTGCATAAAATGGTAAAGTGCCTAGATGCATAATTGCTATACTAGCTTAAATAGGGAATTGCCTTATTTTAAGAAATGGGTAAAAATGTAAACGTATTTGCTTCTAGTCCTCAATCACAAGGGAAAATCATGTTTCATCATCATGTTCACAATCTGGATTTGTTGATGTGTTTAAGTGCTAAGTATAAATCACTATGTTAATATTTGCACAAGATGACACTATGCAAGTGCTCTCAATATTGCCTATAGGTTATTATGCACACACTTCAAAAATGTTAAAATAACCATGCCAATATTTTTGCATAATCATGAAGGGTATTCAAAAATAGGAATTTTAGTAATGTTACCATTATTTTTGGTAAAGGTTAAATAACCCTACAAATTCAGTAAAATCAGAAAAAAACAGTTTTTAGTGTAGAATGTTTATTAATTTTTAGAGGCCGAATCTGAAGAAAAGTTCTATATAAAAGTTGTCCCAAATTTCATGCTACACCACCACAAAAATTTGCAACACCAACAAAAATCTCGTTGACTTGCTCTTGACTGCAACAGTAAGGTTGGTAGATTTTTTCCAACTTGTGGGACCCACTTTCTCTCTTATCTCTTTGCTTCCTTCTCTACCAAGCTGCCCATCAAGTAGCCAGCCTAAGGAAGCCACCACATCCAGAGACTCCCCCTCATCCACTCTTTGGTCAAGAGCCAAGTCAAGTCTTCCTCGCTTCCTCCTTTTCTTTCTCCTCTCCAAAAGCAACCACCATAGCTACTCATCTTCAAACTCCATGCCATGGTTCACCTTGGCATGAGCAAGGTTAGCAAGAGGCTTCACGTGGACTCCCTCCATCCCTTGCATGGTGTGGTTTGGTTGATTCCCAACCTCTTCCTCAAGTATGGCATCAAGAATACTTCGAGTTTCACCGTCGATTTTTGCTTCTCCGGCGAGTTAATTATGGCAGGAGTATAGCATGTCCATATTTATTTGGATATACCCCATGTTTATGCTTATGTTCGTACATAACCCTATGCCATAATAAAAAGTTAGTAGTTTAAATACTACTAACTCGCGAAATCACGAAAAGGATCCCGCTGAATTAAACTTGGTTGAGAGTGCTAACTTCGAGCAAAGCCAAGGCAAGCCCGGTGCATAATCCCAATTGTTTTGCTTTTGCTTTAAATTCACCTATGTCTATCTTTATGTATTGTGAACTTATCTTTAGGAGTTGATCGCAACCCTAGTTGCATTATGATCCCTATTGCCTATGGTATAGGTATAATCTTTTTTTCGATAGAATGGCTATGCTTAAATGAGTCACCGGTAGCAACATCGAGTGGTTTGGAGACCTCTCGGTATAGGTTCAAATATTGTTACCTCTTACATGAAATTAATTGGAGACCGTACGGGAAGTGCATGTGTAGGATGCGGTGAAAAGGTTGGCCCTTGTTCGCCATAGCCCCGTGCGTGCTTGGTTGAGGACCGTTCGTTGTGCCTCCGCGAGCAAGTATTGAGTTTTGTACCAAATGCATACCTTCGTATGGGAATTGGTAAGCTGATGTTACTTGAGAGTCGTAGTGTTGGACGGTATCTCCACCCTTTGTGCTAAGTGTTGTTCATGGTGGATGCACGGGTTTGTAAATAGACGGAGGGTGTATTGTTTACCATTTGACCGACGTTACTCGTGGTTGCATGGGTAACCCACACTCGGACGGTGGACCCGGCTCATATCTATGGTGATATCGTGAAAGGTGGCCATACGTCTTCTAAATGATGCGTATGTCGTGCATTTGGGTTTCTCCTGTAGGATGTAAATCAATATATATCGCCGCCCCTCGCGGTGATGAGTACCACTTGTCTCGAGCAGATCGCATCGTAGTAATGAAGTGAATATGGTGCTGATTTTGAAATACTTAATCTTTGTACAGCAACCATGTTTGCTAGTCTTGCTCATTAAATTTACGTTTATGTTACAACCCTCTTAATATGGCTAAAAGATGAATTTAGACTTGTTCATAGGTGCTGCTTTTGGCTATTTCTAGCAAGCCCAATCAACCCCCTGCATATTAGGAGTCGGTTTTACAAACCATTTTTTGTCGGGTAAGCCTTACGGAGTATATTAGATACTCGAGCTTTGTTGTTAATATTTTTGTGCAGGTGAGATTGTCGAGAAGAATGGGCACATCTACGTGCTTGATGTGTTACATTTTAGGCAACTATCGTCGAGATTATCTTTACGCTTCCGCTCATTGTATATTAATGTATATTAAATCTGAATTTCGAACTCTATGTATAATAATAACTTGAACTTCAGATGTAAAATATGTCACTCATTTATCTAAACATGTATATGAAAATTGTGGATGTACCGTTAACATACGTGCAATGAACGTTCGCTTCGTCAAATGTCTCCCGATGCGGTCCTGTGCGACAATCCCTCTTGCTTTGCAAGGTAGGGGTGTCACACCTTTCTTGGAGCGGATGGATTTCAATGCGAGATTGAGGAACCAAGAACGCGCGAAACCCTTGAGGGCGATGTGGAAGTAGTTAGCCATGACGTCTTCGTTGCCGCTTGTGGCCGGCACGGCGGTGGAGTAGATTTACGAGGAACTCGCCTGGAGGCGCCGTCCCGTCGTACCTCTCCGGGAGGTGCAGGCGGAACTAGGCCACTTAACCGCCTGCAGGCGGGTGGACGAGCCGAGCATCCCCTGGTGTAGTTGGATGGGTCAACCCGGTGCACCGTTCTGCGAGGAGGTGGCTCCGGGGATGCCGAGGAGTGGGAGGATTCGGAGGGTTCTCCGTGCCCACCGGGTTTGTGGCTGCGGGGCACTCCCGTTCGCGGCGGCTCCCTCGGGAGCGCTCGATGTTGACTCGGGCGTCTTCTCGGATGCGCCGCTTGGTGCGCAAGTGGTAGCGCGCGTCACGCTCGCGGCTCCTGCAAGAGACGTCGTCCGGACGCGTGTCGGTGCGCGTGGGTTGTGGAGCATCTTCTTGACCGTGGTCAAAAGGTTTTCCGCAGGAGCGTCGTCGAAGAGGCGTCGAGCGGAGCGTCGGTGTGCGCGGCGGTCATGCTCGCGGGCGTGTAAGTTGGAGATGGCGTCTCCCCCTGCAGGCGATGCCCCCATAGGGGCCCGTGCTCACGAGCCGTCCGCTCCTCGGCACTCCCCACGAGGTTGGACCGAGGCCGTTTGGCGCCCCTCGCGACTGTCGGCGGGGGTGGGGGATCTGCCATCATCTCCTCGTCTACGGGCTTAGAGAACGAACCGCGGTTCGATGGTGCATCGCGTCGGTGTCACATCCCTATCCCGAAAGATAGTTAAGTGTGGTACGGATCGCCTTGGGAGATGATTGACGAAGCAACCATACATAGCATCACATTAACAAACATACACGATTTGCAAGGTTACATAATTAAGTCTTGATTACAACATAGGGTTCGAAAATAAAAGATACATTAGGTTCGAATTTAAATTACATAGCCATGATCTTTGTTCGAAATAAAGTGCGGAAGCGAAATACATAACTCGACGATACATAGATAACATAAATGAACCATGCCAGCCTAGGCAATGGCTCACTCGTCATGGGTCGGAGAGGTAGGGACCCATTCAATGGTCCACTCTTTCGGCTCCTCTCCAACCCAAACCACCTTACCACAACAATCACAAAACCCGGCTTACGGAAAACCTGTAAATAACATGTAGTCGCAAAGCTCGAGTATCTAACATACTCCGCAAGTCTTACCCATCAAATTGGCCTTCTAAGACCGATCTGCTAGATGTATGGGGCTTGACCAGTTTAACTTGGCATTTTGCACAAATAGCACCTATGCTAATTTAGGTTGGCACTTTTATGACTTAGCCAAATTAATAGGGTTGTTGTATAAGGAAACTTTAGTGAGCATACTAGCCGTACAAGGATTGCAATACAAAATTATATCAAGTATAAAACAGCAAGCTATTCATCAACTCTTCTTTACTACACATTGCAAACTGCTCGAATCAAGTGGTGCTCATTAACCGAGAGGAAATGGCGATAATTATCGAATTATTAATCCTGCAGGAAAGAACCCAAATGCACGACATACGCATCATTTAAGAACACGTATGGCCACCGTTCGCGAGTTCATCATAAAGTAAAACACGGGGCCACCGACCCCGAGTACACGTCCCCTTGCGACCGTTCAACAACGCGCCCAAGGCTTAACCCGTGTACTCTCCAACGGTCCTCAACCCGTGCAACCACCGTGCCATACACATCACCTCCGGGTCGGTGAGATATCCGGCTCACTTTACCACTTACAAGCTACATAGGTTTACCAATCCCCATAAGAAAGGTATGCAAGTGGTACACAACTCAAACTTGTTCGCGGAGCCACAATGGGGTGTTCTCAATTTTAACCAAATTCATCATGTTCAAATTTAATCATAGCCATAGGTGAGATTCCCATTCTATCGTTGACTCCATAGGCATAGCATAGCATTTCTAACGAGGATATGACACATAATGAACATAGGACATATAGGACTTTTATGCACGTGGATTTCCAGTCAATTCCTATAACTTAAATGCACATTCATCATCCTTAATATAGTGATAAAAGACAGACATTTCAAATAATAGGAATGCACCAGGGCTTGCCTTGAGAGTGATCGAAGTTAGCACTAGCCTCACAAGCGTTGAGTGTTGCAACCGTCTCTTCCGGCGGAATCAATTCGGCGTCATCACCTAGAGAATGAAATGCAATGCATAAGTAAAACGATTACAAGGTCGATGATGATGGTAATTCATGTGTGCTGTTTGAAGGAGTGCATATGAATAGGTTTAGTAACATTTAGTTTTTTGTGAAACCTACTAAGCATAAACACACAACTTGCTCTCTTTTAGAGAAGTTAATTACCTTAACAAGTATAGCCTTAATACATGAGCAAAGACTAAATTACATGGACATGAGTACTAGGGTTAACATGTGGGTTCAGAATCTAAGGATTAGCAAGGTTTTAATGCAAACCGATGAACTTAGGGTTAAAGGCTTATAACCACATGCGATGACGATGCAACTCTAAAACTAAGAACTTGATTACAAATTTAATACATGCGGGATTTACATGAAACCTTTTTACTAATCCTGCCATGAAGTGCTATGTGATATTGTGGAAAGTGAAAATTACATAAACATGCAAAAACATATTTTTTGAAGCATAACCCTATTTATACACATGCTGAAATTTAACCTTTCATGGAATTAGATCTAGGGTTAGCAAAAATACTTATTTAACATGCTCAAAAATTAACATGGGATTTTCTACACATGAACTGTAACAGGAGGAAATTAATTACCAAGTTTCAAGCAAAAATAATTTATACAGATTTCATTAAAAAGTAAATACAGAGAATGCAAGAAATGCAATAACCTGAAAAATATGCAATGAAATGCAGATCTTCCAGTGCCAATAATTCAAGTATGCTTAGGTGAAGGTTTTGGCCAAGTGGCATCATTTTTGGATCTATAGTGTTAAAGTTATGACCTAGATAAGTTTTCAGGGATTGACTTTTGTCATTTTTGTAAAAATATGAAAACGTCCAGATCTGGCCAGCTCATGTTACTTTTATGAAAGTACAGGTCTTGTAGTTTCCAAAGCATTTTAGTTTGTCATTTTTGGATCTTTCAAACGGGAGATATGAATTTTTCAAACTCAAACGAAGTTCCGGTCTATTTACTGAAATTGCCATTACGTGTCTTCCCCAGGGAGCTCAGGGACAGACTCGCCGGAATTCGGCCGAAGCTCGCCGGAGACCTCGCCGTAGGCTGCTGTAGTGGGGGAAAAAGGGTGGGACCATCACCAAAACATGGCTAGAGGTATGGGGAGTCACCTCTCGTGGTCACCGGCCCACGGAGATGACCGGAAGGCGGCGACATCGACGGCGATGGTCGGGGACTACTTCGGCGGCGGCTTGCGGTGCGTACGGAGCACGAAATGTTGGGTAACAAGGTCTGGGAGATTCACCTCGTGATGGAGAAGAGCGGCACGGGGTCAGGTGTCGAGGGAGAAGGCCGGAAGTTGTGGCTCGTCGTGGGGGTGGAGATGCGGTGACGACGGCCTTCTTTTCTTCTCGAAATCCGGCAAGGCTGCTGCAAGACAGAGGGAGCGGATTAGGGAGGAGCTGCAGGGGGTTGTTGCGCATCGATTTGGGGAGAAATCGGAGGAGGAGAGGCTGCCTAGGACGAGCAGCGGGTGGTGGCGGCCATGGTGAACGGAACGGAGCGAGGCGATGAGCTTTTCTTCCGTGTTCTCACCGGCAAGGAGAGGGAGGTGCTGCTGCTGCTTGGAGAAGCTAGATAGGGATGTGAGGGTGCAGTTTGCGGCACTTGGAGATGAGACCTTGGCCTCGGTGCCATTTTCTAATGGGAGCAGGAAGGAGCCGAGAGGAGATGGGCGGCCGGAGGTACTGTTTCCATTCAATTCCGGTGAGTCCTGTTGGCCGGCGGGTACCAAAGTGGTTGGGGAGGTGCGTTGGGGCGTGGGGGTGACAAGACGGGCGCAGCAGGCGTGCGTTGGTGGCAGGGGTGGCGAACCGGCGGGCACCGGCCGCCATTGCCGGTTGGGGAAGAAGCTCGAGCTGCTGTTTTCGAATTTTGACATGTTGTTTCTGAAATTTGAACGAAAATGGTACTTCTGATGCTCCAAAAATTAAGCCAAAAAAACTGGTAGTTCGGCATGATGTGATCTACAACTTTTATTTTGGGTCGAAGTTCCAGTTTTTGTTTCAAAAAAATTCATACAAAATTCACAAACAGTGCAGTTTCAGATTTGAATTTGAATTTTTGAGCGTTCAAAACTTTGTTCAAAAATTTTGTAAAAATGCTGTAAAATCGTTATTTTGCATGAGCAACAATATGGTGCAAAAATATGTGGGTAGTTCTTCTAAAATTTTTGCACTTTTCTTAAAGCTAGGGTTTAGCCCTAGGTTTTCCCTTTTCTTTTGACTTTTCCACTTTTTCCTTTTCTTGCTTCCTTTTGTATGATTAGCATTAGGGTTTGCATTAATGAGGTGATTAGGGTGTTATTAGGTCATTACGCTAATTCGTGATATGGGATGTCACAGCCCTCCCCCTTAAAAAATTCTCGTCCCGAGAATCGCTGCTGATTAAGGAGAGGGAGTGCGAAAATTACCGATTTGTGTGACGCGAGAAACTCGGGAAAGTTCTTCTCTAGAAAATCCTCTTGTTCCCATGTTGCTTCTTCCTCGGTGTGATTACTCCATTGCACTTTATAGAAGGTAATGGTGCGATTTCGAGTTACCCGGTCGTTTTGATCGATAATTCGAACGGGGTATTCGGGGTAGGAGAGATCTTCTTCTAGTTGCTCGGTGTCGGAAATGACCACGTCTATCGGAGGCTTCAAGAATTTCTTGAGTTGTGAGACATGGAACACATTGTGCACACGAGCAAGACTTTCCGGTAATTGCAATCGGTAAGCAAGCTGCGCTATGCTTTTCCACGATCGGATAGGGTCCAATATAGCGGGGTGCTAATTTTCCTTTAATTCCAAACCGAGACACGCCCTTATTCGGAGAGACACGAAGATAAACATGATCTCCTTTCTCAAACTCCAACGGCGTCTCCTCTTGTTAGCGTAACTCACTTGACGAGATTGTGCGACTTTCATGTTGGCTTGGATTTGTCGGACTTTTTCCTCGGCTTGAGTGACAAGATCGGGACCAAAATTAGTTCTTTCACCCGCTTCCGACCAATTTAAGGGTGTACGACAAGAATGACCATACAATGCTTCAAATGGTGACATTCCCGAACTCTCTTGATAGCTATTGTTGTACGAGAATTCGGCGAATGGAAGACAATCATCCCAATTTCCTCGATTTTCCATATCACATGCCCTCAAGATGTCCTCCAAATATTGATTCAACCTTTCGGTTTGTCCATCCGTTTGAGGGTGATAAGCGGAGCTTCTAATGAGAGTGGTACCAAGACAAGAATGCAATTGCTCCCAAAAGCGAGATACAAATTGCGGACCTCGGTCGGAAACAATGGTTTTGGGTACTCCATGCAAACATAACACTCTTGAGATGTATAGCTCGGCATACTTCTTGGTATTGTAGGTAGTATAGACGGGGATGCAATGCGCGGATTTGGTTAATCTATTCACAATAACCCAAATCGAATCATGTTTCTTTGATGTGAGAGGCAATCCAACGATAAAATCCATAGCAATGTCCTCCCACTTCCAAACGGGTATTTTCAATGGGTTCAATAATCCGGCTTTTCTCAAGTGGTCGGCTTTCACTCGTTGACAAGTATCACACTCGGCCACATACGGTGCAATTTCACGCTTCATGCGTGTCCACCAAAACTTTTCTCTTAGGCCGCGATACATTTTATTGCTACGGGGTGTATGGAATATTTGGATAAGTGTGCCTCATCCATGACTTTCTTCCATAATTCCATATCCTTCGAACAACGAGACGTTGGTTGAACCATAATATACCATCGGCATCTTGTCGGAAACATGTAGCCTCGTCTTTTTCTATCTTTTGCCGAATAAATTCCATTCCTTCATCCTTCTTTTGTCCCTCAATAATTTTCTCACGAAGGGTAGGAATAAGAGCTAGATTGTACAATGAGCCATAGGGAATAATTTGAAAGCTTGGTTCACTAGAATCTGAAATTTCTGAATTTTCCATAGAACAACCGGTAATATGATTGCATTGATCCTTGCGACTCAAAGCGTCGGCAACCACATTAGCTTTACCCGGGTGATAATGGATTTCCAACTCATAATCCTTGATTAATTCCAACCATCGACGTTGCCTCATGTTCAACTCTTGTTGGGTGAAGATATATTTGAGACTCTTATGATCGGTATAGAGATTGACAAGATTTCCAAGTAGATAGTGCCTTCAAGTTTTCAAAGCAAGGACAACCGAGGCTAGTTCCAAATCATGGGTAGGGTAGTGTTGTTCATGCTTGTGAAGTTGACGGAAAGCATAAGAAATGACACGACCTTCTTGCATTAGCACACACCCTAGACCGGTGCCGGACGCATCACAATATATGTTGAACGGCTTGGTGATGTCGGCTTGTGCTAACACCGGAGCGGAGGTCAAATGCTTTTTGACGGTTTGGAAGGCTTCTTCACATTCACGGCTCCATTTAAATTTGGCATCCTTCTCCAATAATTTTGTCATAGGCTTGGCTATGCTTGAAAAATTAGGAATGAATTTCCGATAATAACCGACAAGACCAAGGAAGCTTCGGATTTGCCTCACCGATCTTGGGGACTTCCGGGTAAGCAGTTCTTTGACTTTACTCGGGTCAACAGACAACACCTTCCCTGGGTATGATATGAACCAAGAAAGGAACTTGCTTCAACCAAAATTCACATTTGCTAAATTTGGCATATAATTGATGATCACGAAGCCGTTGGAGAACAATGCGAAGGTGTTCGCCATGCTGTTCTTCGTACTTCGAATAAATAAGAATGTCGTCAATGAAGACTACGATAAACTTATCCAACTCGGACATAAAAATCGAATTCATCAAGTACATGAAATGGGCCGGAGCATTTGTAAGCCCAAAAGACATGACGAGATACTCAAAGAGGCCATACCAGTATAGAGAATGCGGTTTTGGAATATCTTCAGCTCGGATCTTGATTTGGTGGTAACCGGATCGGAGATCAATCTTAGAGAAGACTTTAGCACCAACTAATTGATCAAAGAGGATATCAATCCGAGGGAGTGGGTATTTATTCTTGATAGTTACCGCATTGAGAGGGCGATAATCCACACATAGACGTAGCGTCATGTCTTTCTTCTTCACAAAGAGAGCGGGACATCCCCACGGAGATGAACTAGGGCGAATATATCCTTTATCCATAAGCTCACCCAATTGCTCTTTCAAGATTGCTAGCTCATTGGGAGCCATTTTGTACGGCCTACGGGAAATTGGTGCCGTATCGGGTTGGAGCTCAATATTAAACTCAACATTCCGATCGGGTGGCATGCCCGGTAAGTCATCCGGAAACACATCAGCAAAATCACATACCACGGGAATATCCTCAATCCTTTTTCCCTCAAGATGGTAGATTTTGGAGGTGGAGAGTTTTGGATGGGGTAATCGGAGAATAGATGAACCATGGAGTGGTGAGTTTAGATGAACTTCTCGGGAATCGATGTGCAAAACGGCTTTATGAAGTTTCATCCATCTCATACCAAGAATAAAATCTATGCTTTGTCTTCCGAGGATTATGAAAGCAGGATAGAGGGATCTTACATTAGGGATATGGCCAATAATACCAATGAGTCTCTAAGCACAACGTCTTTCTTTTTGGTTGCGTACCTCGAGTAATACACCATCGGTCTAGAATGACGTCATACTTAAATTATCTTACCAACTTATATAAAGAAGCGTGTTCTCCGGATCACCTATATTTTGGCTTTGGGAAGCGCTCAGGCGAACCAGGCACAATTCAAAGACAAGCGGCAATTTAGAAACACATATCCTTCACGAAACTCGGCTCTCGGTAGAATCTAGCACATTAGTCGGTGAGATGGTTGCTTATCTCAAGATCAAGTTACTCGGAAGGTTTTGCAAGAAACCAAGGTTGTGATACAATGGGGTCAAGGGATAAGAACAACCTTCATTTCATGAGGAATGGGTTTCTGTTGAACAGTTCGTGGTGTCGAGAAGTTCGTGGTTTTGAGTGTGTTTCGGCAATCTACATTTCTCCACCGAATGATGGAGCCTACCACAGATGCTGGCAGGGCAGCTACGGAAAGGATGGACGAAAACCTCCCCTCGGCGGTGATGCAGCCCAAAACTTCTATCCGAACGGGGAAGTGATAGCCAATTTTGCGCTTGGGCGGTGTGGAGCAGGATGAATTTCCTGTAGTACACTTTCTCATCTTGTCGTTTTCTTTTACGAGAACGAATGACATGTCTTTGGAAAATTGTGATGCTCATCAAGTAAAATGAATGGCCCTACATTAGCTCGACCATCAAGTAAAATGTTTGGCATAGAGATCAATTAACTTTTTTTTTGACCGCATGTTCAAAAGAAAGGACAATGAAATAGGCACAAGACATAGACGGAACGCATATTTCATCGATTTCGAACATGATCTGCCATCATGATAGCGATAGAAATTTTTGATACAAGGAGATGCAACATCCTGAGGGAGGATGGTGAGTAGGTTACATCTTGACGGACACCTAATGCGAACAAATTATCTTGGAGAGTTTATGTTCATGAAAACACGAAAGGGTTGATACTACCGACATACGGTTCTATGCCTCTCGAGATTAATTCCAATGTCAACACATTAGTACTCCGACATACACCTATGCTCGTGGCATGTGGAGGTCACCATCGGAGGACAATCCATGTAATCCGGTGACGGTGGTGCCTTAGAGTCGATGCCGAATGCACCATCAATAAACAATTGTTGTCCAACTTAGCTTTCTTTCTCTTATGCGATCACTTTGGCCTTGGGAGCCTCGTAGAACAAGAGGTGAACTGATCCTAGATGGGCAACAATAGACTTGAGGTTATGACACTTGTAGTCTTGGTCCAAAGCGTGATCATCCAATCACGGATATGAGCGGTCGAAAACGGTACCTTTTAACGTGAGCTAACCAACACTCATTTGTTGGAAGTTTTGAAAAAGGTCAAGTCAAAACTTCGTATCCAAAAAAAGACATGCTTAACAATAGAGCATGAAATATGGATGGCAATAGATTGCAAAAACATGCAACAAAGCTCTTCACGCAAGACCTAACACTAACCAAAGTTGCCAGACTTGACAGGTTCTGGAAATTCGGAAATTACTCCTGATTCTGGGCAGAATTAAATTTTTGGATTGTTACGAAAGTTGTAGATAATTTCTTGTGCTTTCCAACGCATCCTAGAACAGCTCAATCCGACTTGTTGTTTGAGAGATATGCTCAATCTTCGACAGGGACAGAACCGGAGCACATTGTGGAAATCCAGAAATAGCTCTCTGTAATGGCCATTTCTAGCCATGTTCCAGATTTTTGCAGGACTTGAGCATAAACGATTGTTGTAGTGCATAACACAAGCTTTCCAGAAAGTCATTATTTGCCTTATTTGGATAAGTATTGAAGGAGTTATGCTCATTTTCGTGAAAGTTACAAATCTGCCACGTTTTTTTGGGTTTCGGTTTTCAACCTTTTGTGAGAATGAACTATGAGCTCAAATTTTTTATGATTGATCCATTTAAACGAGTTCATATGCACATGTCTGACATGATGAATGATATGCAAAGTGATGGATGAGCAATATGTCGTTTCGTACGTCCTCACAAAATTGAAAGACCGCGCCGCCGATAGGAATATCGGACAAGCGCATCGGTGGCACGCACACCCTCTCACACGATACTACACGAACTAAAACGTTGTTATGTACCTGCAAGAGATGGATTCCAGAAACATTACATCAAATTCAAAAGAAACACGCCAAAAATAAATCCATGTCACCTCGCCTCACATGGAGAGCTCTCGAATAAGAGTGTATTCGAGTCACACCAGTTTAATATTATGCAAAATTGACCACACTCAATTTCATACCTTTTCTCAAGCCGTAGTTGCAAAATATTTAAACAATCATAACACGGGGTTAGTTTTGTCACCATTCTATATAGTCCTTATATTGGCCTTTCTATCTAGACTCGTACCTCACCGTGACACAAAAACGGGGTTTATGATTTTTTAGAATGAGTGTTAGCGTGACGCAAATCCCAAGTCGGCTCGATACCACGTGTCACACCCCTATCCCGAAAGATAGTTAAGTGTGGTACGGATCGTCTTGGGAGATGATTGACGAAGCAACCATACATAGCATCACATTAACAAACATACACGATTTGCAAGGTTACATAATTAAGTCTTGATTACAACATAGAGTTCGAAAATAAAAGATACATTAGGTTCGAATTTAAATTACATAGCCATGATCTTTGTTCGAAATAAAGTGCGGAAGCGAAATACATAACTCGACGATACATAGATAACTTAAATGAACCATGCCAGCCTAGGCCATGGCTCACTCGTCATGGGTCGGAGAGCTAGGGACCCATTCAATGGTCCACTCTTTCGGCTCCTCTCCAACCCAAACCACCTTACCACAACAATCACAAAACCCGGCTTGCGGAAAACCTGTAAATAACATGCAGTGGCAAAGCCTTAGTATCTAACATACTCCGCAAGTCTTACCCGTCAAATTGGCCTTCTAAGACCGACTCCTAGATGCATAGGGCTTGACCGGTTTAACTTGGCATTTTGCACAAATAGCACCTATGCTAATTTAGGTTGGTATTTTTATGACTTAGCCAAATTAATAGGGTTGTTGCATAAGGAAACTTTAGTGAGCATACTAGCCGTACAAGGATTGCAATACAAAATTATATCAAGTATAAAACAGCAAGCTATTCATCAACTCTTCTTTACTACACATTGCAAACTGCTCGAATCAAGTGGTGCTCATTAACCGAGAGGAAACGGCGATAATTATCGAATTATTAATCCTGCAGGAAAGAACCCAAATGCACAACATACGCATCATTTAAGAACACGTATGGCCACCGTTCGCGAGTTCATCATAAAGTAAAACACGGGACCACCGACCCCGAGTACACGTCCCCCTTGCGACCAGTTCAACAACGCGCCCAAGGCTTAACCCGTGTACTCTCCAACGGTCCTCAACCCGTGCAACCATCGTGCCATACACATCACCTGCTGGGTCGGTGAGATATCCGGCTCACTTTATAACTTACAAGCTACATAGGTTTACCAATCCCCATAAGAAAGGTATGCAAGTGGTACACAACTCAAACTTGTTCGCGGAGCCACAATGGGGTGTTCTCAATTTTAACCAAATTCATCATGCTCAAATTTAATCATAGCCATAGGTGAGATTCCCATTCTATCGTTGACTCCATAGGCATAGCATAGCGTTTCTAACGAGGATATGACACATAATGAACATAGGACATATAAGACTTTTATGCACGTGGATTTCCAATCAATTCCTAGAACTTAAATGCACATTCATGATCCTTAATATAGTGATAAAAGAAAGACATTTCAAATAATAGGAATGCACCGGGGCTTGCCTTGAGAGTGATCGAAGTTAGCACTAGCCTCACAAGCGTTGAGTGTTGCAACCGTCTCTTCCGGCGGAATCAATTCGGCGTCGTCACCTAGAGAATGAAATGCAATGCATAAGTAAAACGATTACAAGGTCGATGATGATGGTAATTCATGTGTGCTGTTTGAAGGAGTGCATATGAATAGGTTTAGTAACATTTAGTTTTTTGTGAAACCTACTAAGCATAAACACACAACTTGCTCTCTTTTAGAGAAGTTAATTACCTTAACAAGTATAGCCTTAATACATGAGCAAAGACTAAATTACATGGACATGAGTACTAGGGTTAACATGTGGGTTCAGAATCTAAGGATTAGCAAGGTTTTAATGCAAACCGATGAACTTAGGGTTAAAGGCTTATAACCACATGCGATGACGATGCAACTCTAAAACTAAGAACTTGATTACAAATTTAATACATGCGGGATTTACATGAAACCTTTTTACTAATCCTGCCATGAAGTGCTATGTGACATTGTGGAAAGTAAAAATTACATAACCATGCAAAAACATATTTTTTTGAAGCATAAGCCTATTTATACACATGCTGAAATTTAACCTTTCATGGAATTAGATCTAGGGTTAGCAAAAATACTTATTTGACATGCTCAAAAATTAACATGGGATTTTCTACACGTGAACAGTAACAGGAGGAAATTAATTACCAAGTTTCAAGCAAAAATAATTTATACAGATTTAATTAAAAAGTAAATACAGAGAATGCAAGAAATGCAATAACTTGAAAAATATGCAATGAAATGCAGATCTTCCAGTGCCAATAATTCAATTATGCTTAGGTGAAGGTTTTGGCCAAGTGGCATCATTTTTGGATCTATAGTGTTAAAGTTATGACCTAGATAACTTTTCAGGGATTGACTTTTGTCATTTTTGTAAAAATATGAAAATGTCCAGATCTGGCCAGCTCATGTTACTTTTATGAAAGTACAGGTCTTGTAGTTTCCAAAACATTTTAGTTTGCAATTTTTGGATCTTTCAAACGGGAGATATGAATTTTTCAAACTCAAACGAAGTTCGGGTCTATTTCCGAAATTGCCATTACGTGTCTTCCCGAGGGAGCTCGGGACAGACTCGCCGGAATTCGGCCGGAGCTCGCCGGAGACCTCGCCGTAGGCTGCTGTAGTGGGGGAAAAAGGGTGGGACCATCACCAAAACTTGGCTAGAGGTATGGGGAGTCCTCTCTAGTGGTCACCGGCCGGCGGAGATGACCGGAAGGCGGCGACATCGACGGCGATGGTCGGGGACTACTTCGGCGGCGGCATGCGGTGCGTACGGAGCACAAAATGTTGGGGAACAAGGTCTGGGAGATTCACCTCGTGATGGAGAAGAGCGGCACGGGGTCAGGTGTCGAGGGAAAAGGCCGGAAGTTGTGGCTCGTCGTGAGGGTGGAGATTGCGGTGACGACGACCTTCTTTTCTTCTCGAAATCCGGCAAGGCTGCTGCAAGACAGAGGGAGCGGATTAGGGAGGAGCTGCAGGGGGTTGTTGCGCATCGATTTGGGGAGAAATCGGAGGAGGAGAGGCTGCCTAGGACGAGCAGCGGGTGGTGGCGGCCATGGTGAACGGAACGGAGCGGGCGATGAGCTTTTCTTCCGTGTTCTCACCGGCAAGGAGAGGGAGGTGCTGCTGCTGCTTGGAGAAGCTAGATGGGGATGTGAGGGTGCATTTTGCGGCACTTGGAGATGAGACCTTGGCCTCGGTGCCATTTTCTAATGGGAGCAGGAAGGAGCCGAGAGGAGATGGGCGGCGGAGGTACTTGTTCCCATTCAATTCCGGTGAGTCCTGTTGGCCGGCGGGTACCAAAGTGGTTGGGGAGGTGCGTTGGGGCGTGGGGGTGACAGGACGGGGCGCAGCAGGCGTGCGCTGGTGGCAGGGGTGGCGGACCGGCGGGCATTGGCCACCATTGCCCGTTGGGGAAGAAGCTCGAGCTGCTGTTTTCGAATTTTGAAATCTTGTTTCTGAAATTTGAACGAAAATGGTACCTCTGGTGCTCCAAAAATTAAGCCAAAAAAACTGGTAGTTCAGCATGATGTGATCTACAACTTTTATTTTGGGTCGAAGTTCCAGTTTTTGTTTCAAAAAAATTCATACAAAATTCACAAACAGTACAGTTTCAGATTTGAATTTGAATTTTTGAGCGTTCAAAACTTTGTTCAAAAATTTTGTAAAAATGCTGTAAAATCGTTATTTTGCATG
>JAUNZO010001450.1:0-75371 GCA_031894775.1 Chloris gayana | reverse complement strand
GGAGCCTTGACAGGCCCGCATTTGGAGGTGTGCTCACACACCGACATTTGGCGCGCCGGGTAGGGGAGTTGTCGTAGATTTCGCTTTGCGCTGCGGAACTCCTACACGACCATGCAGAGATCCACGGACACGCCACGAACGGCGGACGGCGTCTCCGGTCAGGCATCCACGGGGCGTCGTCGCCGCAACCGTCGTCGCGCGGACCGCTCCGGCAGGGCGACCGCCCCGGCACCTCGGCGGAGGGACATGCGGCGGGAAACCAGCCGGGCGCCGACCGCGACGCTCGGGCCGTCACGCCGCCGGCGTCCGAACGCGCCACCGCGCGTCGTCTCTTCCAGGAGGAAGAAGGGGACGACCCCCGACCGCCGTGAAGACCATGCTCAACAACCCACCAGCCGGGGCTGGCGGGAGGAGAGCAAGCAAAGGAGTGGCTCACCGGAGTGGGTAAGCTCCTAGACACGGCGCAGAGCCGGGCGCCGAGCGGGACCGTCCCGCCGGCCGCCGCCGCCGCCGACCAACAACAACCGCCGCGCCAACCGGGCAAAGGACACGCGCCCGCCGGCAGCTTCGCTCTCCATCCACTCGCCGCAGGTGCGGGACGCCGCGACCTGCGCAACGACCTCACCGTACGCCGCCGCGACGAGGAGGACGCACGTGTCGGCATCGAGTGCTCGCGCGAGCGTGAGCATGAGCGCGAGCGGATCTCCACCCACGACGACGACGGCACGGACGCGGAGTCGTCCCCCGAGCGCCACCCGAAACGCAAGAGAAAGGAGCTCGACCCCTCTTTCCTCGGGGCTGCGCAGCCCTCTCGAAGCGCCCGCGCAGGTCACGTGGCCCAGCAAGTTCCGCCCGGATCTCCCCGAGAGGTATGACGGCACGGCGCCTCCCGACGAGTTCCTGCAGATATACTCCACCGCCGTCGAGGCCGCCGGCGGCTCGGAAGACATCATGGCCAACTACTTCCACCTGGCCCTCAAGGATTCGGCCCGGTCATGGTTCATGAACCCGGCGCCGGAGTCCATCAGCTCATGGAGCGGCTTGTGCCGGGAGTTCATGGCCAACTTCCAGGGGACGTCGAAGCGTCCGGGGAGCCGGATCGACCTGGACCGCATCGTCCGTAAGCCGGGCGAGACGCTGCGAGCGTTCATGCAGCGCTTCGGCCAAGTCCGCAACACCATCCCGCGCGTCGACCCCTCCCGAGTAGTCTCCGCCTTCGCCACGGCGTTCGAGACAAGGACATCTTGGGTGAGCTGGGTGTGCACCAGCCGGAGACGGTCACCGACCTCTTCCGGCCGGCCGACAAGTGTGCCCGTCGCCGAGAAGCCCGGGCGTGGCACGACCCGCCGGCCGAAGGCCAACCCGTGTGCCGCCTCTCCCGTGCCCGAGGGCACCCTCTCCAAGAACCGGAAGGAGAACCTCGCGCGCAAACGCAGGGCGGAGGAAGTAGCCGCGGCCGGGGGCCCGTCCCCGCGAGGAGCACGACAGCCACCACCTGCGGGTACCGGCAAGTCGCCGGCCAAGTCCCCGGGAACGTTCGCGTGTTACTTCCACCGCACCAACGACCACGACCAGCCGCAGTGCCGCTACATCCAAGCGAGCATCAAGCGGCGCGACGAGCGGCGGGCGGCCGAGAAGGCCGAGAAGGAGAAGGAGAGGGAGAAGGAAGAAGTCGAGGCGTACCGGAGCGCGGACGACTCCATCGCCGTCATCATCGGAGGCTCCTCTAGCTTCGCGTCCAAGGGCGAGGCCGAGCGCTTTCGCCGGAAGTGTTAGCGATCACCAAGGGCGAAACATCGGCTCCTCTCGCTGAAGTGGGCTGATGTCCCCATCACCTTCGACAAGAGCGACATGGTGGGCCCCGACAACACCAAGGGGAAGATTCCTTTGGTCGTGTCGCCCACCATCCGCAACAAGAAAGTGGGGCGCACCCTCATCGACGGAGGCGCGAGCCTCAACCTCCTCACCCCAAAGGTCTTCGACTCTCCGCAGTGGGCACGCGCCGAGCTGCAACCCTCCCGCCCGTTCTCCGGCGTGCGCCGAGCTGCAACCAGTTCATGGCCATCCCGCATCACGCGTTCCTCACATTAAAGGTGCCGGGTCCCAAGGGTGTCATCGTGGAGAGAGCGGATGCCGTCAAGGCGATGGCTTGCCTCGAGGACATCTTGGCAGCCGAAATGGCGGCCGAAGAGAGCACCGGCGGGAAGAGGGCGTGTAGCGCCTCGAAGAAGTCTCGCGGCACCATCCGGCCCTAAGCGGGCGAAGCTTGCGGCACCCGGGGAGGTGTCCACCAAGAAGATCGCACTCGGGGCTCGGAGGACAAGACCACCACCATCGGTGGTGACCTCGACCCGAAATAGGAACTCGCGCTCATCACCTTCCTCCGAGCGAACAGCGACATCTTCGTCTCGGCATCCTTCGGACATGCCGGGCATACCAAGGGAGGTGATTGAGCACCAACTCAAGGTTGATCCCGCCGCGAGACCCGTGAAGCAGCGGGCGAGGCGCCAAGCCCCCGAGCGCGAAGAATTTATCAAAGCTGAAGTCAAGAGGCTCCCGGAAGCCGGGTTCACCAGGGAGGTCACGCACCCGACATGGCTGGCCAACCCCGTGGTTGTGCCCAAAAACAACGGCAAGATGCGGATGTGCGTGGACTACACGGACCTGAACAAGGCATGCCCGAAGGACCCGTTCCTCCGCCCCGAATAGATTTTGTAGTAGACTCCACCGCAGCTGCGACCTGCTTTGTATGTTGGATGCGTACTCCGGGTACCACCAAATTTGTATGGCTAAGGAGGATGAGGAGAAGATCGCTTTTATGACTCCCGCAGGGAGCTATTGCTACGTGAGCATGCCTTTTGGTCCGAAAATGTAGGTCCCACGTTCCAACGAGCCATGCGCCTTACCCTAGAGTCGCAGATCGGGAGGAATGTGGAGGCGTATGTCGACGACTTAGTCGTTAAAAGCCGCAAGGCGCCATCCCTCCTGTTCGACTTAGAGGAGACGTTCTCCAATCTACGCCGTAACCGGGTGAAGCTCAACCCGGAGAAATGCGTGTTCGGCGTACCCGCAGGGAAGCTACTCGGTTTCTTGGTCTCGCACCGTGGGATCGAGGCGAACCCGGAGAAGATCCGGGCCATCGAGCCGATCCGCCCCCAAGGCGACTCAAGGAAGTGCAGCGACCGGCCGGGAGCATGGCGGCCCTTGGCCGATTCATCTCGCGCCCGGGCGAGCGTGCTCTTCCCCTGTTCAAATTAATGAAGAAGACGGATAAGTTCGAATGGACGCGGGAGGCCGATGAAGCCCTGCAGGATCTCAAGCGCTACTTGTCTTCGAGCACCCATTCTCGTCGCCCCGAGCCGGTGAGACATCGCTTCTATACATAGCGGCTAACCCACGGGTGGTTAGCGCGGCTCCGGTGGTCGAGCGCCCGGAAGAGGCGCCTCACGATTCACGGCGAACCAACAAGCGTCGACGCCTCGACGGCGCAGAGGCAGCGGCCCCAACCGACCCGAAGGCTCCGGCTCCGGTCGGCCCTCAAGACCCAGGTCACTCGGGAGCTGCGGCTTCCGCTCACGGCACGGGTGGTGACCCGGCCGCCCGGCCTCTCCGGGTGGGCCACCCGGAAAACAGCGCGGCGCTACCGGTGCGTCAAGTCCTTCGAGCGTTGTGGCTCTCGAGCTTCACCCGGGCTCCGGCTCCGACCTCGTCGCAATATTTGGGCGAAGCCGAGGCCACGAACGGAAAGGCGGTCACGGGCGCGTCGATCCCACCCCACCCGGGGCTCCGACTCCGAACACGCTCCACGCCATGGGGGTAGTGGGATCCGCCCCGACTACTTGAGGCGCCAGCACCACGGCATTCCCACTTCGCTCGGGGCTCCGGCTCCGACCATCGTCGACGGGACAACCGAAGCGTAAGCCGTGGCCAATCCGCCGGGAAAGGACGGGCGTGCCCGCCCCACCCGGGGCTCCAGCCCCGGCCATCACGACAAACGAGGACGAACCAGGATCCGCTCCGCCGAATCGGAACCCCGCACGCGGCTCATCCAACGCCCGGTATACTTCATCGGCGAGGTCCTACGGGACGTAAAGACACGGTACCCGCAGTACCGGAAGATGCTCTATGCGGTGCTTATCGCATCCCGAAAGTTGCGACACTACTTCCAAGGCCATCCCATCCGGGTGGTAACGACAGCGCCGCCGGAGACTATACTACGCAACAAGGACGCCACCGAACGGGTGGCAAAATGGGCCGTGGAACCGGGGAGTTCGACTTGACCTTCCTCGAGCACGCACATCATTAAGAGCCGGGCCCTAGCCGAGTTCGTGGCTGAGTGGACACCCACCCCCGAGGTCGAGCGCGACGAATTAAGCACCCGGGTGTAGCAGCATGACGCACCCGGCGACCACCGGACGATGTTCTTCGACGGCTCCCTCACGCTCAACGGCGCGAGGGCAGGGGTGCTCCTGCTATCACCAACCGGCGACGATCTGCGCTACGCACTTCGGATGCACCAACAACATGGCGGAGTACGAGGCACTCTTGGCAGGGTTGCGAATCGCCGCCGACCTAGGCGTCGGGCGCCTCTTGGCCAAGGGGGACTCGCAACTCGTCGTCAACCAAGTCTCCAAGGAGTATCGGTGCAATGACCCGCAAATGGCCGCGAACCTCGCAGCGGTCGGACGGATGGAAAAGAAATTCGACGGCCTCGAGGTGCTTCATGTACCTAGGGGCGACAACCACATTGCCGACGAGCTATCCCGGGTGGCCTCCACTCGAGCTCCAACCCCACCCGGACGTTCATGGAGATCCGACATCCCCTTCGGCCTCCGACGCCGACCGAGCTCCGAGACAGCAACAACAAAGCACAAGCGCACCCGCAGAATCTGCAGCACACGCAGAATAGCGAAGAAGCGCTTGCCACCGAGCCGCAGGAAACCTGCCGGATGAGCGACCTCATCGGATACCTACGCGACGACATCCTTCCGGAGGACGACACGGACGCGGAACGCCTAGCCCGCCAAGCCAAGCGATACGCCATCGTCGACGGCGAGTTGTACAAGCGCGGGGCGAATGGCGTTCTGCTAAAGTGTGTGACAACGGAGGAAGGCAACGACATACTCGTTGAGATTCATGAGGGCGAGTGCGGGAGCCACCATGCCCCCGCACGCTGGTCGGGAAAGCTTTTCGGCAAGGCTACTACCGGCCGACAGCCCTCGAGGACGCCACCAGGCCGGTGCAACAATGCAAGGCATGCCGGTTCCACGCCAAGCAACCGCATCCGCCCGCTCAAGCCCTTCAAACAATTCCATTATCCCGGCCGTTCGCGGTCCGGGGTTTGGACATCGTGGGGCCATTTCCGACCGCCCGGGTGGATACAAGTGGCTATACGTGGCCATCGACAAGTTCACGAAGTGGGTGGAAGCCGAAGCGGTGACGAAGATAGATCAAAACTCGGCCGTCAAATTCATGAAGAACATAACGGCAAGGTTCGGGGTGCCGCAGCGGATCATCACGGACAATGGGACACAATTCACAAGCCATGCATTCGCAGCATATTGTGACACCCTCGGCACCCGGATTTGTTTCGCCTCAAGGGCCCACCCGCAAAGCAACGGCCAAGTCGAACGCGCCAACGGGGAAATCCTCAAGGGTCTCGAAGACAAGATCCTTTGACCCGTTGAAGAAGAAAGGTGCAAAGTGGGTAACGAGAGGTCCAATCCGTACTTTGGTCCCTTCGCACCACGACGAGTCGAGCCACGGGCGAAACGCCTTTCTTCCTCGTCTATGGTGCGGAGGCGGTGCTACCAACGGAGACCTTGTTCAATAGCCCCCGAGTCGCCGCGTTTGACGAAGCCGACCAAGACACCCGGCGGCACGACGACATCGACCTCCTCGAGGAGGCAAGGCGGCGGGTACTACTGCGCAACACGAGGTACCTCTAGGGCTTGCGCCACTACCACCGGCGACGCGTACGCCCACGGGAGTTGCAAGCGGGAGATCTCGTCCTCCGGCGGGCTCGGACACGCGAGGGCAAGGACAAGCTAACCCCCATGTGGGAAGGGCCCTTCGTCGTCACCGCCGTCACACGACCGGGATCGGTTCGCCTGGAGTCGGAGGACGGATATCCGGAACCGAGCACCTGGAACATTGAGCATCTCAAGAAATTCTATCCTTAGAATGTCCTCGTATCCAATGGTCCCGGTAGTACCCGGAAGCCGCATCGCCACGGCCGCAGACGCCAAGGCACTTGTACTAACGACTTAGTGTATTGAACAGCGCTTTATCGCTGCTTTTTTCCATTCCCACGAGCATGCTCGTTGAATCTGTTCGAGTCCTTGAGTTTCTTTGTTGGGTAAGAAAAACCTATGATTAAGGCGGAAGCCGGAACGCGCTCACGCTCGGTTAAGGCAAGGGTGCCGAAGTCTCGCTCGCGCGTAATGACGAAACACCGAAGGCCTAAGACTAAGCGACACACGGCGACAATCGCAATCAACAAAAGAAAAACCGAGGACTTAAGCGAGTACAATAACACATGGAAATTTAAAGATAACTTCTGTCTTGTATGCAGAAAACTTGTTTTAAAAACAGGCACAGGCGCCAAGAAGCCACTCGCAGGTGGGGGAAACGGGTACTTAACCCCGCTTGAAGCTCTCGGCGAAGGCGTGAGCAACGGCGCGAGCCTGCGCCTTAGCCACGGCGTGCTCACCCGGGGAATCTCGCCATTCACCACGGCCGGGAGTGGGAACCCGGGCACCGGCACCGGGGCGTTCATCAGCACTTCCTCCGGGGCTGCGGCTATGGTTTGTCGCCCCTCCTCCTCCATAAGCGACTCCAACCGGGTCCTCGGGTCGCGCAGCGCGTCGACCACCCCCGCATGGCGAACGCGTACCCGGCCGCGCTGCGCTCGATGGGTTCGGGAAGCCGGACCAGGCCCAGCTCGAACAGCGCCGAAGAGATCTCCTTGTGCACGTCGGCGGCGATTTCAGCCTGCGCCCGCGCCGCGGAGACCAGCTCTGTCACTCGCTCGCTCACCTCGACGCGCTGAACCTCCGAGTCCCCGAGCTGGCCCCGCACCTCGTCGAGCTGCGCCCCGAGGTCGTCACCACCGGTTGCGGCGGAGGCGCCGCGACCAAGCTTCTTCACCCGGGCCTCCAACTGCTCAACACGCCGGCGGTAGTCGTCACGACTCTTCTCCACCGCCTTGAGCTCGAGATCGAAGGCCCTCCGGGCCTCCGCGAGCGTCTCCTCGGCGCACGCGCTGCGCCATCTCCCCGGCGATGTCGCGGACGTGCTGCTCGGCCTCGGCGAGGCGGGCGATCTCCGTCTCCGAGCCTCCTTCCGAACAGCCGCCTCGTTTTCACGAAGCCGGACCTGTTCCTCCCGGTGGCGAGGGCGTCCTCGCGGTGCCTCAACTCCGCCTCCCGGGAGCCCACGGAGCTGCGAAGGCGCCGGAGCTTCGCCTCCGCCGCTTCGACGGCCTGCTCCCGGGCACCCGGTTGGTGCTCCCCGTCGGCCGGTGTAGCCTCCCGGCGAGCAAGATCGTCGGCGCGCTTCTTCGGCTCAGCCTCCCGGGCCACGGCGGCCGACTCGCGCCGCGTCACGGCGTCCTCGCGAATCGCCACGGCGGCGTCGGCCTCCTCCAACTTCGCGCCGCGGAGCTCAGCAGCCCGCTCCCGGGCCAAGACGCCACGAAGGCGGTTGATGCTCTCCTCCTCGCGGTCAATTGCCTCGCGAAGTTTCGCCTCCGCTTCCCGCAGCTTCTCGTCGGCCCTTTCAGCGATGGCGGCGGCAGTGTCCAGCTCATGCTGGACTTCCTCCATGCGCCGCCGGTGCTGCTGCTCGGCCGGCTTCACCGCCGTCTCCGTGGCCTTCCGGGCGTCCGCCACCTCCGCTTCGCGGCCGGGCCACCGCGATCTCGCGATCCTCCAGGGATGCGTCCGTCTCCTCCATGGGCGCCTTCACAGCAGCGAGTGACCGGGCAACCTCCCCGAGAACATCGCCAATGCGAGGGCGTGCGGAGCCACCCGAGCGACTCATTGGCGACGCGCTCCGGCCGCGTCCGGCGCGCCCACGACCTCTCCCGGCGGCAGCGGTCGACGAAGCATCTCCGCCGGCCACCGTCCCCGGCTCCGACCAAGCGCGTGGAGGGGAGTCGTTCCCCTCCAAGCACTATGGGAGTCGCGGCGCTAGCACCCGGCCGGGGAATGGAAGCCCGTGGCGGGCGCCGGCGGCGCCGATCGGAAAGGCAGCCGCCCCGCCGCCGGCGCATCCAAAGACGTCGCCGATCACAGGAGTCGACGGACGGTCAAGGTCCTCGCCGGTAGAGACACCCGCGGCCTCCTCCTCGGGGGCACCCGCAGCCTTCCTCTTCGTGGGCACCCGGGGCCTCCTCCTTAGGAGTACCCGCGACCTCCTCCTCGGGGTCACCCGCAGCTGCTTCCGCGTCGGCTCCTGCTCCGATCGCTTTGGCCTCGCCGGCAGCAGGATCGGCCCCGGATTCGGTGCGGAGCCGCCGGAGACCTTGGGGTTCGGAGGGACCAAGTCCGGGTCCAACTCGATCCGGACGCTCCTACATTCAAAACAAATCAACACATGTTCGCGAGCGTCGGCGTGCGGTGGTAGCAACCATGATCGGACGAGACCGAACTCACAACTAAAGCAAAACAAGAAAAGAAGCAACGTACTCGTCGCGGGTCCACCCGGCCGCTTGCACCGGCGCAGCTGCAGGAGACTTCTCCCGTGAAGCAGCTCCGTCACCGGTGCCGGCGAAGCTTGCCGGGCCCGCTTCCGTGGAAAGCACGCGGGCCCGGAGGAGTCGGACGAGGGCGGCGACGGAGATCTCTTCCCTTGCCCTTGTCGCGCGTGCCCGGCCGGCCTTGCGGCATCGGGACCGGCACCCGGAGCTCCGGAGGCGCCCCCGAAGCGGCCGCCGCACCCGGGTTAGAGGGAGGCGTGGCCCCGGCACCCGGATGCCGGGAGTAGGGGCCGGAATCGTGTCGAGGAACCCGAGCGGTCCCGGCCGTGGCATGGTGTCGAGGACGGCGCGCCGATTCTCCAAGAGGCGTAGAGGCCCGGCGCCCTCCGGGTACTCGAAGGAGGCGGGCCACTTCTTCCCGGTCGGCGTGGAGTAGGCAAACTTCTTCGAGGCAGTGGGCAGGTCCGAACCCGCCCCCGTGCGAGTGCGGCCGGCGAAGTTGAAGTCCCGGTACAGCCACGAGGGGTGCGACCTCCGGCGGAGCGGCGCGATGTTGCACTCAAGGAAGTCGTACACCACCCCGTGCGAAGTCAAGCCGGCCGCGGCGAGCGCCGCAATCCGGTCAACCACGGGCATCATACCATCGGGGAGGCCGGGCACGGAATCCCGGATGGCGAAGTGCCGAGCCGGGCCCGACGGAATGCGGAGGCGGCGGAAGTCCTTCTCGTACGGGACCACGAACCAGGCCTTCCTCCATCCCTCCACCTTGTTGTTGGGCGTGTACTCAATGTACCCACTCCCGCTCCGGGCGATCAACCGCACGGACCCGATCACCTCGGCGGCGTTCGTCGGCGTCGCCTTGAAGTAGCGCTCGGAAGATGGGGAAGCACGGCTGCACCCCCACGAACGCCTCGCACGGGTGGGCGAACACCGCCGGCGTCACGACCGCGTTCGGCGTGAGATGCGCCATCCGGATCCCGTACGCGCGAAGCACCTCCATGAAGAAGTCGGAGAAGGCGGGGGGACGGCGCCGGCCACAACGAAAGGACAGGAAGTGAAGGATCTCTAGTCCCCCGCTCGACGGCGGCAGAGACCCCCGATGCGGACGCCCTTGTCGCCGTCCACCGGCAGGAATGGCGAGAGTTGCTTCATCTCGACCCGGGGGCAGGTAACCGCACCGGGAGCGGCGCATCCGCCGACGGCGAACGCGTGCGCGAGCCGCCGCGGCGGGGAGACTTCCCACGAGCCATCTCAACGGCGAGGAGCGGCGGCAGAGAAGCGACGGCGCGGATCGTCGAAGATGGAGACGAGCAGCTTGCGTGGGAATGTGAGAGTCCAAGAAGTTGGAGAGGCGAAGGGCGAAGTGGAAGGCGTGCCTCGGGCGGCCGCCCGTCTCCGTACTTAAGCGCAGGATCCGGGCGGGCCCACCACCGGCGAACCGAGCGACGCGCCGCCTCGGAGCGATCACGCCTCGGCAGCCCAAGCGGCACCACTCCTCGTAAACTGCGCCTCGAAGTGACCTAACCGGCGCCGGGCGCCGACGGGTGGCCCCAATCCCTGCTCCGGCCCCGCGGGTCGGTGGACCGGGCCGGGGCTCTGTCGGTGTAGGGGGATTGGGGGTCCCCTAACCGCACGTGGGCAGCTTTCGGCCCACGACCGAAGGCGACCACCGCGAAGCGAGGGAGCCCACAAAGCCCACGAAGCCCACGAGGTCCGCGAAAGCCGGAGGAGTGGGAGCGTCGAGGGGAGGAAGCTTCCCGGTAGCTTCCTCCGGCGCCCCAACCACCCGGAGTTAATGCGGCACTCGAGTGCCCGTGGCAACGGTCGCAGCCCGACGGGACGTGCGCGCGCCTTCCCCATGCGCTGCATCTCGGGAAGCCACGCTGCTACGGCGCCGGGAGGACTCGGAACCAATAGGAGAGAAGATGCTTGGAGCCCAAATCCAAGTAAAGAAGATTGTAGCAGATTCCGTCAGGATCCGGTCGGGATTTCCCAAGGAAGGACCGGACCCCCACAGGGCGTCCGGGTACTCCCTCCGGGTACTTGTATAGTACTCCCCTCCTCGCTCTATAAAAGGAGGGGGTGCTCTCTTGTAAAGGACAGACAACAACTAATACACACAAGCAGGACGTAGGGTATTACGCATCTCTTGCGGTCCGAACCCGGGTAAATCCTCTCGTGTTCTTTGTTTGTTCAATCTTCCGCGCTAGTTGAAGTAAATCCAACCTTCCCCGAGCCTATCGGAAGGGAGCCTTGACAGGCCCCCATTTGGAGGTGTGCTCACACACCGACAGTCTCCATTCGGCCATGTCTCATATTGTATTTCATACTATATTATCTTATTTTTACTTTCAACTAGTTAAGTATATGAAGTTTTATACATATACATCTGGAATGGCTGGTGTAGGACTCGACAACGAATTCGGTAGAGTATTATCCATCGGCTCGTCTAATTATGGGAAAAATTATCGGATAGTTCGGTATTTTTTTACTCGGATATCCGTGCAAAAGTTGGATGTATGGTGTCTGGTTCATGGTGGGTCTTGGCTCACCAAGCACCCAATATGAGGGATTGAAAGCAAGCCAAAGTATTTTTATACGAGGTTCTGTATTTGGCGGTCAGTGGACTACTACAATAGCGTCCTGAGGTGTTGCTTTGTTTTTTCCAATAACAACGATCATTTTTTATACCTGTTATTACATTACAGTGCGCCAACATGAAGTCACCATAGAGACGTGTTATTACAATGGTCACTATAATAACGAGCAGCAGTGACGTCACCAGAGACAGCGAAACTACAATAGGGCGTATTATTACTGAGAAAACTTTTACATGTTCTTCATTCGTCCATGTCTCATATTGTCATGTTGGATACCATATTGTCTAATTTTTACTTTGAACTAGTTAAGTATATGAAGTGTTATATATATACATCTGGAATGGAAGAACTAGTTAAGTATATGAAATGTTATACATATACATCAGGAATGGAAGAATAAAATTTGTAAATCCATAGGATGACTCCAATGTACTTATCACTAGCGTCAATACACAAGTCATTAGTGGTATATATATTTAGGAATTAAAAAGTGTCATATTTTGTTGGGAAAATCATCTCTCTTGATTCGTATTATTACTAAGAAAACTTTTACATGGTCTTCATTCGACCATGTCTCATATTGTCATGTTTCATACCATATTATCTTATTTTTACTTTGAACTGGTTAAGTATATGAAGGGTTATGCATACATCTGGAATGGAAGAATAAAATTTGTAATATCCATGTTTTCGAAACGTACCTTTTCTGTTTATGGCAGAAGTCTTAGAAATAGGAAATAGGCCATAGTTGGTCGTTCCCTGTTGGCTAGTGTTAATTGTCCTTATCTTACAACTTTGCAACCTATACAAGCATTTGTCTTCTTAAGGAGGAAGCTCAACTTAAAGTTTGCAATGGAAATTATAATTAACATGACTTGGTGCATTTGGACTACACGGAATGATTGGATTTTTTAATATGAAGACCCCACAGTTGAAAAATGCAAAACAAAATTTATTAGAGATTTTCCCCTTTTATTATATAGGGCTAATAGCAAATATTTCACAGACCTGACCCGCTTACACCTGGTAGCTTAATAGGCTCTCAAGACTTCCCTCACAGATCAACACTAGTCTTTTCTATGCACTTTTATCCTCACTCGGTGCACACCCGAGAAAGACTTCTCGAGAAAGACTTCTCGGTCGGTCACTCATCCCTAAATTGCTTCGGATCAAGCACGCTTAACCCGGGAGTTTTCTTTAAAGATGAGCTTTCGAAAAAGAAGTTGGAACTTGTTGCCGGGATATTACACACTCACCCCCTTAGAAGACCGACGTCCTCGTCGGTCAACCCCAAGCCATAAACTTCCTCTCTTGGCCACGTCCATATGTCCACCGATAGAGCATGTGCCATGTTGTATGACCACTCCGCATTCACACCAGCCATCCACACTATGCCCGCACATGTGCGACACATGCGGCCGTGAAACCGTGAGAGTTGGCTCGATACCATCCGTAACGGTCCGTCACTCCGGATCAGGTCCGCTTACACTGGCAGCTTAATAGGCCCTCAAGACTTTCCTCATAGATCAACACTAGTCTTTTCTCGTGTACTTTTATCCTCACCGGTGCACACCCGAGAAAAACTTCCCGGACGGTCACCCATCCCTAAATTGCTCCAGGCCAACCACGTTTAACATGTGAGTTCTTTAGAAATGAGCTTTTGAAAAAGAAGTTACAACTTGTTGACATGAGTATTTTATCAACCATATTAAGCCCTGGGTTAGGATGTTACATGCATCATCCTTTTTCTTAAAACATGTTGTTCTGCATGTATTTAAGAATTCAAAATAGGAGGGAAAAGTCTATTAGCTCTCTTATTTTGATATCACATAAGAGAAAAAAATCATGGTCTTTATTGTGCCATATGTCTCACATTATCATGTTTCATACACCTTTTGCTTTGAATACTTGTTTAACCATATATAGCATGGCATGTCTTTGTTTTCAAAATATGCATTTCTCTTCATTGTCTTGAGGTCCCCTCTTGTCAATTGTCGTTAAATTCATCTATACTATGGAATGTGATCTCTTAGTGAAGGTCGAACTAAGGTCACGCTTGATCTCTTTATGTGTGACTCCAATGTATACTTATCTCTGTTCATAAAATATGTGTGACTCCAATGTACTTATCTCTCTTAAAATACTCTCAATGAAATGTATGTGACTCAAATGTACTTATCTCTCTTAGAATATTGAGGTAATTTAGTGTCATATAGCATGGGCAACACTACCATATAGAACTTTTCCATGTCAATTTAATTTAACTTAATTCTTGAAAATACAATGCTGTGGAAGTAAAGTGTGTCGCTTGTGAAGTTGTACATCACCATATGGATTATGTTTCACGTTGTGTCTTTTAAACAAATAGATTAGGCCTCTTCAGACCTCTTCCAAAATTACTTTGAATCAAAACTAGTCTAAATTAAAGACATAGTCGGCAGGCAGTGCATTGGCGTGCAATGTGAGTTGAACTAGAACACCCTTTCACATAGTTGTTTGGGATGTGTTCATAGATTATTTAGTCGGTCCTCGGATATTTAATATTGACAATAACGTAAGTAGCGTTGTTCAAGTAATTGTGTGAATTTATAGCAAAAAATGCTTATAGCAGTGGTAGAACTAAACTTTCCTTAGTATATTCTAGAATTGTGTCATTGTATACTGCTCTTAGGATTGGCTAATGGCTAGTTACCTTGTTGAATTTACTTCTAACAAGCACATTAATTTGGAAGTAAGGTGTTCTTGTTCTTTTTTATCTTACAAGTGGTATTTATTATTTTTTTCCCACGAACTAAAAATATTCTTTCAACTACCAAATCCATATCACGAACATGCACACCTTACCTCCATCAGCATCTCCTAAATACTAGGCTAACTGATGTTGAAATTCATAAAGTTATTATTATACGCACTTATTTATCAACGTGAGTGGTAAGTTAATTATGTTTTGATCCTACTGAAAGAATAATAAGCTATTAAAACAATATCTCTAGCGAATCTGGAATTTATGCAGACCCAATTTCGGAGATATATTGTGCTTCCCATACCAAACTCTGTATGAGTAGCTCATAGTAGCTCATACATATAAAACAAAAGATATCAAAAGATCACACACACTTATATCTCCTAGCACCATACCTTGACCCAGACATGAAAACAGATCATATCGTTGTATGGTATCAATATTTTCTGTTTCATGTATACCAATTTTTGTAATTCAGGTTTGGCACAAGAAGCACAGTAAATCTCATAAACAGCGTCTAAGAACTTATATCCGGCTAAATTAGTACTCCAAGAACTTAGCCAACTGAGCTACAAACTCACACTAACTCTGTCGCGTTATTTGTTTTGTCACGGATCACAATACATCAGAAATGAATCCATATCACCTCACGCGCACGTAGGTACAAATGGACTAATTCATGTCACCGTGATTTATTTTTCTCATTAGTTGATTTTCTAAAAGAAAATTTCAATGAATCCAACACTACTATTTATAGTGAACCACAGACGTGCAAGAAAATAAGTTCATGTCACGTCATCCGTACTGTCAGACAGACGTTTGACAAAGAATCCAGATTTTTAGTTCATTGGATTCCGCATTTTCCATTTTAACTTAGATCATTCCGATCATGTTTATTGTCACATTTTTCCTAGGCTTCAATTGATCGTGGCGCATGCTGGGTGGGGGCATGTGGCGCACGGGCGTTGGCGGGAGCGGAGCGGAGCGGGTCACATGGTGTGGGCGTGGTGCAGGTCCCACACAGGCTAATGGGTTAGAATTTTTTTTATTAGATTCGATTTGATTTGAAGTTTGAAAAATTGTAGACTTATGTATCTTTGTATAAGATGCATTATGATTTTTTTGTATTCCTATAAAAAATATATTTTATCATTTATTTACAGTATTTTCTCTTAACGGATCTAAGAAAGTAGGAAATCCAAAACCTGAATCCAGTGACTAAAAGTTGCTCCAACTATCATTCGACTAAAAAATAGCAAGGCCCTTATTGTTATGCATAGGAAAAAAAAATCCAGATTTTCAGCTCACTAGATTTCATGTTTTTCATTTGTACTCAATCAATTAGATCACAACTTTTTGTTCAATTCGATGTTCTCTTTTTACAAATTGAACATAGTACAAAGGTAGATGCTCACATAAAATAAATGTAGAAACTCACACAAATTTTTCTAGATAATGGATTAAAATTCAACCTCTACCAAAATATACAACCTTGTCTCAAAAAACTAAGCCAATCTATTATTATGCTTCCATATGAGATCGGCCCACTCAAAGGCGATAGTCACCAATATTGTACTCTCCTTCGGAAAGAGCTCCTCTATGTTTTCATCATGTTGTAGCTGCGACCAAAATCACGTTCAGTATGTTCCAAATTGCCTACATAAATGAGGTATACTTAGTTTTGTTAAATAGGGTATCATTCTGACATCTCCAAATAGCCTAATATACAGCAGCCACCCCACCAACACTAAAGGCTTATTATTTTTATGTAAGTTCAACCACGCGCCAAAGTTCTTATTACTTTAGCATGGTAGCAGTAAAAAAAAAGAGGTGATTAATTGTTTCATTACAATTACAAAAACAAAGACACTCACAAAATGACATAAATGCATACTTGTCCCTATGAGCTATGATTGAACATCCGGGACGACGCATCCGGGCTGACACGTAGCCCGTTTAAAGCCTGGCCCGGAAGTGAGCATCTAAGCGGGAGTGCCAGCCCACTACCCGCAGCACTGTGCCGTGCCTCGGCCCGACCTACGTGCTTTAGCCCTTGAGGTCTAATTTCATAACCCGCGCGTTGCAGCGGGACTAAAAGATATTAACTTTAAAATTATAATCTTGAACTGATTGTGTTAGTCTCTAACATCCATTCTTTATCTAAATGGTTGAAATTAATTATGATGACGTGGCGCAACGTGGATTGAGAGAAATAGCCATTAAGACGTGCTAGTGGGTTACATCTTTTATATATAAGTAGATAAGTAGATTAGAGACCCTTTTTGAGGCCTCCACTCGAAGGAAAAATCCTAGAAATTCTGATAAAAAAGTAAAACATCTGCCATCTAACTTGATGTTGGACAATGATAGCCACCGGATGTAACATGAAAAATATTACCCAAACTGTCATTATAAAACTTTATTATTTATAGATTTCCTGATAATATTTAGTTGTATGCGGAAAAGAGAGAAGTATTTTTACCATGATTTATGGCTTACGGATTACTTAATACTCCTCTACAATATCTATAGTGGGAATTTGCAGCTATTTGGATTGGACTCACGTAACCCAAAGAAAAACTCTTCCTAAGAAGTGGTCTGTAAAAGAAAAAGTAAAGGAAAAAATCCTTCTATGCCATTGGCTTAAACTCAAATCCCTCACACACGTCACCTAAAAAACTTGTATCTCTCATGTGCCATTGATCCTAAAATTTAATTCCTTCTAGGCTACTTATGTAAATTTTATTCACAACTGACATATGAAATGTCAATTTAGCCCTCAGGTTGACATGTGCGTTCCTTATTCCTCTCTTTGTTCTTTCCCCTTTCGATTCTACCAGGTGCTTGCCTCCAAATCTTACAAAAAAAATGTTGCATCCAGGATCAAAAGGAGATTTTTGCTATTTTGACCACGTAACCGGTGGGTTTCGCCGAATGACCACGCAAGTTTGGGCTTCGCCGAATGACCACGCAAGTTTGGGCTTCGCCGAATGACCACGAAACCGATGTCATGTACTGTAAAATGACCATACCTGCTAGAATAGACATTTTTGCATTCTCTATAATGATTTAGACATAGAAAAAGACGATTATACCCCTAGCCCTATCAAAAGCCCTCCTAGGCTTCATTCTCGCGGATGTGGCGCCAATATATCAAAAAAAAGTGCAGATTGCATTAGGCTTTGTGGGGGAAAATCGGATTTCTGTGCTTTTTCTATAATTAGCGCCACGTCTGGCAGCAAAAATCTCCAACAAATGAAGATTGGGAGGGCTTTTGATAGGGTCAGGGGTATAATTGTCTTTTCCTATGTCTAAATCATTACAGAGAATGCAAAAATGTCTATTATAGTAGGTATGGTCATTTTACAGTACATGACACCGGTTTCGTGATCATTCTGGCGAAGCTAAACTTACGTGGTCATTCTGCGAAGCCCACCGGTTACGTGGTCAAAATAGCAAAAATCTCGATCAAAAGAGGGGGCCTGATCCACAAATCAAATGAGAGAAAAAATAGGCTAACAAATCCTAAAGGAAAATGGAATCAATCTACTCAGATATGGATGGACGGATGCCCAACAGTAGTTGTGATTCAAACGAAACAAAATTGTTGGCTCATCCTTGGCTGGAGATGGACGGATGCCCAACAGTAGCTGTGGTTCAAACGAAACAAAATTGTTGGCTCATCCTTGGGTGGCGTGGTGGTCATCTGGACGTACAAGCGGATTAGAGATCTTGGATCAACATAGAAAGGTTTTGAGTAGAGGACGTATTGGGATGTCTAGAGGTCGGAACCTTCTAAATATAAATATAGATAGAAAAATCTGAATCACAAAGTTCAGGTTAGCATCAATAGTTTTGTCGGTATATCTTCAATAGAGAAAGGTTTTGAGTAGAGGAGAGGACGTATTGAATATTTGGGATGTCTAGAGGTCGAAAGCCTTCTAATTATATATACAGACATAAAATCTGAATCAGGAAGTTCATGTTAGCATCCATAGTTCTGTCGGTATATCTTCAATTCAGTTTTCTCTTCAATAGTGACAACAGATCATTCAAGTTTATGGTGTTCATAGCATCCAATTCTGCATCTAGAGCTCTAGGTTGCTACAGGGATAAATTAAGTAGCATTTTCTTAGGCTCTGTTTGGAACAAAGGAATGAAAAACATAGGAATAGGAAAAAAACACAGGAACGAAGAAAACACAAAAATCTAAAATATGAGAAAACCACAGGAATCCAGAACAGAGGAATGGACAATTTGAAGTGTGTGGAACAGAGGAATAAAAAACACAGGAAAAAGACATTACAACAACTAAATAAATCTTTAGAAGCCTGCACAAATAAAAGTAGCAGTCTTCTATCACGAGAATACATGTGTAGTTCACAAATAGCTTTCTTCTTGTATAGCATTTGCTAAACCTAATGTATTTATAGTGCATTATAGCTCATAAATAAATTGTTGCATGCAGACTATTAGACTTCTTTGCATTAGTTTTTATTTGGAAGTGGTTGAATGAGCTCAGCAACAACATTGGCCTGCCTGCTCTAACATGCACGTGACCAAGTTGATTAGCTTTTCCGTTGCATGCAGCAAAGCTTGAGAGGAAGAGAGAGCACGCCCAGTTTCCTTTAGGTCTGACTGCATTTTTTCATTCCCGTGAAACACATGTGCAGCGATTCCTTTCCACGGGAAAGGAATTGAGGATTCCTTCGTTCCAAACGGGTAGATACATTCCTTTCTGGAGGAATGAGTTCCTGTAAATATTCCTACGCCAATCCCTTTTCCAAACGGACCCTTAGGCGTCACGCCAGGCACAAGATCACGGGAGATTCAAGTACATTGCCTAAAAACTGTTGTCCATGAAGTAATAAACCATATTACAATATGAATGTTAAATATATAGATGCAAAATATGACTTAGGTAGTGTAGATTAGAAAGTTGAAGAAAATGAAAGTAATATTTGAAAAATAGAAATCAATTTTGATCAACTATTTTGTTTGACTAGAAAATGCTAATCTAGAGTACAATTGTCAGTTTACTACTTCGAAATCATTGAAAGTAGTCAATTGCTTTCACGCATCACAACTTTTGGCCAGACAAGAACTTTATTCATGAAGTCCTACGATAATGCTTCAAATATTTCACTGAATTATAATAGCTAGCCCGTGCATTTGCATGGGTGGAAGGACTAGTATTTGGAATTAGAGTAAAATATCTCATATATAATTTGCATAACAGTTAATTGAGCAACAGCTATAACAGACTTTACACATAATCTATTCCGTATAATATTTTTTAGTACAGTATACAAGTGTCTTACAAGAGTACTATCAGCAAGACCCCTTGCATCAATTATAAGTGTCTTGTCATGAAAATAAATCTGAACTGCACTAATGGAGTTTTACTGATCCCAGTCTATTCCCTAACACATCGTCCACTGAAGCTTGACGCAGCAGGCTCTGCACATCGTCTACCCACTTCAGTTTACTAATGTTGCTCTCACACTCGAACTCTACCAGGCCTTGTGCCGTGCTTAGGCCGAAAGAGCATGTCTCCTCCTTGGAGTCATTCCCTGGCTCAGCCCAAGTTGGAAGCTCACTGTACACACCGTAAATAACACCTGCATCCAATTGCATAATGATCAGTAATTGCAATTTAACATACCGTAACTACATTGTTTGCGTCAGAGATATATTGAATTTAGAAACTTACTCTTATTGTTCTTCGATAAGGCACCTCCTATGTGTTTGCTTTTCAGCTTCAGCACAACCTGTTTTTTTTCAGCTAAGGTGTTAGTGATTGCACGCATTTCTCCCTGATCAACATATAGAACTGAGTAATGAAGAATTCCTACCTGAGACCTTTTATTGATGTAGATAGATACTCGCGTCCGGTGTAGATCTCCTGTATCAGGAATGAAGTTCCGTGAGTCCAAATACTTCTGAGTCTTAGATTTGTTACTGAATGTTCCGAAGGGGAAGAAAAAAAAAAGAGGAAGAAACGCCACTTGTTAGTACCTTTTCTTGTGCGTTTCAGCAACTCCCCCTCCTTGCACCAGATCTCGGGGCTCCACGAATGGCCCTTCTCGTATGGAAGGACACTCGCGTTGCTCCTCGTCTCTCTCTGCACTCTCTGCTTCAGTGTCGCCGCCCCTCGCAGAGCTGACCGAGACAGAGCCGAAATTTTCATAACTCGGGACGAAACAGCAAACGAACAACGTGACGGCAATGGCACTGCCACAGAATCTGATTCCTTACCAGTTGCCGCTGCCGCCGTGAGCGTCATCAGGTCACCGGGACTCCTGACGCCAACCGCGGTGTGCACGGCGCCGGCCACCTGCTCGCGACGCGCGCCCGCGTGCTGCGCCGTCTCGACGCAGTGCGAGGCCAGCAGCTCGGTGGCCGACGCCATGGCCGCGGCCATCTTGGACGTCTGGATGTCGGAGCTCGTGGCCGCCGCGACGGCGGCGACCGCGGCCGCGACCCGGGCCACGGACACCATGGCGTGGACCTGGGCTCTCTCGGCACGCTGCTTCTCCTTGCTGCTCTGCTTCGCCACCCGACACGTCTCCCGGGGGTGGACCTTGAACCATCTGCCGATCGACTGGTGGTGGCTGATGCTGCTCATGGAATTCCTTCTCGCATCACTCTGCACAGTTTTTGTTTTTGTTTTTTTCTTTATCAACACCATGAATTAAACGGAAAGTATAGTAATAAAAAAAGGACACAGAAGGATGAACTGTGCCGTTGCGGATTACCTGCTGCTGATGATACGGCAGAGGAACGATGGACGCGGTCGGAAGCACGGAGTCCTCCGGTATGGTCATCTCCGGAAACCGGGTGGCGGCAAGGCTGCTCTTCTTGCTCCCGCCGACGAGGATCTTGGAGATCTCCGACGCCGACACGCTCCACGACCGTGACAGGTACTCCATGGGCTCCAGCGGCGTCTGCGGCGGCGGTATCGCCGGCACGGCGTCCTCCTCCTCGTCCACCACCTCAATGCTGAAGGCCCCAGCCACGGTCCTCGCCTTCCAGCTCTTCTCCATGGCCATCTTCCAAGTTCCTACTACTCGAGTTTGTCTCGTGTCGTTAAGCTAACAACTACTGATAGGCGATGGTTCTGCTCCGAGACACTTGTGTGTTGTACTTATAGTGAGGGAGGCACACACGAAGCACAAGGCCAGGGGTGTGGAGCCGCCGTGCTATGGCCGGCAGGACAGAGGGACGCAACGAGAGGGGGGCTCGAGGCTGACAGGCTCCTGGCTTCCTTTTCTGCTCTGTCTCCGGGTTTCTCCACTACCTGGGGGTGGTATACCAGTATAATATACCACGGTCGTGTCGCCCTTCCCAGCAGGTGAGCTATCCCGGACCGTGGAGGGCGCGCGACATCGAGGAGCTTTGAAGGAACCCGGGAATTGGACGTTTCGACTCGCATTTCGACGGTTGTTGGAGAAGAGAGTGGGTCCTCACGGTAGCGACAGCACCACCTGTATTATACCCCTCCTCATCAGATATTCATTCCATGAACCTCATCATTACAAACACAGAAACGTTTGCGTTTGCAGCAACATGCTGCGGAGAGGGATATTCGTCCTGTCTCTGTGGTGTAATATTATTGCTGGTGCCAGCCTCCTTTTCCGCTAGCATGTTTAGTTTTCTGTCAGCTAAAATCCATCGCATTTTCGTTGGCGAAAGGGACACGATATGGAGCGTTTCGTGTTTACGGTGGATTACGGCCGCATCTGGAGACCGGTCAGGAGTCGGTAGAGCTGGATGACAGGAACAAGAAGGGGGACCCGTGGAAGCTGGGCGCTGTCTGTTCACTGTTACGCGATTCTTAGGATCGGTAGGACATGGAGCTGGGCGCTGTCTCTGGTCTCGGTCGCTTGTCCGTGCTCATTCGTTTTGTTTATCGAGCTCGTGTTATTCCTTTCTTGGGTCTTCCCAGGTGTGGGGCATCATGCTTTGTTTGTCTTGTGCTTGTGCGGGCCTGGGAAGAAGCGTCGCTTTTGTCTGGACCAGACCAGAACCGAGGCCTCTGCAAGGCCTCGTCTCTTCTTCAGCCGATGAGCCGAGCCTCGCAGGTTGGTCACCCAACCCAAGTAGTGGAAGCAACGGTAAAGGCTTGGATCCGCACTGTAAAAGAAGCTGCAGGGCCTTGATAAGCTAGGTGATCATGGCCACATGGGCAACGCAACACTTGCAGATTATTAGCCAAGAAAATGAGCGCCGCATGCTTCCATCATATACACGGCCACCAGGAGCTATTAGTTTCGTCGGAATCACGCCTGCAGCTGCTGCAAAGGAAATGCTTAGGCGTCTAAGCAACCCATACCAATCACTAACAGTCTACTACTATTGTGCTTTGCAGTAATAGTATAGCACTACTTTCCTGTGTGATGTACTTTGCTCCATCGTAGTGGGTGCCCGTGGGGTCCAAATGAACCGATTGAACTTGACAATTAACAAGGGCAAAGCAGCTTCCGAGTTCAAACTTAGTGGAGCGGTCAAGCAAAGCAGAGCAACCCGTAGGTATTGACCGATATGACCGTGGACGCTTCAGGAGTGCCTGAGCTTCAGCTCAACTGCTGATGGACTCGAGGAGGCAACATATAGGCTGTTAGGTGTCAGGTTTGCCCCACCCTGATGCAGACGTCTGTCCCATCCCGAACATGAAGGCATCATGGCTGGCCTGGGGCCGTGTCCACTCGGGCGAGGGGTGACGAGAAGCAAGGGCAATGATCGGTGCCGAGTGGAATCTCAGCACGGCGCGGTGATTATCAGCGTTCAGCACGGCGAGGGAGCCGGCAGCATCTGGCCTTTGGTGAGTGGTGATCGAGTGGCGAGTGTGAGTGAGATCATCATGTACCTTTATTACTTGCTCCGGAAAAGGATCGGAAGAAGATAATGGCAGAGCGTGTCGAAGAGACGGCCAACGCCAATGGTGACTCTATGCGTGTGTGCATCATCACGCGGTCGAGATGGTTGCAGAAGCAGTACTCTTGCGTTATTTTTTTTAAAAGAAAAAAAAGGTAGCCGCAGGCGATTTTGACGAGTCACTCTCTTTTACCCGTCGTTTTTGTTTTTGTTTTTACTTTCGCTAGTTTTTTCCCGCTGAATTTCCGTCTCTTTTGTGCCTGGTCCAGGTTTGCTTTGCGCGCGTGATCCAAGTATTAGAAAGAGAGAGAGAAACAAAATGCTGGCCTAGCCGCCAGAGTCGAAAGAGAAGGAAAGCAGTTTGGAGGTACTAGAACAGTTTTGCTGAAAAGGAGTATGCGAGGTGCGTGCCTCGCAACCGTCAACGGATAAGTACCACGTCGCATTCTCTCCCGTCTCGTTTGCTTCCGGTGGAAGCGATGCGTCCATCCCCTATGCCTGCGAAAACTACATTCCTTGTTCCCCCAATTTTCCGTTCTCATTCCGGGCTTTCTTCTTCCGCATCACAACGGAACGAGCGGCGCCCAATCCCAAAATATATGGGTCTGCGTCATGCACAATTCAAGCTAGAGGACTCAGTCGCCGTACGTCCGAGTGATAAACCATGGGCCCGTGAAATGAATTCTAAGAGGAGTCCCATGGAAGAGAGCACCAAAAATACTTCACAAGTTTGTACTATAATCCAAGATACACATGAGAATACGTTTTACCAAATATTTTTTTATGGAGAAGTCCTAACAAAGGGACCCTCATAAGTCACACGAAGGATCCAATACGGGCACCCGTTCACCCATGGATCACATACTCCACATTAACTGATAACTTTGCTTTTCTTTTCTGAACCTGATAACTGTGTATGCAATGGCCAACCCTTTTGCTTGACCCCGGAACAAACTGATTTGTATGCAATTCCGCTGGAAGAGTTACAGATGGAAACATTGGATACATGGCTACTCTTTATTTGTTTCAGAGAAGCATCCCCATTTTCCAGAACATCACTTGCAACTGAATTTTGCTGTTAGCTGCAGCAATTTTGTCTCGGACTCAAAGAGATATGAACTCATTAAATCCCGAACTCCTGAGATGGTAACGACCTGAAGGTCGCGATCTTCCTGATAAATTTTCTGCAGTTGCCACATGATTGCCAGTACCATCTTTATGGTTCGCAGACAATGAATTTGTTTGAGATGAATGGGAATGTGTGACGTCTTTGCGTCTTATTCTTTTCTTTTTGGATGTGGTACGTCCATTCACTTGAACTCCAGCTGCAACTGACCCTTTCTGAGCATTTCCTTTGTCTGCCTGCAGCTCATTTTTTTCTCATATGATACTGAACTGCGTAAAAAGTATTGCACAGAAGGCCGTGAAGACTTCATGAGCTTGGCATTCTCTGACGTGCATGTTTCAGTGTTTATTGACACATCATTAACAACAGGAGGGGCCTCCTGTTCCATTCCTGAAAGATTAGAAGTTATGTACGAATATGCAACAGTAACATTTGCTACAAATGAGAATTGAGAAATTATACGATAAGCAAGTAAGCAACAGGACCAGTCAGGATACCTTTTTGCCATACGCTTCCGTTGCATTTTTCTGAAGAAGTTGCACTGCTCCTTCCTCTTTCCTGCATGCTTCTGGCTCTTCGACTGGATATAATTTTGGGTGCCACAAACTGATCCTTCTTGTTTTCAGTGGAACTGTCATGTGGTTTGTTTACATGCACATCATCACTCAACTTTCCTGAATGGCAGATGCTGGGTTTCCGACTAGCATTTTATTATCCATGTCAGGAGGATGACCCAAGGGAGCATCTGCAATACCTGGTAACTCTTCAAAAACCTTTTCATTATTTTTAATAACAAAAGAAACACAGAAATGAAAACATGCATAAACAATAATTTTAATTTTGTAGATGCTGTAGTCATTTTAACTGTGATACAATATGAAGTATTGTTAAGATAACATAACTTAAGGTTGTTAGGGAGAAAATCAGCTGTTATTGTTGTTCGTGTTTTCTGAAGATAAGATAATTTCAGGTTATTAGGGAGAAAATTTGACATAGTTCTGATTTGGCAATCATATGCGATACTGTGTTTCCTTGTTATCAATTTGTTAAGGTATCAACTGATTACATGGGTTGGTATGACCATGAGAATACTCTGTTTAGCTCATTAGCTGTTGCAACTTGCAACACTGTTGACTCGGCAGTACTGATCGCATACCTTAAGTCCTGAGTTGGTATGACCAACTTTAAGATTGGGATGTTTGAGTGTCAATCGGAATGTCATATACTGTTGATAAAGTAAACTAGTTGTAAATACATAAGTATATTTGTCCATATGGAGTACTAGCTTGCGAATACATGTATGCCTCACAAAAAGTTCTTTGCTTGACTTCCTTCAATGTTGTTATATGCCATAAAAAATCAGTTGGTTAGTTGCTATCCAGGCTCGAGTTCCTTCGATATCAAATTTAGGTGCCTATTTTCTTGTAGTTTCTTCCTTTTAATGAAAAATCACCTCCTTGTTAAATGGGAGCATCCCATGCTGAAATCAGATTGTTATGGGACCAACCAAAAGGATTTGCCCGATTTCTACTAAAAGGACAAACTTGGATCTGTTTGTAGTAATAACAATAAATACTTTCCACAAGTGGACCCAAAATGTTTTACAGTATTTCATTAGTCCATTAGCATCATTTATCTTGCCTCATTATGAATATTGTCGTAGTAAGAAATATAATACAATAAATCAAAAAAAATCATTATGATGCATTTAGAAACAATAAAGTAACAAACACCACTATTACTACTAAGGTATTATAAGATGCGAGGTGCATTTTTTTTAGTTTCCCGCTTTCTCTCTATGTTCACCAAACTCCTTTGATATCTAATTACAATAAACCAAAGCTGATGGTGGTATATGCTCATATGATGCAATTGACCAAGAAATAGAATATGCAGGTGGATCAATAAAAAGGTGGATCAATAAAAGTTAAACAGGAGCCAACTGTAACAGAAAAAGATTTGATGAAGATTAAATAATTCTGTTGTCGTGCAGAAAAAAAGTTTGGCGAATTATATTTTGAACCATGAATAGTATCTTTTCGCTTACATCTACAGAAAAAAAAACAGGGACTAGATCATGACTTGTGCATATGTGTAAGTCAGCGCATGATCAATGCACGTGTACTTCTTTTAGCTCAATTGGTCCTCATTAGCATGTTTTTCCTTTTACTGACCTCTACTAACAAGATATACAGACGGCTCTACATGTTTAACAACAAATCGTCGATATGTGATCAACAGATTTAAATTTAAACAAACTTGATGGCTTGAGAAAAGAGCATCATATGTCTTGTAAAAAAATATATAAGGATTATACAGCACCTAGGACGCACAAGTTTGAACTTAACAAAACTTGACTTCTAAAAAGGCAGTACCTCAAATTGAAAATCAGCCTCTGAATTTAGCTATGCAGATTCCCAATCATTTCACCACAGATGACATGCATAGCTGTTGTGTAGCGAAGCAAAACATTATGAACAGTAGATAATAAGTAGTACCAATTTACCTGGTGGAGTGTAGAAGGTAACAAGCGGAAACACCGGGCAGTCGTCGGCCAGTTGTGAAACTTTCTTCACGCGTTGTGACTCGAGCTCAATTGTGAAGACCTCATCACCTTGGCGAATTATAATTGTATTCACCTCTTGAGCGTAGCCATGTAGTTTAATACCACCGAATCCATGCATTTGTGGCAGCACCTTGTCCAGGTCCATAACCATGCAACATTCCCATACTACATCATCATCGTTGCTACCCTCCTCCATCGACAACATCAAGAGAGAATCTTCCTCGTCAACTGAAAGAATTCCCAGTTCACCATCATGCCCTGCAACGAGGATGATATGCCCGCTGTTACCAACAAGGAGCTCTGTTGGAATAGGGATCGCTGTCGCGTCCTTGCTGTCTAAGTTGTACTCAAGGATGTAGTAACGCCTTAACAGGAAGTACAGGTTCTGCCCGATAAGGATGCTGGGCGCAAAGGATGGGGAGTCATCCATGTCACACACGGTCAACACCTCGTCCCACTCGCATCTACTTGAGGAGTACTTGCACACCAGGACTTCTTTGCTTTGCCACTGGTAATGGTCCTCCTGCCTGGAGAAGACTAGTACCAAGGAGAAGGGGCCCCCTGGCAGCAGCGGTGGTCGCAGCCATCCACAGCGCAGGCCACCGCCGCAATAGGATCGAAGAGAACGCAATTGTCGTAAGAGGCCGTGACCGGCGCGGGCACGACCCAATTGTTACCTGTCATTGGCTCCCAGACCTGGAGGACAGGCAACGGCTTCCATCGGTTGAGGAAGAGGGCGCGGCCGTGCCGGCAGTCGATGAGACACCAGTTGTCGCCGTTGATGCTATCGGGCATTGCAGTCGGCAAGGAGAAGGCGGAGGCCGTGGTGGGGGTGAAGCGGAGGCGGCCGTGGGGGTCGTCTAGGAGACCCAGCATGGGAGGTGTTCGGTCAGATCCACGGTGGAAGCTGGGGTCGGTGAGGATCCCAAGCCAGTCCTTGCAGACTAACGAGGCGCGGAGAAGCCACGCCGGCTCATCCTCGGGGAGATGGTGTAGAATCTTCCTTATCATTTCATCCGGCAGTGCCGCAGCTTCACTCGGCGGTGGAGACGAGGGACGAGGGGGAGAGCGGCGGCGGAGGGGCAGCATGATTTTGTTTCAGGATTCAGGAACACTTCCAAAGTCTGAATGCTCTCTGTACCTTTGTAACCACCACGGAGACGGGGGAATCAATTCAAAAAAATTCAAATTTTAAGCAGATCCAGGTAAAACGGGATTACCTGGATGGCAAGCCTGGGCGGCGCTGGACGCGTCCGCGCGCGCTCCCCAGCCCGCGGAGGCGCCGCTGTCTGGTCCTGTCGCGGCCGTCGGCCCTCGCCGGTATGTCGCCGCGCCGCCGCCTGCCGCTTAGAATCGGGCGGGCGCCTGTCAGCCTGTTTGACTGGGACGGTGTTTAGGCCTAAAAAAAGAAAAAAATCTGATAATGTCACGGTGGGATGTGAGTGTTTTGGAGGGCATATATAGTAGTACTAGCTAAGCGGACGCGCTCTGCTGCGTCTATTTAGCAACTTGAGATATAAAACAAACAACTTGAGATAATAGCAGAAGGCATGAAAACCTAGGAATACACATTAATGAATTATGTGCAAGTCTAAGGAGGTATCTGTATGTATTTTTCAATGGAGCAGACGCAACATAAGGTGGACAAGCAATAGAGAGGGAAACCGTTAAGGAGCATGTGACTACGATAGTCCAAGGCTAATAATACCAGGGCCGTGCACGAGCTGGCCAAGAATTTTTTTTATTAATAACAGAATTTTTTAATAACTTAATATAAATAACAGGTCGATTTGAAATTTTGTAAAACTAACGTGCTTATCGCTCATCCAACGGGCGATAAGAAAAACCCGCCCAAAGGACGACAATTGATACATGTCCCATGATGGCGATTTGCTACCGTAGTTTTTTTTTCTTTTTTTTTTGAATTTTTCTGCTTAACAGTTAAGCCTATTGATGTCTCAATTAAAAATACTTTTAGACATCTAAAAATCATGAAAAATGGTATGGTGGTAAACAATATATTGGTGCAACCATTTTAGCATAGAAAAGCCCAAAAGATGTTAGTAAACTTAAATTAACAATCTATAGATTAGACTAGTTGTTAATGACTAATTGAATTTTTAGACAATTTTAAACTTAGATAAAAATTAACAAAAAATTACATAAATTCATTTTATCCTTATTGATACTAATATAATTTTTTCTTAGGTCTAGTTTCTATTCCAAAATTTGGAGTTATTTAAATTTAATTCAAATTTAAATTGAAATTCAAAGTATAAATAACTATAATTAAACTCTAGCTCATTAACATACAACATTCTGTCCTGTTGGGACCGTTTCATGGGACTCTTAACTCTTTGAGTCAAGTTAAAGTTAGAATATAGTTAATTTCCTTTGAATTCAAATTGAAATTTGAATTAACTTTAAATAACTCAAATTTTTTAAATATAAACTAGATGTAAGGAAACCTTATATTAGTACTAGTAATGATAAAATGAATTTAGGTAATTTTTTCGTAGTTTTTATCAATGTTTAAAATGGTCCAAAAATTCAATTAGTCGCTAACAACTAGTCTAATGTACATATTGATTGTTTAAATTTACTAACATTATTTTTGGCTTTTCTATGCTAAAATGGTTGAATTAGCATATTGTTTACCACCATACCTTGTCGCCCGTTGGTCGGGCGATTTTTTCTTGTCGCCCGTTAAGTAGATGATTGGGCTGCTAGTATTGTAAAATTTCAAATTAACATATTATTTATATTAAATAATAAAAATTTCTGTTATTTATTAAAAAAATCGGAGAACGCCACTCAAAACCCACTGCACGTGTGCCTGTTTCCTCCGCGGGCCTAGGCCAACTGGACCAGGCAAGTAGAGGCCGGCGTTTACACGCTCGCGAACGGGCTACACCGAGCAAGTAGAGGCCGGCGTTTACACGCTCGCGAACGGGCTACACCGGCACACCGGGCCGAAACTAAAAGAGGCCGCCGCAGGGCTGGAAACAGGCCATGCGTGTGGTAGGAGTTGAAACGGCGCTGCGCGTTCGTGTGGGAGTGTGCCACGAGGCCCACGACGCCAAAAAATAGCGTGTCATGACCGAAGGAAGCTACGACGGCCAGATTGCGAGGGAGCTGTTGGCCTAGGCGCCTTCAGCTATTTATTACTATGGAAGTGGCGTTGCGGCAATTTACCACCAAGGGTCTAGTGCTCGTGCATCGCAACCACCCATGCGCGAGGTTCCGTTGCCGTGCCAATCCTCGGACGCCCCCTCTCTCCCGAACTCTCCCGAGAAGCCATCGCCGCGAGCTTCCCCGCCGCCACCCCATCGGGCCTCTCCCTCCGGCGAGCTCGCCGGCGGCAGCGAGAGCGGGAAGCCCCTCTTGTAGGTAGTTTTATCCTTGTTTTTCTCTTCGTTTCTCCAGGAGTTTGGGCGCATGCCGCCGTCTTTTGTTTCCTGTCGAGTCGCCATGGCCGCCGGCCGCTCTACCTGCTAGCAGCTAGGCTTTGGGTCAGCGAACTCGAGTGCTTGAATAATGTAGGCATAGGTTTCAATCCCCTCCATTCGCCTCCATCCCCTTCCTCTCCTACCACCACGGGCCAGCTCGTCGGATCCGTGCACTCCCGTGCTAGATCGGGCGACCCCGGGCTCGATCCTGGTTCACCCGAGTTGTCTTCCTTCCCCATCCGGTACTCTCTCATCATCATCCTTCCCGCCATCACCACATCGACGCCGCCCGGATTTGCTTCATTCCGTGCCCTCCGCTCGGATGGAGTCGGTCAAGCAAGAACAAGCTTCGTTGGGTCTCATCGGACTTCCTCTATTCTCTGCTCCGACTCGCAGGAACAAGGTATTATGCACAATTAATTGGAATATCACTAATCGCAGGAGTGGCCATATCATTTCCATTTTAGGGTTGACAATGGAGAATGTGTACAACTCAGCTGGAGCCCGGTGATGCATATACGAGATCTACGGCTCCATGTCCCTCAACCTCAAGTGCCATGCACGAAGGAGGCTAAAGGAAGATGTCTTTATTGCGGTCATACATCGGATTTCATCACCGATAACTCCGCGAGTCCCTCGGCGAGGACATCTGCTGCTCTTGTGTATTCTTCAATCCAAGCTATTGTGTCATGTACCTTGTTTTGTTCGCTTTGTAGGGTCACAGATGGTAGAATGCTGCACCAATGTAATTCGGATGAAATGCATGTGTAACCTAAGGAGATACTCCCTAATCTCTGTACTCAAACTCCTGGATCAATAAATTTAGAGTACTTTCCTTAAAAAAAAAAAAAATCCTCGGGCGCCCTACGTCCAGCGCCCGTTCTTCATTTCAAGCATTGAAACCAATGCAGATAAATCTGGTACTGGGAACACAAAAATCTGGTACTGGGAACACGACGTAGCACTGACAACCATTGAAACCAATATTTCAAGCATCATCACATATTTTAGAGTCATATTGCCAAAAACTGGTAATTGTCTCTTGTAAAATAAAACGCACAATCAAAGAGACTCCCTCAACGTTCTGTGCAACACTGCATTTGCAAAAGTACTTGCCTTACCTGATTAAGGTTCAATCTGGAGAGAGCAAAAATAGGTTTCTGCTTGAAATGAAGAACGGACCCCTGAGTACAGATCAGAGGTCACTAAGACCTCCTTCCAGTTTCTGCGACCCATGAGATGGATTTTGCTTCTTAACATGGTAGTTTCCCTTTCCCGCAATGCTTACACTGCAAAAAGAAAGTGCATACCTAGAAAACCAGGAATATAGGTTCTGACCACTACAACCCAACAGTACTTCATAACAGGATGCAATAGATTATCATTTGCACGTGTTGAAAGAGTTATTCATACAACACAAACACAATCTTAATCAAGATAAAGTTTCACATTGATCCCATTATCAATCAGCGACTGCACAACCGCCCTTATCTTTCCCTCAAATTTGTCTCGTTCCCGCGGCGTGTACGTACACGTGTAGACATCAGCCTCCTTTGCCCTCTCTGCTAGGAAACGCCCCACGGCTAGGCAAGCGGGTATGTCGGACCTTGATTGGAGGACTGCTTTGATGTCCTTAGAATTAGTCCCAGCAACAGCAACCTGCCTGCACGTCGAGCGGTGCGTGAGGGATGCCGAAACGAAACGCTTGGAAATGAAGACATCGAGGGTGAAGGGCTCCATGTGTGCGATGGTACGCTGCTTGAAAGAAATGTGCTTGTGTGGGTTCTTTGATCTCTTCTCCTTCTTGTAAGTGTATGGTCTACTGTTGTCTTCATCCACAAAGTCCTCCACGCCAAAGAAGCTCCTGGATGAGCTTAAGATCTGGAATTAAAGATACAATTCAACACATATGAATCTTAGAAATGTAAAACTTTACAATGAGTAAAATAATTGTGGAAACATATTGCATGTGCCAGAGTATTCTGATTTTTTAATTCCAAGTAAATAAATGGAAAGGATGGTAGCAAGAAAAAAATGGAAAGGTTCATTTTGGCCTCTCCAAGAATTTATGTGCAAAAATACAATCCAAGCTACCATGACTGCACCTCCTTATCATCAAACAAGAAATCCTGGATTATCTTATCTTAGTTTTTGGAAACTGGTCGTCAAATTAGCTATTGTATTGTCACTTAAGTAAGAAGATATGCTAGCACTTGAACAAGGAGGGATACATAATGTCAAGCTTTCAAGTCTCAAACCCACAAGTCTACAGGGACAAACTTAAAAAGCAGCGTCAAACTAAATCCACAATCTCGATAGCCAGTCATAAAATGAAAAAAAAAAAAAAAACTGGAAAGAAGAAGGAACAATTCGACAAGTGAACCTAAAAAAGAAATACAGAGTACAGAATAAGTTATTTTCAGTTAGATACAATCTGAAAAAAAAATGCATTATACTACATATTGATAGTTATCATTAGCAAGTTACTCTGCAGGAAAGTTAGAACTTCTTAATACCGGCTACACCATAACAGTGTTAATTGCTTGTAGACATAGATTTGACTAGCATGTCATAGTACTTGGTCGTAAATGTCAGCTCCATTGGTCAAACAGTATCGGCTTGTCTGTAGTCAATATATGATTGTCACTGCAAGGCCCCAGGACTCGTTTAAAAGTATAAATATCTTTTATTCTGTTTGCCATGAGAAACAATGTCACTTATGGCTCATGCAGAAAAGAAAAATGCTCAAGCATGCATTGGAAGCTTTTGTATTCACAGCCATTTATCGTCAAACATAATATTACGGATTTTCATTGTTAGGTATGGATTGCCAGCGAAGCTATTTGCCATTTGAACAAGCATTCAAGTAGAGATGATAAGTTCACCAAAAAGAAAACGTAGAGATGATTAAATTCTAAACATTTCGACTTATTTAGAGATTTCACAGAGTCACCAATACTTTAGCTTTATAGTCACAAAACTACCAAGTATAGTAGTTGTTTCATAGACCCAGCAATACTTAGGGTTATTGTTTCACAAAACCACCACTCTGACTCATAACGTATTTTATACTCATGGTCCCATATGCCATCTATAAAACTCAAAAAGTATTGGTGGGTTTGTGAAACAAACACAATAGTTGGTGGGTTTGTAAGTATAAGACCTAAGTATTGGTGGGTTTGTGAAATTAACTCATTTATTTATCCAACTGTAAGCACTAAGCAGCGGAACCAAAAGAGATTGATCATCACAAACAGAACAAAATAAATCTAACAAAGGCTTAAATGTGTTGGTGTTGCTGTCTGGTTATGAGATTCGTTACCTGCCCACTGTGGAATTGACTCCAGGAAGTATACAGTGCAGGTGCAGGAATTCCTTTCTGCAGAGCATGAGCCCCTCTCCTCCAAGACTGACTCAAAATGTTCTTCAGCATCTTTACCTCAACAATTTGCAGTGCTCAGTTCATAACAAATAGGAACGATTCTGGTCAAGCCTCCAGGTGAACCTATCAGGAACAAAGTAAGTTCAATTACAGCTCAAAGCCTTTAACACCAGATTCAGCCTGAAAATAGAATTCGAACCATTGGATACAAAATCTTCAGTTGGAGAACTATTTTGATTCAGAATTTTTGGAAAATAAAACATGATAACCAGTACCGTTGTAAGCAATCTACAGTTCAATAGCATCATCAGAACGCCATAAAATTAGCAAGACGATGAAAGCAGCCAACAACACGTACACAGGGAATGGATGGAGGAGGTAGAGGACTAATGGAAGATTAGGGATGGCGTGTTGAGGGATACATCGAAGTGGAGGGTGGATCTACGATTGGTAGGACGCCGGGGTCGCGGCGGAGATGAGGACGAGGGAGACGGTTTGTAGCTCACCTCGATCGGCGGCGATGGCGACAAGGGAGATGAGCGTCAAGGTTGTCGTCGTGTTCCCGTTGTTGACGGAGCGTCCCCTGCAACCACGGGTGAAAGGATCCCGCAGCTGAGGGGAGCACTGTCGACGGTCGCCGAAGGCCACAGTCAGGGAGCGGCCCCTAAACGGGGACGGTCGGCGGCGGCGGCGGCGGTGCACTGCCTTGGACGGGCATGAATCACTCCAGCACCCGTGTCGTACCGGCCGTGTCTTTGGCAGGCCAAAAAGCACTGGACAGATGGGCCGGTCGCTGATGCGGCCCGCACAGTTCTTGGGCTCCCGTATAGGAGGTCCCTTGATGGGATACAGATACAGCCGAGAAATTTGGGATTTTATCCATCGTGACACTGGGCTTCGTAAAAATGTCCACCGTAACTGAGTATATGTAAAAATACCCACCGAAATATGATGGCTTCGTAAAAATGTTCAAATCCACTAAATATTAGTTTTTGATAATTTTATTCTCCTTTTCAACACTTGGAATGACGTATTTGCCCTTGCCCCTTTTCGTTAACTTCGGATCGAATCGGTCGGCTCGGTCGTCTCGTCGTTCTCCCGAGACTCCAACACTAGAGGGATCCCGACGGCCGCCTCCGCCGGCCTCTCATCCCCGACCCCCAACGGCCGCCTCTAGCAAATCTGCGCCCAACTCCGCTCTGCCTCGAGCGCATTGGACGGCCTGCGCGCTTGGTGGCTCTCGAGCTCGGACGACCGTGGCGGCAAGCTGGTCCGATCGCGTCCGCCTCCTTTCTGCTCGCATCCTTGGCTGTTGCCCACGCTCGCCCGCGAATTTTTAGGTTTCGTTCGTCCAAGATGCAAGGTCGGTAGCCATTACAATTCCAATGTGACAATTGCATGAGGGTTGTGCGCATGGTTGACTTCACATTGTAAAATTGGTTGAAACTATAGTGACTTAACTTTTTTCAAATGTTGACTCAATATTTGTGTTCAATCAACTTTTTTTGTAAATGTTGGTCCAACATTTCTTACTTCACTCGATATTTCCACATGTTGACTCAATATTTTTTACACATAGACTCAACATTTTTATTTGATATTTTACAAATGTTGATCCAACATTTATTATTTTACTCAACTTTAATCAACATTTTACAAATATTAGTCCAATATTTCTTAGTTTACTCGACATTTTTACGTGTTGACTTAATATTTTTCACATGTAGACTGAATATTTTTTTATTTTTCTTGATATTTTGCAAATGTTGATCCCACATTTCTTATTTTACTCGACTTTTTTGACATGTTGACTCAACTTTTTTTAAATGTTGACTCGATATTTGTGTTTAATCAACATTTTGTAAATATTAGTCTAACATTTCTTATTTTACTCAACTTTTTTAAAATGTTAACTCAACATTTGTGTTTCATCAACAATTTACAAATATTAGTCCAATGTTTCTTACTTTACTTGACATTTTCACATGTTGACTCAACATATTTTTTCTTTTTTTAATATTTTGCAAATATTGGTCCAATATTTCTTATTTTACACAATATTTTCGACATGTTGACTCAAATGTTGACTCAACATTTGTGTTTAATCTACATTTTTGCAAATGTTGGTCCAATATATCTTACTTTACTTGATATTTTCACATGTTGGCTCAATATTTTTTATTTTTATTTATATTTTGCAAATGTTGGTCCAATATTTTTTACTTTAGTCAACATTTTTATGACTCGTCGGAGAATTTAGTGGTGCAATTCAGTGGAGAATTTAATGAGGCTACTCGTCGGAGAATTTAGTGACGTAACTCATACGAGAATTTAGTGGTGCAAATTATTGGAGAATTTAGTGACACAAATCATCGAAGAATTTAGTGGTACAATTTATTGAAGAATTTAGTGACACGATAGGTTGGAGAATTTAGTGGTGCAACTTGTTGGAGAATTTAGTGGCAAAATCAAATTTAGTGGAAAACTAATTGGAGAATTTAGTGAAAAAACTCGTCGAAGAATTTAGTGGCACAACGGTGTGAGAATATAGTGGTGCAACACGTCAAAGAATTTGGTGGCACAATGGGTTGGATAGTTTAGTGGCAAAAATGAATCGGAGAATCCTTTATTGCCATGGTTTGTGACCCAATAATCAAATATTTGCTCCTCTAAAACACGTTGAAGAATTTAGTGTCATAACAGGTCGGAGAATTTAGTGGCTAAACACGTTGGAGAATTTAGTGGAGCAATGGAGGATTTAGTGGTGCTACTCGTCGGAGAATTAAGTGACACGATCGTCGTAGAATTTAGTGGTGTCACTCATTGAAGAATTTAATGTGCAAAGGAGTCGAAGAATTTAGTGACACAATTCATTGGAAAATTTAGTGTGCAAGGGAGTCGGAGAATTTAGTGGCGCAACTCGTTAGAGAATTTAGTACTTTATTGCCACTTGGTTTGTACTCCAAGGTTCAACATCTCCTCTCGGACCATAGAAATGGACAGCAAGCCGAGAGAATTTAATGTGTAAGGGAGTTGGAGAATATAGGATGTCACCTAGCGAGTAGATTTTAGTGGTGCAACTCATCGGACATGTTTATGGCGTAACTCATCACAGAATTTAGAGGCACAACTCGTAGAAGAATTTAATGGCGTAGCTCGTCGGAGAATCCTTTATTGCCACATAGTTTGTACTCTAAGGTCCAACATCTTTTCCTCCGACCATAGAAATCGGCAACAAGCCGAGAGAATTTAGTGGCACAACTCATTGTAGAATTTTATGGCATAACTCATCGGAGAATTTAGGGGCATAACATATCGGAGAATTTAGTGACGCAACTAGTTGGAGAATTTAGCTACGTAACGCGTCAAAGAATTTAGCGATGCAATTCATCGAAAAAATTAACGGCGCAACTCGTCGAGAGAATTTGTTTGATCTATAGATGTGGTATCAACATTTTTAAAATATATATAAAAAAATTGGTACAAGTCATTTTACAATTTTTGAAAGTAAAGGGAGCTTTGCATTTTATCAAACCAGTATGCGAAGCTAGTGAATGTAAGATAAAATGTATTTTTTTGTACATAACGAATATCAGCATCCTTTTGTGGTCAAATCTAAAAAAATTATGCAAGTCTTTTCCCATTTTTTTAGTAAAAGGATTTTGCATTTAGTCAAGCAAGTATATGAAACTAGCCAAGTGTACAAAATGATGAAAAAGAAATGATGCACCCTACCACTGCGGATCTCTTTGTCATTGTTACATCTTATGTCGTGATATTCTTAGGACCAAATATTTTTGATTCGATCACCTTAGGTTGGAATCAGATTATAATGGTAGCCTCCTTTTGGGTCGGGTACCCGATCTGATGGGTCCGGATATGGGTGACATTTTTTAACCATAGTATGACCCGAGCAAAGTCGAATTTGGGGCGGGTTTTTCCCCACCCGCGGTGATCATGGGTTACCCGAAATAGGCCCAGCTAACTGAATCATCATAGCCTAGCAACGAAGTCAATTCTACCACAGCATCGAAGCCGAGCTAACTAATTTGGCCCAGCCCATGTTGCTTTCTAACCCCAGCCTCAATGTACTCGTACACCACAGCAGCACCATCATGCAAGCACGCACGTCGCCTCCTCCTTTTGTTCGACTGCTCCCGCTTGCTCGTGCTCTGCCTCACCTCGGTTGTTGCTGCTCGCAACTACCACCGGCAGCCACCACATCCAGCCGGCTGCTAGCTGCCACTCCCACCGAACCGCCATCAGTCGGGCCTGCTCCTCACCTCCACCACCCGGCGCATGCGCGAGATCTCGGAAGACGGGATGAGGACAATGCTTGAGGACCATCGGCATCATTCGGCCGTTGTAGAGGCTCCATGACGTGGCACCCTCGACCCTGCTCGGTTGGGTCGTTCGAGCTTCTCGTCGCCGTGCCATGGCTTTCTGCTCCTCCCCGCAAGCCTGGGTCCGTCCGGCCTCCACACTCTCTTCCATATCTTCCATGACAAACTCGACGGGGATCGAAACCCACCTGACACTCGATGGGTCCGGGTTCAGGTTTGAAATTTCACCCATGGATACAGGTCCGGATCAGAAATTTCACCCACCGTCTCTAGGCTGCCGGGTGGGTTTTCACTCTACCCGTCCCGAGCCCGACCCATTGCGGTCCCTAGCTGGGCCGAAATGAACAGAAATTTGGGTCAAGAGCTGGATCTGTGACGAACTGAATAAAAACAGCCGGAACGAGCTGTTCCGGGCCTCATTCCGGCCCAATGGAACGAGCCCTAAAATGGCGGCAAAGTCGGGCGGCCCGACGAAGGCAAATTAGCGGCGGCGACGCGGCGTGCTGCATGGGCCATCATGTGGCGATAACAAAGAGCGAGGCTCCACGACATACTCACTCCGTCCAGAATATTTGGCGTTCAGAGCTCATCCATTTTTCACAAAATGTTTGGCATTCTCACTTCAGAGACACATTTCTCTCTTCCCAATACACCTCTATCTCTATCTCTTTCCTCCTCGTTTTCTGCGCACCTACTTTATTCCTTCTCTTCTATTGGGACGGAGGGAGTACTTTTTCCGAGCCGAGAGCCCAGAATACCTTTGGAAACGAGGCATGGGAACCAAGGTGGACAGTGGACACATCGTCAACGTTGAAAATGACCGGCGAATCCCGCGGCGCGCGGGACGAACGGAAACGTGGGGCGTCAATGAATGGAGGAGCCAATCGAACCAGTACTAACCAAGCAAGCACACCCGAGCTCCGGGAAATCAATGCGTTGGTTAGATGTATCCATCTGTCACCGGTTTGGCCGCTCCATGGCGTCGCTGATTACGTTGGCACAACAAATTTTGTTCGTCGACCAAACAACATCCGACTCTCCTCTTGCTCCGTCCGCTCACCGTGCTGGGATTTGAGACCCGATTTTGCGATACCAGCGTACACGAGGTCCTACGCCGAACACCACCTCTGTTTGTTCTACTTTTCTTCTGCGCCTCCGTTACGCGCTCCCAGTCCCCACCCTCGCTCACAGAAGAGAATCGGTCGCTGGCCGTGCAAAAACATCTTTAAACCCCGCCATAACTCGAAATCGCGGAGACGAGAGGCAGGCGATCTCGGCAGGGTACCCGCGCTCGAGTCTTGTCCCCCACGACACTGGTAACGGTACAGTATTGTTAGCGGTGCACAGTGTAGTGTGTTACCACGGAGAAAAAAAACTGTGCGTACACGTATCCATGCTCCGGCAAAGTCAACATTTAACAGCCCCGGGCACTACAGACACCGGAACGGACAGATGAGTAGGCGAAGGCGCATTTACGGCGGCATTCATACCGCCAACGACCTACCTCGTGATGTCGTGATCCTGTGCCAGTAGCATGGCCCCCGTTCCACGGCCGTCGCATGCTGCTGCTCCTCCCGCTCTCTCCAGCTTCAGGGTATGGGTATGTTTGGAACGAAGGAATGCAAAACACAGGAATAGAAAAAAATACGAGGAGCGAGAAAAACACGGGATGAGAAAAGTAAGAAAACCGCAGGAATTCAAAACATAGGAATGAAAAACTTGTGTTGTTTGGAATGCAGGAATAGAAACAAAGGAACACAAAAATCAGTGCAACCAGTAATAAAATATTTGGAGACTAATATCATTATTCAACATAAATCAAATTAGTAACCTCATTGCTTATAGCGCACTTTTTTTAGATGGTCTGGCATTCTTTCCAAAACAAGCTATGGACTTGTCAGGTTCTAAACCGTCAACGAGTGAATTTCTCATTATTAGTGTCATGAGTTTGACTTTTGTTATCAGCTTTAATCCCGTGATTAGGTGGCTTCATTATTGGTTTCAAACATGACTCAATCCTAAGAAAAGAAAAAAAAAGTTTCAATTTTTTCTCTCTCCTTCCCACGTGATGAGCACGTATGCAAACTCACCTTCGCAATAGCTAATCAACCTCAGTTCTTGAGTTTAACAGCACAGACTGCCTTGGGCTTCGCAAAGGAAGAGAAAACAAGAGCTCATACTGGATTTTTCCATTCCCGTGGAATTGTGAAGAGAGTACAGTATTCCAGAGGAAAGGAATCTCTAATTCCTTCATTCGAAACACTCACTCTGGTTCCTTTCCTTTGGAATAGATTCCTTCACATTTTCCTTTGAAAATCCTTCAAGCCAAACAGGCCCTCGTTCTGAAGAGGAAGGAGCAGGACGAGACGGCTTGGTTTGGTCGAGAGAGTCTAAGGGATGTGAGGGAGTTTGGCAAATATTGACTCTTTTCCAGTGAATGGAATAGGTCAAAAATGTTTGGAGCAGTGGCACTCGCACTACTAGTCGCACACAGAAAAGTTAAATAAGGTAATGAATGGTATTTGGCGCAAAGCGACTGCCACTCACACGACTGGAGTGAGCCTTTACCACGGCGAAACGAGGGCGTTCCCCGAGAGAGACGGCGCGCGGTGACGGAAGGCAATGGCGTAGGAGCAGTACAGTGGCAAGTCACTGCTCTCGGTCCATTACGCTGACTCAGGGCTCAGTGGGCACAGGGCAGGCATTAACGCGGGTCACCCACCAACTCAACCCATTCCCTTCTCTTCGCTTCGTCCGGCCGGCCGGACCCCACGCCGGCAGCGCAGTTACTCCCCTCCCTTGCCACCCCACTCCCCTTCACCACCTTCATCGCCCTCGGTTCCGATTCCGAATTCCCCTTCACCACCTTCATCGCCACTGCACTCCACCAGCATCGCGACACTGCCGCGCGCAGGCGTTGCCAGTTCGCCACCGCCACGCGCCGTATTAAATCGCCGGATGCTCTTTGCCTCCCGCCCCTGCTGCCCCTGCTCGCGAACTGTTCACGTCCATATAGCGCGCGGCGAGCAGCGTCCGGAGCGCGGTGCCTGCGACTGCGATGCGTGGGTAGGTGGAGTAGTAGCTTGCAACAGTGCTGCCTGGCCATGCCGCCGGCGCCGGGTTCCATGACGCCACGCCAGGAAGGGAAGGCGGCCGGCGGGCAAGAACCGGGCAAGAAAACCGAAGCCGACAATGGCGAGTCCGAGGCGGCCGCGACGACCCGCGCGCCCAAGCCCGCCGCCGCCGGTGCCGCCTTGCCGCCGCGCCACAGGCGGTCCAAGAGGTTGGTACCCGCCGCCAAGCCGCAGCAGATCTCTCCTGGGAGAAAAAAAGACTTCTCTGCTTAGTTGTCTATACCTTCAATTTTGTTCGAATTCCGATGTTTAACTTCCGCCGGCGTCGTCCGTGTTTCAGTGCGTCGTCCGAGAGGCCCCTGGAGCAATGCAAGCATGCGGCGTCCGTGGAGCATCGCTGGAGCCAACCGCCGGTGCCCCTCGCCCCCTTCCCGGCCAAGGTCGCACAGATTCCTGCACGCTTTTCCGCAGCACACGAGGACGATGCGTGCGTGTTCGTACCGAGTACTGACCCGCTTCGAAATTCTCTGTCGCCAGAGCCTGCCGGACCCGAGGAGATCCTACGCGGCGGCGGCCGGATGCTCGGCTCACCAGGGGCCGAGGGATCACCGCCCGAACGCGTCGCCGAACCACCGCGTGTCGCTGGAGAACGATGTGAGGAGCGGGACAGTATATTACTAAGCCTTCGCCGTTTCTTGTTGTCACGTCGTGCGGCTCTCGTGACCGATCGTGTGCTTGCTGAATTTCCTGGCAGGTGAGGCAGCTGCAGCTGCATCTGCATCAGGAGAGGTCCATCAGGGTCATGCTTGATCGGGCGATCGGCCGGGCGTCCAGCACTCTATCTCCGGGACACAAGCACTTCCCGGCCCAGGTGCGGGTGCAATTTCTTTCTTCAGAGTCGTTCACTGCACTTGAGACTCAAACCATCTGCTACAGGCAAAGCTTATTTGAGATATGCGTACGGACCAAAAAGTGTCTGCATTTTCTGATGTAGCGCGTTTCTTAGCAGTGCCGTCTGTCGTGGAGCTTGCAAGTTTGCTTTATTCAGTACAGTAATTCTATTAATCTGGATTAAATACTCCTGCTATCTATAGACAACTGAAATAAGACCACGAGCATCTATAGACAGACATATATTTTCACCCTGTTCTAAGTAGTTGTCTTGTCGACACCTGTTGTAAGTCCTGTTAAAGAAAGGTAACCAATGGCCAAATCAAGAAGTATTAAAAAAAAACAAAGTGTTCTGAAGGCTGACTGGTAATTCTTCCTGCAGACAAAGGAACTGATAGCAGAGATCGAATTGCTCGAGGAGGAAATCGCCAACCGAGAGCAGCACGTCCTTACTCTCTACAGAAGCATCTTTGATCAGTGCATGTCTGGGCCATCGTCGGGGCAGAGTTCCGGTATTTCTTCCCCAGCGCACACCAAGAGCATCAGTTCCAGAACAAGGCGGCAGCCAAGCATAATTTCTAGTGCATTCTGCTCCTCCAAGAAGCTCCCGCTCCAGCCTTTCCACATCATGGCATCGGTGTCAGAGTCGGGGAGGACCAAGAATATGCTCAAGGCCAAGATCAAGCATGATTCTTTCTCTTGCGAAACTTTGGATATCAATCCTACATCCTTCCCACCAGATCTAAAGAAGGTAGCACAGCCAAAGAATATATGATCTTACAACAAACTAACTTACGTTACGTGTGGTTATGCCTGCTCTAAAGTATCATGTGTGCCAAATTCCCACTAAAATATTTAATCACTGTTATGCTAAAAAATTCGTAGGATTTTAGTTTACTACACAGCATCAAACTAATTTTGTGCTGCATATAGTCCCTACTTCATTTCTAGAAAACTTGAGTCATTGCTACAATTTGTCCAAAACTTGTGCTTCTATACCTAATGATTTCAATTGAGGATAAGCTACTTATATATGTATGTCTTATCATGCAGTGGACTAATTTTGACTCTTCTCTTTACAAAAAGTTGCCTTATTCCGGAAGTAATTCTCTGGCTCGTACCCTGAAAGAGCACCTTTATCAATGCCCAAGCAAAATATCTGAAGAAATGGTTCGATGCATGGCCTCCATATACTATCTTCTGCGCACTGAGGCACCAGAAAAGCCTGAAAAGGCCCGTTCACCGTTCATGTCAAGGTCATCGACGAATGTCATTCTTCCTCGGAAGGTAAACGGAGAGGAAAATAGTTCATTAAACAACAAATGTATAGTGGAGGTGTCTTCAATATCAGTCGACAAGAATCAGATGCCAGATGTTTCTTACGCAATTACTCACTACAGGTTAGTCCGAAACAGATTACTGCAACATATGCCATCAAGGAATGTTAATCTGATGTAACAGTATTTCCCCTCTCTTTTTTCCTGATTGAGTTTAGGTTGCTTGTGGAGCAGCTTGAGAGAGTTGACCTGAGTATGTCAGAAGACAACATCAAATTGGCCTTTTGGATTAATGTGTACAATTCTCTTATCATGCATGTAATGCCAGATATTGTATATAGTGACTTTTGCTTTGTGTTTTTCTTTTATGATTTTATTGCCCTTACCAATCTACATGCCGTTCACTTGCAGGCGTATCTAGCATACGGAATTCCTAACAGCTCTTTGAAAAGAATGGCACTATTTCACAAGGTCAAACTATACTGTATAAATTTCTGATTTCTCATTGGAGTACAGTATCCAGACATGCTTCATTTTGTTTTGAGAATCTTCTTTTTCAGGAGAGCATGTTCATTTTAATGTTACTAAATAAGTAACTCCCACAATGCAGGCTGCCTACAATATCGGCGGCCATGCCGTGACCGCAAATTCCATTGAACAAGCGTTGCTGTGCTTCAGATCTCCACGGATCGGTCGTGTATGGAAAATTAGTATTGCTAAACTGAATCTTTCGTTTCATTTTTCTGTTGCGCTTTGTTACTTGAACACCACTCCCAAATTTCTTCTGGTATTGGCGATCAGTTTAGTGAACAACTTAAAAAATACTTTCACTGTTGGTTTACATGCAAGAACCATATAGTTGTATTGTAACATAACAAAAATCGTTCTCATCATTATCTAAAAGTACCATAACCATTTGCTTATCGGGTGAATTTATCTGCAGTGGTTCGAGTCAATCCTCTCCACGGCGATGCGGAAGAAATGCGCAGACGAGAAGCAACTGGTCCAGCTGAAGTTCGGCCTACCTGACTGCCAGCCTCTGGCCCTGTTCGCCTTGTGCACCGGCGCTTCATCTGACCCCATGGTACTAGCCTCAGCTTCCACTTCAGTCTTCAGCACATTCACACCTGCAAGTCTGTTGTACTCAGCTGCTGCTCTGACCACCACATCGCAGCTGCGGGTGTACACGGCCAAGAACATCATGGAGGAGCTGGAGCGCGCCAAGCTGGAGTTCCTGCAGGCGACCATGGTGGTGCGGAAGTCCAAGAAGAAGGTGTTCCTGCCGCGCCTCGTGGAGCGGTACGCCAGGGAGGCGTGCCTCGGCCCCGACGACGTCCTCCCGTGGGCGCAGGGCGAGGGAGGCGCCGCCGACGGCAGGAAGCCGCGGGCCTCCGGGAACCGGCGGAAGGCGGCGCAGGCCGTGGAGTGGCTGCCGTACAGCGTCAGGTTCCGCTACGCCTTCGCCAGGAGCATGGTCGACAAGCCCCAGTGCTAAGCTTCGTCTCGCTAATCCTCGTATGCCCGTTTCTGCCGGAAGTGGCAACTCTCTTTGCTGCTGTTGATGCTGCAATAGCTGATGTAAATTGTCTCGGTGATGTCGCGTTGTTGTGGTTGAGTCATTGAAATTACACGGATGAACTTGCGCTGTGGAACTAGTTCTAGGGAAGGGGTAATCAAGCAAGCGGCGACGGTGAGGAGTCTGCGGCTTATACATACTGCTGTACAGGGATTGGTTTAGTGTAATTTCAGTGTTCTGTCCGGAAACCTCATATATATGGATTTAGGTCCCGTTTGGATCCAGTGACCAAAACCAAAGACAGTTTAGAGAGAGCATCTGCAAGAGCAGAGCTAAAAAAAGGTTAGCTAAATCCTCGTTTTACCTATTCTCTAAAATAAAATACTCTCTAAAAATCAAGAGTAATCCAACACTCTCTAAAAGTTTTTAATTTCCAAATTTAAAATTGACAAATAAATCGCTTGGTTTCCCCTTTCTTCGTAGCGATGCCTAATTCGGTGGTCAAACTTTTATCTATCACTGAAAATCGCTTTGTAGGTTCGTTCGTTACAATATGACACTAGTAAGATATTCATTTATATTGTATCAATACTTTTTTTGAAAGAAATGTTGAAATATAGGCAAGTGGGGTTTAATTTTGAAGCTTTCGTCACTACGAATACAATGGTGAAATTGATTTTCACACCACACTTTCAGTTTAGGAGTAACCATATTTTTATTTTTAAAATCAAATTTGCATGCCACAATATCAACAAGTCTCTTTCTCTCTCCTTTGCATGTGTGCCGTTAGCCTGGCTGCTCCCACCAATTCTGAACACGTTGCTGTCGCACGTCACAAATAGTTACGTCAAAGAAGTTTTTTACCTACCCGAAAGAATAGAGAGTAGATAAAAGATCTGTATGATGATGTTTTTTTTTATCAAAATCTTAGAAATACAAACCGATATAGAAGAGCAAGAGCTCTTGGAGATGCTATAAACTATCAAACAATATGATTGAAAAGGACTAAAAATATTTTAATCCTGCTAGTCACTGTTTCAGAGCTAAAACGGACAAAAACGAAAAATTTCTAGCACCTACCCCCACGTCGTCTTCTTTCCCGAAAACATCGCAGGTCCGCTCCCCTCCAGCACCCAGCCCATCCCGACGCTGCTGGCCCGCCCCTTCCTTCCCCTAGTTCTTTGCCGCTCGTCTACGACCGACTACTCCCTACGCACAATACCTACGACCCCTAGGCTCCGGCTATCGTGAAAGATCGAGTCCTCCAACTCCTCTCGCCATCCTGCTTATTCCGACACCGTCGGCCCCACGACCCCCGCATGACACCGTCCATCCGCAGCCCCGGTCCTCACGCGCCCTGGTTCATTCGTGGCCCGTTGATCCACCTGCCGGCACCCGTCTCTGCCGCCTCTCGCTTCTCTCCACGCCGTCGGTCGGGGCCACCGCAGTAGCGGTCCGCCCGTTCGTGCCCGACCCGAGCGCGCCGTCAACCATCCTCGCTCGGTCCCCGCACGTGCCGTCGCTCGTCACCGCTAGCCCGTCCGCTCGCCGGATCCCCGTGCAGCTCCACCAGTCCGTGACTCACAACTATTTGGATTTTTTTTCTTTTTCGTTTGTCGCACAATGTTGTACTCGAATTATTGGTTGATTCGTGTCCGCGAGCATCTAGTGAGAGCGGGCTTCATGAAGGTGTGTGCAGATAGGTTGTTCGACCAATTGCTGGAGTGGTAGGATGAGGAACTGAAAGAGATGTTTCGAGTTCTGATTTTAAGGGTATTTTGGTTTTTTTAAACTCATTCAAAGAACTTTAGTCAGTTTTAGGGTGTGTTTAGTTAGGCCGTGGCTCGAAAAAAGCTTCTTTAGGCGGCGGGCTGTAAAAAAAAGTTGTTATGCGCTATGAGTTATGAAAAAGCTAAAAGCCGTTTGGTAAATCAGTCGTGACTTTTTTGAAACTTACTAACATACACTTCTTGTGATGAATATATACGAACATATATACATACATACATATATTTATATATAATTGATATGCATATATGTATACGTATATATATTTATCTATTATTTATATAATAGATAAATATATATACGTATACATATATGCATATGAAATATATATATGTATGTAAGGTATAAGATATATGTATATAACTAAATAAATATCATATAATATATATTATGTATATTTATACATATGTATATACATACAGGTATGTATGTCGGTAATTTTTCAAACCTGTGAAAGCCGAAGCCCAAAAAAAGGATGGCTTTCAACAATGAACTAGCAAAAAAATGTTTTTGACTTTGACTTTTATTGACAGTTAATTTCTTTGGTTGGGCTACTGATTTTTTGAAAAGCTAAAGTGAGAAAAAACCAACCAGATACACCCTTAGTCTTACAAACCCAATAGAGGTGACTAAAATCTAGTTATTACTCCCACCGTCCAAAATAAGTGTCATTCTCACTTCCCGAGTAATCAACGGTTTTTAATTGATCAAGTGTATAAAAAAATAGTGTTAGTTCTAATACATACTTAGTATCATTAGATATCTTGTTAAATCTATTTTCATAATACACCTGTTTAGATATACAAATGCTAATAATTTTTTCTACAAATACAATCAATACGGATATCATAACAACATTTATTTTGAAACGGAAGGAATATTTTTAAGTCACTTGCTTTAACCATAGGATCTGGTGCTCCAGTGTTTTTTTTCCAGTACTCCACTGTTGGGGATTGCGTGTGAACTCAAGCAGTCAAGCTGGCAATCTGCTGCAAAGCTTCGTTCTGAGCGGGAACTCGTGGGCCGCTTCTCATTTTCCAATACGGGCCGTTTGATTACATTCTAAGCAGAGGAAGGGCCGAACAAAAAAAAAAGATTTTTTAAGCTAAAAAAAGAGGATTTTTTAATAAAGGGAAATTAAAAAAAAGGATTCAGTTCCCGCCCCGTACCAACCGCCCGCACGCCACGCAGTCACGCAGATGCGGCGTGATGAGGGCGCGGCGGTTCGCACCGGATGGGGGCGTGACGGAGAACGCAGTCGTGCACGTTGACCGCGCGGGACCCGCCCTCATCGTTCTGTATCTGTATCGCAGATTCTCAGCTCCTGAACCTGGTTCGTGCACCGAGCAAGACTTCTATAGGGAATGTTTGACCTTTTGCTGCGACTATAGCCATGCGAAAAGGAATTAAAAATTTAAAACCGATTTTTTAGATAATTAAAAATTTAAAAATGATGGCTCAAAGTTCTTGCTGTAAGGTTCTAGTCAAAGAGAGCAATATATGTTTTCCTAAAAAAAGAGAGCAATATGTGTATTGGAGTAAAGTTAGCCGGTCTCTGATTTTATCAACTCTTCAAATTAATCGGACTATATGTAGGTCGAATATATTCTTGACACAGCATGCAATGATGTGAAATGCCGATGCAATATTTCCATGCGTATGTCTATTCCTTTTTTTGATATGGTGTATTTTTGGCTAAAAATCTTTTCACGTTTCGTGTCCCAACCATGACCTTTTGTTAATTGGAAACTCCTTCCAATAATCATTTTGGAACTTGTTGACGAATTGAAGCAAAATTCCGAGATTCCACCGACTAGTGACGGGGGTGGTCCACAGGCCAAGTCCACTGTCCACGCAAGCGCCCCACCACTTGCAAGTCACGCTCCACGCAGGGTCCACTCGCCAGCCACACGCCGGCCGCACCCCCGCTTCCCGAGTCGCGACACTCGAGAGTCCCGTCACGAACCAAGACCCAAAACCAAACGCCCCCACCTCGCCCAGGTGCGCGAGCCGCGTGGTGCCTCCTGCGCAGCCGAGCCACAAAACCCCTCCCCACCAGTCCACCACCACCACCCCTCTCCGTCTTTCGTCTCCATTCCTCTGCCCCCCGCTCGCCTCCTCTGCCTCCCACCGACCGCCGCCGCCGCCGCATCCTTTCGCCCCCTCTCCCGCCGTCTTGACCCCCGTCTTCGCCGCTGCGGGAGCTAGGGTTCCGGCGCCGCGCGCCGGGGCATGAGCAGCAGTTGCCGCCCCGCAGGATCTAGGGTTCCGACGACCCCGCTCACGGATGGAGGGCGGTAGAAGCCTGGGCGAATCCCCATCGGTACGCGAGCTCTCTTACCCTCCCCTCTTCTTCCTCGCACTATATAGCTCGTTTTTTTCTCGCAGTATACAGGAAGTCCATTTGTGATGCTGGGAATTAGGGTTTTGACCTTTTCTTGGTTACCATCATTTGGGTCATCATGACACCGAGTCAGGGTGCTATAGAGTGGCTTCAATACGACTAGGGTGAGTTGCAGCTTTGCTGCGAGAGGGATATTTCGCCGGGAGTCAAAGTGTTAGCTGACTCGAGTTGCTGAGACCAAAGTGCGGCGTTCCATTCTTCGTGCAGGAGTCGTATGATCGTACTTGATAGATAATAATTACCGATAGATTGTATTTCTTCCTAGTTTTGCGCTTCTAAATTTGCTGTGTAAGAAACCCAATAGCCATTCATGCTGTGATTCAAAATTTTACCGCAACTGTATGGGGGCTTACTTCTTGTGAAGCAAGCGTCACCAATGGGCCTAGTCTTGAGAGCTCTCTGAAATCGTTGTCCCTCATTCATCCTACACACTTGCTCTCATGTGAAACTGTTGTTTTTTCCCAGTCATATGGTATCTGAAGAACGAGAGGTTGGGTAATCTTGCCCTGGATATGGATTATATTCTGTATAACTGCAATTGCTCCAAAGTTTGATAAAAAAAATGTGAACTTATCTGATTGTAGCCATAGCATTTTGACATGTTTTGAGTAGGGAGGAAAATCAATAGTCAGCTAAGCACACAACAAGCACACATCCCATGTTGCATGGGAAATAATAATTAAGTAGTTGCTAAGTTCAGAATTAAAAGATACACTAGTGATGCACTCATAAGTCCAGTACAAACTGAAAAGCAAAATAGATAAAACAACACATGCACTTCCTAAGGTGTCTGCTTTTCTCCGCCTCGACCGCGTCCGCCCGCTTGCGAGCCCGCTTTCTGCCGCCGAAGTGTCACAACCGTGTAACGTGCGTGTACAGCCCGAAGCGACACGGGATGGTGCCGCTCAGCGCTTAGACGCGCTCAAGCGTCCGCGTAATACCGCTTTTTTTTCGTGGGTAACTGCAATTGCTCCAACGTTTGATACTTTGACTTTTTATAATTGGTGTGTGACTTTTTTGTTGGGACTTTGCCTCAATGTTTCAAGCTTCCCCATTTCACAGGTATACACCCATGGATCATAATGATAATGATTTTCAGAGCCAAAACTTTCAACTAGCTAGCGAAGACAATAACAAGTTATCGTCAGGTTTCCGGCCATTTGCACTGCCAAAACTCGATATTGATGACCAACATCTTAGATTTGATAATTTGGTAGATTCAGAAGCATTTTTCAGCGTACAAGGGCACAACAGTAGTTGGATCGAGGCTTTATCCACTGGAAGTAGTATTGTTGATTTTAGTTCTAGTGCTGCTGAATCCTGCTCCGTATCTAAGACTAATAATGTCTGGTCAGAGGCAACATCTACAGAATCTGTGGAAATGATGTTGAAATCTGTGGGAGAAAGTGAGATGACTGGTAACATAGATGGTAATGCACATAATCAGTTAAGTGGTATGGACAGTCAAATTGAACCGTCCAACGAGCAGCCTAAATCCAGTAACTCTCCAACAGATAGCACTGTAGTGCCAACCGACAAAGATCAGTCCCAGAGCACTTGTTCTGGAATGACAGGCGTTCCTGAACATTCTCAGGACACTCACTCTAGGATTCCTGACGGCCCTTCAAGCACTCAATCTCAGCCGGAACATTATGTACCCTTCTCGATTGATGAGAAGGGCATTGTAAGTGAACAGATGTCCACTTCTCACAAAACATCAGAAAGCTGCCCAGCTGCTGGCAGCTATTTTGAGGCTGTTCAAGATGACCATTCTCTGGGCAGATTAAACATGCCTTCAGCTGAATTAGATTCTGGCAAGTTGAATAATGAAACATTCCCAGAGTTAGCTCCACTTCAGAACATTTATCATGTCACTGATTCGTATCACTTTGAGCATGCTAATCAAGAATCTGAGGCTGGTGTACCTCAGGATTCGAATATTTGTCATATCAGAGAAAATAAAGTTGAAGATGGGCTACACGATTTGCAAAATTTGTCATCTACTGGTCCAGACTTGGGTGCCGTAAACTTATCCAGTCAAATGAGTAATGAAACTCTGTTGCCAGGAAGTTCTGATGGCTTGCTAGAGGCCATTACAAATCCAGTGAAGATGTTGCAGAGGAATGATGACACTTGTAAGGCAGTTGGCGGTACTCCGCAAACATCATTTTCTCCAGCGCAAGGACTCAAAAGTTCAGTTGACATGAGCAATAAGATCGTCGATAATGAGTTTGATATTGCTTCCAACTCTACACTTTCCCACCAATCCGAGACAAGTTTGAGAAACTCTCATCATAATACTTCCACATCAATCGAAAGCAGCAAGATGAGTCTGTCTCCCAATAGAAAGCTTGATCATGGAACTGGTATTCCTGAAGAAACAAAGAATACTGGGGCCAACAGTGCAATCATCTTCAATGATGATGAGTCGAAGCAGGAATTGTTGGGGGACCATCAAGGTTCTGTTGAGAACCCAAAAATTGGTGCTGTGGAGGAAAAGAAATTCAGGGAGGAGGACATAACAGGAGTTTTAGGAAATATTGAGAACCCAAAAATTGGTGCTGTGGAGGAAAAGAAATTCAGGGAGGAGGTCATAACAGCAGTTTCAGGAAACATTGAGCAAATGGTGCCTGGTGATCATGAAGAAAATGCTACAGGTGCTACGTATACATCAAATGATAAGTGTGGCTCTTTAGACGCTATTTCACCTGATGCTGCCCATACTTCAGAGAATCCATATACCCCCTCCGTAAATCACGAGGAGTCATTCAAGGAGGGTGATGCACCTCCTCTGGAGGGGCCTGAAAACACACATTTGGTCGTGACTGATGCTGGACCTCAAGAGAAGATTTCAGTTCCATCGATCAGTTCAAGCAGCCATATGATTTCCACAACAGTTACTGACCCTTCTAGTAGTTTAAAAGATAGAAATGACTGTTCAGGAGATGTTTCTCTTGCTGATGCTTCAGCTGTTCCACCTAGTGTGCAGGATTCTATAATGTCCACAGTGAACCAGGAGTCACTCAAGGAAGATGCTAAATCCGCGTTAGAGGATGAAGACCACAACATTATTTCACCTGACTCCGAACCTGGGCCGGAAACTTCTGAAGTACCAATGAACCAAAACACTGATGCTGAATCTGTTGATAAAAAAGACGAGGAACATGTTATTTCTATCGGTGGGCTAACAACAGGAGAAAATCAGGATAAATCAGGTGAGTCTATTAGTTTATTTCCAATCATGATCTAAATTTCCCTGGTATCTATATAAATTTCTATATGGATTAGTGATGCACGCTGCATTTTGAGTTTGCTTCACTTATATAACTGATAGTGTGGGATGCATTCAGGCAATCAAGATGTTCATTCAGAGCAATGCCAGACTGGCGGGTCTTTAATACAATCTGACACACCATCCACATTGGCCTCAAGTGAGAGCACAATTGAAAACCTTGTGGGAACTCATCCGAATGCGAGAGATGATTTGAATGCACATGTGCAAGGTCAGTTTATTTTAGCATGATGAAATGTTTCCTTTTTGCATGTTCACTATGGAAAAGCAGACAAGCCAATACTGTGAACTTAGCAAATTTGTGGTAGTTGTATTTCATGCATTCACCATGTAGAAGCAGGCAAACTAAACCCAGTGTGTATTGTAATATATGCTCAAGCTTACTCTTAAGTTCAATTGAATATATAGGATCTTTGAATGTGCTTTTCAAGTTTCAACCTTTAGTCATAAAGTTGTAGTTTTAATCTGAGTATACATGCTAAACATAAGAGCCACAATGGTTGTAGCTGATACAGATGATGTATTTTTGGCTACAGATACAGTGTTAAATCATGGTACAGATTGTAGTGCTGGTTCTGTTCTGTCCCAGGGCAAGCTAGATTCAAGTGGCGACCAAATCGATGCTGATGCCACATGTGGTCCATCCTCAATGATTAGTTGCACCGAGCACTCTCCCCAAAATGGTGGACATGCCAACAGCATTTTGCCTCATCCGACACTAGTTGAGCAACCTGAGAATATGACAGATAATGAAGCCTCAGCTGATGCTACCCTGAAATTGAAACAGTGTTCTGATTCTAACAGAAATGTGGAATCTACTGTTGCTTCCGAGGAGGCTAATATTGCAGCAGATGATAGAAGTTTCTCCTTTGAGGTTGGAGCTCCAACCAATGTATCTGAGAAGGCTCATAGCCCTGCTTGGAGCCCTTTTCCCAGATTCAGTGCTTCTCAGATTGCTGAGGTATCTTTCATTATTTTGATCATTGATTGAATAATTTAAGTAGTAAAAATAAAATATTTTTAGCTGCCTATTATCTCTTAACGTGGTATTTATATCCTAATTTAGGTAACCAAAGAGAATCCTCAACCTAAAAGTTCTGGAAAGTCATTGAATGATTCCAGTGATGATAATAAGAAGACATCTGATGCAGAGCCTAGTAAAGAACAGCTACCAGAGAGGAAAGTAACTGAAAGTTCTGCAGGGCCCTCAGATAAATCTAAAAGTAGCGATAGCACTAAAATTTTGCCTTTGGAGCCTTCACAACAACATGCGACCGCCGAATGCTCTGGTATGCATATATCTTCTAATTTCCCAAAAGTTCAGAGGCATCAGTTTTTCGTGGCTTGAATGTTTCTGCTTCCTGTGCAGATTTGGGCAATCTACCTTTCACAGATTCTCAGCATGTGCAGCTACGTGCTCAGATATTTGTTTACGGAGCTCTTATGTGAGTTCTAATTCTCTTAAAAAAGCTACTTATTTGCAAACTAATGATTTTATTTAAGTCATGTATCTTTGTGCAGTCAAGGAACACCACCAGGAGAGGCTTACATGACGGCAGCTTTTGGAGGACCTGGTCAGTCTGATATCATTGAATATGCTCCTTTTTATCTTTCTTTCTTTAATATATTTTCTGAATTTTGTGTTTTGTTAACAGTGGGCGGTGGTAAGCCTACATGGGAAGCGGCTTGGCGAGCTGCTCTTGAAAGATTTCAGTATCAAAAATCAATGTATAATGGTTTAGAAACCCCCACAAGTTCACGCTTAGGTAAGTATGCTTGATGATGACAACACTTGATGGTGTTGGTACCATACATAATGGACCTTCTCCTGATCGACTGACTTGCAGGTAGTGTGTCTGAAAAAGCTACTAAGGGTACAGCAGTCAAGACTGCACCGGCTAGCAAAAAAGGTGGCAAAACTGTGTTGCCTGCACATTCTTCTGTAACTCTGCAGTCACCAGCTGCGCCTCCCAGTGGCTCTACATTTAATCTCCAGCGAGGCACTCTGGATTTTAGCCAGGCTATATCACCAGTATTTGCATATAATTCACACGTGAGGCATCCTTCTCCTGGTGTTGCGCCCTGGTATCCTCAGAGCCCTAGTCCTCGCCCTGCACCTTGGATGGTTCAACCACAAAATTTAATATTTGATTCATCAACACAACCAGCTGTGCCTGCAAATGAAACTTCAAAGGGTCCAGCTTCCAAAAATATATCTGTTTCAAATGCTGTTTCACCTGGTGTATTTGCTCCAAGTCCTGCACCACCGGTTGTTTCCCCATTGGCAGTCATACAAGAGGAAAAGCAGACAGCACCAACTTCTACATCCAAGGGAACATCATCACAAAAGCCAAGAAAAAGAAAGAAAGCTTCAGCAAGTCCAGAACAGCAACCTGTCGTTGCTTCTCCTCAGCTCACTGATATCATGTCATTTACTCCTGCTGCTAAACATACATCAGGCTTCACTTTATCTACTCATTCTCCTAGTAATGCTTTGGCAAGCAGGCTTGTTCCTAACCTAGGACAGACCTCTGTGCCTAGCTACCAGATTACTGGCAACATGGATGCTGAGCAAAGTATCATGCTTCCGGAACAGATCCGTGGTGCAATAGAACAATCAGTAGGACAAGCCAAAGGTGCAAATTTGCACTCTATGGAAGCAGTCAGACACAAAGAAAGCGTGTGGGGTCACCTATCCACATTATCAAGAAGCAAGATACCTCCAGAAGTGGAAGAGAAGCTTACCTCAGCTGCTGCTGCTGCTGAAACAGCTGTTTCTGTTGCGAAGGCAGCTGCAGAAGCTGCCAAGATGGCTTCGGAGGCTGCATTGCAAGCAAAAATAATGGCAGAGGAAGCTCTTAACTCTTCTAAACCTGTAAATTCTTTGCAAATTGTTGAAGCTGGTGGATTTAAAGCCAATACCAATCCGCCTAGCTTGTTAAGTTCGTCACCTGCATCATCCTGGAAAATTAAGGACAACAATCATGCCCCAGGTTCCATCGTTTCGGTAGCACGAGAGGTAGCTCGAAAGAGGGTAGAAGAAGCATCTGCAGCTGCAAAGCGTGCAGAAAACTTGGATGCCATCCTGAAAGCTGCAGAGCTTGCTGCAGAGGCAGTGTTCAATGCTGGAACCATTATTGGAATGGGTGAACCGCTACCATTTACTCTAAGCGAGCTTTTGGAAGCTGGTCCAGATGGTTTCTGGAAGTCTGAGCGATTGAGGAACATTAAAGCTGCAAGTAGCAATGGTAATATACTAACAGAAACATTGCAGGTAGATGTGCCTGGGGGTAGTAATAAGCCTGCCAAAAAGCGAGGACGTAAACCTAAATCTGATCAATCAGTACTGAACTCAGAACCATCTTCGAGTGCCAGAGAATTGCATCCCGGTGGAATGCAATCAGGTAAAGTTACAATAGATTGACATATCAAGTTGTTCACTTCCAGCTGATTTATATTTGTTTGTCTTATGCAGATAATGGGGCTAACGATGTTCCTGTCACTGCCTCAGGTGATGGACAAAATAAAAATACAGGACTGACAAACATTATCTGGAATGGCGTTGGAAAGGGCTCTACTGTTGAGGTCAGTTGTTGGCTCTCTTTTTATTTATAAGGTGGTCGGTCTTGTACATTGTTCTGTGTTTTCCCTTTTTGATATGATTAATATAGTCTGTGTGCTGCATGAGTATTCTTCCTTTTTCTAATATATGCTGGTATTACAGTGTCCTTATTCATATCAGTATAACAGTAATCATAACAAAATGGTAGAATGATATCTATTTTGACGATTTCCTAGTGATATTTAAGTGCATGTTTTGAAATTTATTTGAATTTTCTTTATATGCACACATCAATTTTTGTGGAGTATTTTGACTGCCTATTCTCAGACAATCATGGTATGCTAAAGTTCTTACCTTTTGCCAAAGTGATTTCTCAACTTTGTTGTAATATTATCTGATGTGCTACCTCAATTGCCAAATTGAACCCTATTAAGAGTGTTATTTCATTTGATTTTGACAGGTCTCATCTTACGTGGGGGGATTTGGAGTAGCTTGGTATCCGGCCAAGGTTGTTGATATGAATGAAGATAGTGCATTAATCATCTATGACAACAATGAAGGTGATCACTTGTCAACATTTTCTTGATGATTATTTTTCTATGACAGTTTTTCGTTTTCTTATCTAGCTGCATGGTTTAGTTGTTAACATTTATGTTACTTAAGCCATGTATATTAACTGATCTTATTCAGGAACTAGTCCTCATGAGGAATGGGTACCATTGAAGCCAGAGGGTGGCAAGGCGCCTCAAATTCGCCTCTCACACCCTGCCACCCTCTCTAAATTCAAAACTAGAAAGCGACGCAGGGAAACAACAGGAAATTGTTCCTGGGTTATTGGAGATCATGTGGATGCTTGGGTAAATGATAGGTATGCTCTGTTATTCTCTACAGTTTTCATGTAACATTGTTAATTTGTTATTGTCCATGGGTTTCATGTCTAGCGTACAACAACTTGCTTGAGACTAAAGGCTATGTCATTGTTGTTGTACTGTTAATTTGTTATAGTATTTGATATTTTGTCTGGCAACAGTAGATTTTCACTCTATGATGACCCCCTCCTCTTATGGAAAAAGACAAAAAGTTGAAGAATGTATGTAGACATGATCGCCAGGAATTGTTCAAAGCTTGACCTTTTTTCTTATGCTTAATCCAACAGCAGAGTATCTCGATGGCTGCTGTGTATTTCACTACTCCGAGATAGAGATTATACCGTTAAATGTGGAGAGACAGTATCTCTCAGTTCTTCGAGAAGTCTTGTAAAAACTATTCAGAACATGGCGTGAGATCCTGCTTACAAGAATTAGCTGTAAATGCAAATTCGAACCAAGAGCCATTTCATACGTGAACATAGGAAACATAGAATTTTGATAAATTTGGGTGCTTGCATTTGGAACCAATATTTATCCTACTGCACTTTTCCTTACTGTGTTTGAATTTGTTTATTACAGTTCTGCACTTCTAGAGTTCTAGCCAGCCTCTGCATTTAGCTGTTCATGAAATTTTGTCCTACCTCTGGCACTTGGCTCTCAAATTATTCAAAGTAGATTCTGGTTTCAAATTTACACCTCTACCTAGCTGAAGGTTTCATGTAGCTTTCAAATTTTGTTATACATAAATTGCTTAGTCCTCACCTGTCTCGGAGTTACATACTTCATCTTTGTTTTAGTCGTTTATCATGTAAATTACAGCTTAGGTACCTGCTTGCTACTGCTAAGCACTTTGTTATTTATATTTTTTTTTGTTAGTAACTGGCGGTCTAAAGTCTATTTATTTTCACAGGTGGCGGGAGGGAGTTATTGCTCAAAATCATGAAGACAATGAAACAAAATATGTTGTGCAATTTTCAGGTGCGTTTTGTTTTCCCCTTCCATTGCTCTTGTTTCAACTGTGTCTTTCATGTATGCCCTTTCTTGTTTCTCAATCTGACTTCCTGTCTAGAAATTTAAGATTGACTTTTAGACGTCACATTTGACCACTCATCATATTAAATAAATTTTAAAAAATATTTTTTTTGTTATAATTTGTTTTATAATGAGATATTTTTAAGTCTTTCAAATTTATTTTAATATTTTCACAAATATTTTGAATAATAAGATAAATGGTCAAATGTGATGTGTGAAAGTCAACAAATGCTTACATTTCTGGACAAAGGGAGTAGCATTTGATAGTGCACTACAAGGGCCACAAAAGGGTAGTGCATGGTAACACTTGAAATGGGCAGAAAATATATTCTTAGTCTTACATCAATCGAAGTCAAGATAATGCAGCGTGTGGTCCAGTTATTCTTCAGGTTCTTTAGCATCATATTACTGCAGGAAGTGCAGACCGCCCTTGAAAGAATTGAACTTTTTTGGAAGTACTAGATAACTAGACAATAAAATTTATGCATGCTATATTCTTAACAATAAGAATGGTGTACCCTTTATCTTTTATAATTATCAGTGACAGAAGTTTATTGTATGACAATAGCCATAAGAGAAAGTGTCTTAAGTGTGAAACCATAATCTTCCAAGTAACCAGAATAAAAACTGGATGGATAACTACTAATTTTATTCAAACAATGTTAGAAACACAAAGGTGTCAGACCAATGAGGTACAACATATTGTCAATTCACTCATGCCTCTGTCTTGAAGCTGACATTTATCAAAATCTTGGGAACTATTTACTCCCTCCGGTCCGTATTTGTTGTCGTTTCAGACAGCAGAAGAGAACTAGAAATGAATTACGCTTCTATGTCCTAACGACAACACTAAGAAAACAGAGTAGTATTGATTATTTTCTAACTGTTTCTTATGCTATATTGTGATGTGTTATATGCGTTGAAGTTTAACCTTCTGCTGCTCATTTCTTTTTCTCCAGATGCAGGTGGTGCTGATTCCTTAGTGGTTGATGCTTGGAATCTTCGTCCATCACTTGTTTGGAAAGATGGCCAATGGATTGAGTGGTCACGAGCCAGAGAAAGGAAATCTAAATTAAATAAGGTTTGTATCGCTTTATATACCTAGTTATCTTTTATTGCAAATCTGGTTTCTAAATTCCGCTTTTCACATTGATGCATAAATTGCAACATTCTATGATCTTAGGGTGATTCCCCTCTTGAGAAACGGCAAAGGACAGACCCGCCAGAAGCAGTCTATGATAAGCCTTTTGGAGGAGAAGTAGGAGGCCTTTCTAAGGACAAGATTACCAACAATTCAAAAAAGCCAGAGGAACCGAGGCCACTTGCTTTGTCTCAGACGGACATGATTTTCAACATTGGGAAGAGTGCAGCTGAGAATAAAACTGAGCCACTTGCATTCAAACGGCCTGGATTACAGAAAGAAGGATCAAAGGTGGTATATGGTGTTCCAAAACATGGAAAGAAGAAGAAATTTATGGAAGTCAGCAAACATTATGTTGCAGGACAATCTGTTAAGACTTCTGAAGATACTGCAGCTAGCAAAGGTGCACCTAGCAGAGGTGCAAGGCATATGGTGCCTCCATTACCAAGACCACGGGATAATACTTCAAAAACTGATCAGAGAGGACGCAGGGTGGGCGAGACAAGGTCTAGAGGACCACTTAAACCTTCAAAGTCTCAGATAAGCTCAGCTAATACTATTCCTGTCAAGGATCCTTTATCCATGCCTGCCTCAAACCCTGGTGTTTTTGAAAGGAATTTTGCTTTTATGGGAAGTACAAGTGCATCTAACACTGAAAAGTCCACTGTAGATAAAAACAGAACCGTATTTGGCCCTGGTCCTGGAATTGAAGACATTTCTGTTTCTGAAAAGCAAGCTGCATCTACTGTTCATACATCCAAGCAGGATGTGCCAACTACTAATAGAACTAAAAGAAAGCATGTTCCTTCTGTGGATAATAGAAGTATACGCAAAACTTCTGAAAGGACTACTGATTCTACTGAAACCCAAAGGACTAATTCTGATTCTGCCGAACCCCGAAGGTCGAACCGCCGAATTCAACCCACTTCTAGGGTAAGTACAGGAAACATAACATGTTGCAAGTTGAACATATTTTTGCTCTACTGTTCTAGGATTCATATCTATCATTAAATATTGGTAATATACCCCGTTCTGCAATGTGCTTAGTCTGCAGGGAAAACATACTTGGCTTGCAAAGTTTTCTGTTTCCTTGATCTAATATCTAATATAGCTTTTTAATGATCTTACATAGTTAAAGATAATGCTTTATACTAAATTTTGTTGGCTGTTTGAGACTTGTTACACAGCTTGTTTCCTGTTGTGTGGTTTTATGTGGAAGTACACATGAGTTGTGCTTGATCATGTGTTAGTTGGTCTTTTTTACTTGTGGATCTTGCCTGAAATAACCTGTATGTCTTTTACTACGTGTGCTACAGTTACTAGAGGGTCTGCAAAGTTCTCTTCTAGTGTCTAAAGTTCCTGGTGAGAAGGGTCCTAGGAGCCACTTCAGGAGTGCTACGTCAAGAGGTAACTCCACCAAACCTTGTTTCACTTTGACCTCGAGGTTTTTCAAAAGCAATATGGTGAATCTGTTTTAAATTTATCTGTGGAAACAGGGAGAGCTCATGGTCATGGCTGAGAAAAGGCGCCGGTGTGCTGTTTTTTTGGAGAGTTGGGCGAGGCAACTCTCCTGTTTGTACATAACCGTAGCTTGCCGAGTATGGAAGCCGAAGGATAGGATTGGTGTAGAAGTCTTTATTGGAGCACATGGATTCAGATGTATTATAAACTAGCTTTAGTTGCTTTGTTATTTTTTTCCTTCTTTTCGTCTTTGACAGGACAAAATAGCCATTAATCTTTTGAAACCCACTGTTTTAGTTTTCATGACTCAACTGGGAAGAAAATGGCATCAATTCACCGACAGTCATGCCTCGTGTGGTATGCATTGCTTCAGATACAGTTGCACTTTCATGTGGTTGGAGCATAATGTAACAATGAAGCCTTGCATTGTATGTATACATGCGGGTCATGTCGTTAGGAATCCTAGGATGTTTCTCCACGAGGGTAGATGACATTTATGGCGAGCTCCACTCCCTCACCGTCTCCATTTGATTTTGTGGGAGACCCGAGCGCACCTCATCCAACAACGGGGCATGCTAAATTGTGGCGGGTTGCAGCGGGTCGTACGGGAACAAAATTGTGGCCAGCCGCCACCCATGACTCTGGCACCTCGCCGGCGCTCCACCGCCCTCCCCCTCTCTTCGACGAGGCTCCCATGTCCTAGCACTGGCCCACTGTCCTCCATCACCAAACCTGCCGCCCACAGCCGGTCTGGCCTTCAACATGTTTCCATGGCCGAGGGGAGGAGAATCTTCCACACATTTCCATGGTCGAGGGAGGAGAAGCTCCCAGGAAACCAAACCATAACTTGACTCCGGCCGCCTGCACCGTCTCACCACACGTCCTCCGCCTCCGTCGCAACTCGCAAGTTTGCTGCAAGACACCTTTTTTGTGTGTAGCAGCAAGAACATATTTGAATGTAGAGAATGTCCTCACCTCACTACAACAATCACTGCTTGTAGCAGCGGGCCAAAACTCGCTATAGCGATGGGTATTTCGGCCCGCCGCTACTGGTGTGTAGCTAAAAATAACATTGAATAGCGGCAGAAAAATCACGGCCCGCCGTAAAAAAGGAATATATTAGCAGTGGGTGACATCTTCACCTGCCACTACAGTTAACCCAAAAAAACAAACAAAGCCCGTTCGACTTGCACGGGGTCTATGGCGCCTGCACAAGGCCCATGCTGCCCACCCGTCGCTGGATCCCCTCCTAGGCCCGCTACCGGTGCCGGGAGGAGGGGATCGCTGTCGGATCCCCTCCCGAGCCCGCCGCCGCCGTTAGCGGGAAGGGCGAAGCCGGATCCGGTCCCCGGGAGGCACCGCCGCCGCCGACGGGACGACGTGGTCGGAGGGCTCCACACCGCCGGATCCACCCGCCGGAGTTGCTGCCACTCACGGATCCGGCCCCGGCGCACCAACCAATGTCGTTCGGATAAGGGGGCCACCTAATCTTGGCCGGATCCCTCGTCGCCTAGGGTCGAAAAGAAGGTAGGTCCACAAACAAGTCTATATTGGAATAGATAGAGAGCATTTTTCCCCTTTGTAATTTCACAAAAAGTGGAGAGCCCTAGGATTGAATGAACGTAGTTACTTATCGAATTACCCGAAGTGAAGTGAAGGAATGCCCAGAATTATTTAGGGTGCGTTCATTTCTTTTAGAGGGTTGGGTTTAGATGGGTATGCACAAATGGGGGTCTAAAAATGGTGGTATCTAAAATTTAGAGGTTGTGTTCGTTTGACCCTCTAAAAACCTCTAAAAAACATAAAATGACATTTTTACCCCCTTTGTAAGGATTCATGATGCACATTGTATAACCAAGAATAATTCACACATTTTTCATGACACAAGTGAATGACAGCATTTGATCTCAATATTTACAAAATGAATGTTCGAACAACATAATTCATAACAAAGAAGTTTCAACAATCACAAATGCACAAATGAACATGCAAACCAAAATTTTCAGTTGTAGTAAAGTGCATGGGCAATTTGATCTCGAAAAGCATTCATGCTCATGTCCTCTTCTTCTACGTGATCAACATCATTTGACAAAGCTTCATGCTGTTCATGGCCCTGTTGATTTGATTCTTGTTCGTCTTACATGCAGTTGAACACTTCATCCGGGTTACCATATTGTATGATGAAATTGTGAAGTGCCATGCATGCCACAATTATTTTGCTTTGTTTATGGAGTGGATAACTTGGAACACTATACAACATCCTCCATCTCTGCTTTAGCACTCCAAATGCCCTCTCTACTACATTTCGAAGCGATGAATGTGCATAGTTGAAAGTCTCTTTCATACCTCTTGCCCTTGTTCCTAAATTCTTGAAGATGGTACTTTGTTCTTCTGCATCTTCATCTTCAACCACCGCTTTTCCTCTCGCAGCACGACTCGGTCCGGCCCTTCCACGACGAGAAGAACCTACCGCACCGGTGCCCCGTGTGCGCCGTGCACCACGTCCAGCTAGGCGACGGCCACCACCTCCTCTTGGGCGAGGCGTTGGGTACCGCTCGACGCCAGCTGCGGTACGGTTCCGGAGGAACGACCCCGCGATACTGGTAAGGGGAGGTCCTCCGGATTCGAACCCTAGTGAACCTCCGAAGGCGCCTTCGTCTTGGAGGAAATCTTGGTACGAACCAAGGTTGGGGAAGCCACCGGACTGCGAGTTGAGGTCGAGATTGTCGAAGTTGAGGCGGGATCCCATGCTGCTCGACTGCGCGCCGTGACGGGTCCCATCCTCGCCGGGCAAGGAATGTCTCGGCGAGAACGGATCGGCGTTGGAGAAGAAGTCGCGGGTGCCATCACCCGTGTAGCCGTCGGAGCCGAAGCCGTCCATGGATGACGAAGAGTTGCTGCTTACTTCTTCTTCCAACGGCGCGACGGGCGGAGGAACCTCCCGCGGCGGGCTACGGCGGCGCACTTGGCTGCTCGAACGGCCGGGCTTGGTGGATCTACGCGGCGGACGGCGAGCAAGATGGAGGCGGACTACTCGGGGAGAGAGGTTTGGGAGCGCGCGATGCGGCGGCGGTGCGTGGAAGCCCGGACGACGGCGGCGGTGGCGGGGCGGTGACCTAGCTGCGCGTGATGAAAGGGAATGGATAAGGTTGCGGTTGGACGGCTTCGGCTCCGACGGCTACACGGCCGTTAATCTTGAGAGCTGGCTTCCTAACTTATAGCTGGCTGACTTGCTTAGTAATACTCTATAAACACTAGCTGATTTGCTTCCTAAAAGGAGTGATACGAAAACCAATACCCACAATCGGCGCGTGGTAGGGAGGGGGTTGGTGACGCTGGGCGGCGAGTGGAGGTCGGGAGGGGCCAACGGCGCTCGACATCAAGGGGAGGTCGGGAGGGTCGGTGTGCATGATGGCTTGTTTCTTCCTCGCCCGAATGGGCAGAGTAGGCTCATGGAGACGTGGAACACTTGCAGCCCGGGATATCAAGAAAAAAGCACGAAGACGCTAGTTTATTGAACATATTGTTGAGACAGATCTAATGGTTACAACTAGGTCACACGAAGTCATCTCTTTCTCTCTTTTCTTTTCACGAGGTCATCCCTTGAAAGAGTAAGTTCAATGAAACTGCACATAGACTTGACTTGCACTTGCACCATCACCAATCATCCATTCAATTATCTGAGCAGAATGTATAAACTATAGCTAGGTAGGAAGGTAGCCGCCCAACTTGCTGTGAGCCTAGCATGCAAATTGCAATCTTGGGATTCCTCAGTATGTATTTGCAGTGTTGACTGACTTCACATAAATACTATTTATTGTACTTTTCGTCTGACACAAAGTTAGTAATGGTATAGTGTAAGCAGTTATAAGTAAGCTTTTGTGTTATGAATCGAAGGCAAGTCTTTTGTCCAGAACCGTAATCCTTTCTCTAAAACCACTACCAAACCAAAATTCTAGTTCCGTTTTCACAAGAGGGAGGATGGCTGACGCCTTCAACAAAATAGAAATCGAGTTCATCGACCAAGATGACAATGTGCAGGTTGTTGCAGATTCCATCCGTAACACGGGTGATGTTCCTGAAAGGTATGTCAGGCCTGAGATTAAGGCTGAAGCTGTCATTTTCGATGTTGAGGATTACGATCTGCCTGTAATAGATATGTCAAGGTTGCTCAACCCTGAGTTCTCCGAAGAAGAGACTGCTAAGCTGGGATTTGCCTGTGAGCATTGGGGGTTCTTCCAGGTCCGTATTGTGGAGCGTTATTGCCACCCTTAAACCCCAAATACTTTATCTGTCATTGTAAACATGTAACTATCTCTAGTGTAGTAAAAGTAGTTCGTATTTCACTTGCAAAATAATGGTCGTCCGCTATTTCTATCTGTAATGTTGTATATGGACAAAACAAACTCATGCATATAATAAGCGTTAAGAAACTTGCAGCTTGTGAACCATGGGGTGGAAGGTGGACTGTTGCATCAAATAAAGACTGACATCACAGAATTTTTCGGCCTTTCACTAGAAGAAAAGATGGCCGTTGCGATCCCGCCAGACGGCGCCCAAGGGTATGGCCACCATTTTGTTTTCTCCAAGGAACAGAAGCTGGACTGGGCAGATTTGTTATTTCTTGCCACGCGGCCTGTTGAGGGAAGGAACCTGGCCTTCTGGCCTGCAAAGCCTTCAACATTCAGGTGATTTTGTCTATTGCTGAGTTAGGGATATTTGGAAATATAATTCTGCCCCTCATGTGTTGTTTCTTTTGACATATAAAAAAGTTCATAGGAAATTTTGTACTATTTTAGAGAGAGCACTTTTCTTGACCAGTATTTTTTCACAACTAATGGTCATTAGTTGGATCTGAGGGTGTAGATTTAATTTCAAAAATTAACGACTAATTGCTATTATTAGGGGTAGTATTGTAAAAAATAATATATTCATAATAACTAAAATTCATAATTATTAATAAGTTAGTCAACTTTTGTACAGATATATTATAGTATATCTAATCATTGATACTATTAAGTTAATTAATTTTTAGTGCAATTAGAGATAATTCATACAAATAAAAAAATACTAATTTTCAATGCAATATCACTGAACTACCCCTTAACTAATGACCATTAGTTGAGAAAAATATATTTATAATATTAATAAGTTAGTCAACTTTTGTACAGATATAATAATAGTATATCTAATCATCGATACTATTAAGTTAATTAATTTTAGTGCAATTAGAGATAATTCATATAAAGAAAAAATACTAATTTTCATTGCAATATCACTGAAGTACACCTTAACTCATGGCCATTAGTTGAGAAAAAATAATGACCATTATTTTGGACAACAAAACTCCTATTTAGGGATACATATTGTAACTGGAACAGTGGAATATAATGTAAACATAAAATGTTCAAAAAAGAAAAGGCCAAAGTTACATGATTACATCTTCTGCCTAGTAGCTAGTAAAAGATTTGTGTCGACTTTATGTTAAATGTTTCATGATTGCGCAAGTCAAATTTCCTAGGTTAAGTGTAAAATTTTTGAACGGCCATTTAAGAAAAATTCTGGCATTCCAATTGTTTGGGTCAAGCTTTTACATGGCTGCAAGTTGTATTTGCTGAATGAAACCTTTGAAATCTAGTAAGTAAATATTAAATATTTGGAAGCATTTTTGTCGCTGAATGCTTTATTGCTCATTCTAGGGTCACCCTTGACAAGTACTCAGCGGAACTAGCAAATGTAGCTTCACAACTGCTCAAGGTTATGGCCAACAACCTCGAAGTTGACCAAGAGTCACTCCTTGATATCTTCAAGGGACATTCTCAGAGCGTGAGGATCAACTATTACCCTCCCTGCTGTCAGTCCGACAAGGTGTTAGGCCTCTCGCCCCACACGGATGGTGGTGGCATGACATTCCTCCTTCATGTAAATGATGTAGAAGGACTGCAGATCAAGAACGATGGCAAATGGTTCTCCGTGAAATCCATGCCTGGAGCTCTTGTTGTCAACATAGGGGACACTCTTGAGGTGCATTTAGCTCTATTTGCTTCGTATTTCTAGTGCAATTTCCTAAAACTGTAAATGAATGCCTTAACTTGCCCAAGATTTGCACTTGATCGTATCAACCGCCAGTCTATTAACACATCTCCAACAGATCCTCACCAATGGCAAGTACAAGAGTATCGAGCACAGGGCGGTTATAAACCCCAACAAAGAGAGGATCACGATTGCAGCATTTGATATGGCCAATCACCTTTGCATGATTGGCCCACTTCAGAAGCTCCTAAAGGCAGGAGAGGCACGCTACAAGGCGACAGATGCTGTCGAGTTCCTCAAGGGCTACTTATCTGCGAAGCTAGAAGGCAGAAGGTACTTGGAGAGCCTGAAGCTGGAGATATGAATGACGACAATATTCTGTTTTATCTGATCTATCTGCTGGTGACTTCCTTCGTCAAAATATGTTTCCTTCATTTATTAGAATATGGTTACTAAAATAAATTTCTGGATTTATACATGAATATTTCATGCACACTATGAACACTGTATGAATTTTGAATAAAGTGGCTGACCATGTGAATTTGTCGTGGAGTGTAAGTGCATCAATCGACCAATATGCTGTATCTATTCATCAAATGCCTCTTTCAAATACTGATATTTGAACTTTTGCATTTTAGGAAGCTGTACATCTAGTTATTTGTAGTTACAGGGTGATCAAATTCTTCCCTGCGGATGGGCTCGTAGCCCAGTGGCCAAGACACATGGGTGTGTCCGTGCCGACGGGGTTCGAGCCCCGTCCCGCACTGGTCTCTCGAAGACCGTGCCATGGTGGCACATCTCAAAAAAAAAAAATCAAATTCTTCGTGCCGCCTGCCGTGCCTAACAGACCGTCCGGCACATATAACTACCTCCGTGCCATACCATGGGCCAAGAGCGCGGCACAACGGGCACCACTCTCCATCAAGATTGCCTCAAATTTCCACTAGTACCGAAGGAGCCCGTATTATTGGTGCGTCCGGCCCGGTGGTTGCTATACTCCCCTTTGGCTCGCCGCCCACGACCCCGTGCCGCCGCTGCCGCCTCGTAGGCCTTAGTTGGGGCATTAACTTGATTAGTTGGGCGCGTTTTTTTAAATAATCATTTTTTATCTAAAATTTTAAAAAAGACTACCCTAAACTAAATTTTCAAGTTCTAGACGTTTTTGTCACGCCATTTCACATGACGTGATCATCGAATGAATCACGCCATATAGAATGGCGTGATTGTTCCACGTCGACATCGACCGCCACGTTAAAATCGGGCGTAGATCGAGCTTGACTCTAATCACGCCAATCCGTATGGCGTGATTGATAGATCAATCACGCCAAATGAGCTGGCGTGATCGAACTTAGTGATTTTTAGCGAAGCTAATGCACATGAAGGACAATTGAATCACGCCAAACGAAATGGCGTGATTAGTAAAGGTATCACGCCATATGAGATGGCGTGATTCCCTCTCTCTCTCCTAGATGTCCTTTCAGTGATGTCATACGACATCATCAAGTTAAAATTTTAAAAAAACTCTATACACTCTACATACAATGTCGGATTCGAATTCTGTTTTCACCATTGTGTTCTACATGACGAAACAAACAAAACTAGATCTCACTTGCATATGTTTCGAAGATTTTTTTCATAATATAAATTACTACCTAATATATGGTGAAATTTAGGTTATTAAAAAAATCTTCAAAACATATGCAAGTGAGATCTAGTTTTGTTCGTTTCTTCGTGTAGAATGCAATGGTGAAAGCGGAATTCAAATCGAACACTCGTATGTAGAGTTTATAGAGTTTTTTTAAAAATATTATCTTGATGATGTCACATGACATCAACTGAAAGTGACATCTAGGTGAGAAAGAGAGAATCACGCTAACTCATATGGCGTGATTACTTTATCAATCGCGCCATCTTATTTGGCGTGATTCAATTGTTCTTTGTTCCCGTTCGCGACATCGAAATTACTAAGTTCCCGTCACGCCCGACTATTTGGCGTGATTGGACTATCAATCACGTCAATCGGTATGGCGTGATTGGGGTCAACCTCGGTCTACCCAAAAATCCGACGTGATCGACGACGCCGACGTGACAATAATCACGCCATGTCATCCGGCGTGATTCATTCAGTAATCACGCCGGATTACATGGCGTGACAAAAACGTCTAGATGTTGAAAATTTAGTTTTGGATAGTTTTTTTAGAATTTTAGATTAAAAACGATTATTTTAAAATAAAAATTCGATTAGTTGGTTGGATGATGCGACACGGTGCGGAGCAACATCACCACCACGAGCCTCGGCCTAACCAGCTGCGGTGCAGTCTCCAGCTACACCGTTTGGTTAGCTAGCGCGCCACTCACCGACGAGAGATCCTCGTCGACGATCGCTCACACGGGCCGGGCCCGGGGGTTGCATCGATTGATGACTTCGTTCTGCGGTCTCGCCCTCACTAGTCACTACTAGAAAGAGGACCTGTAGCGGCGGGCCAAAACCCACTGTAGGAGCGGGTAAGGCGGTCCGCCGCTACGACTCTACAGCTACAAAAAATCATCAATAGTGACCCAAACATTGCCAACCACCGTTAAACATGAAGATAGTAGCAGCGGGTAACATCATCACCCATCGCTACATTTCCCACAAGAAACAAAAAAAAAGTTCGCTAGGCCCATGCTTGGCCCGTGCTGCCCGCCATGTTGTCATGGTTTGCGCCGCCTCGAAGAAGCATCGAGCTCGTCGTCGGGAAGGGCGCCACCGGATCCGCACACACGGGAACCGTCGCCGCCAACGGTGGGGGCAGGGGGGGGCTGGATCCGGGCCCTGGGGAGCCGCCGTTGCCGTTGGGAGGGCGGCGCGGCCGGATCCGCTGCCTCGGAGCCGCCGCGTGCCGTCGCCGCCGAGTGGGGGACGCGGCCGGATCTGCCCCGGGAGTTGCCGCCACCACCGGGTAGGGGACACCGGCGGATCCCCCGCCCCGAGAGCACGATCGGATCCAAGCCGCCGTGAGGCCACCGCCTCCTCTCGGTCGCGCCGCTCGCGCCGAGGAAGAGGGCGGTAGGAGGAGGGCAAGGCGCCATCCCCCGCGCGTGCCGAGTCGATTGGAGAGAGAGAGAGAGAGAGAGAGAGAGAGAGAGAGAGAGAGAGAGAGAGAGAGAGAGAGAGAGAGAGAGAGAGTTCCAAGAGGTGGGGTGCGGTGGCCGACTATGGGGAGGTGGTGAACCGAGGTCATTTTATATTTCGGTGTAGGTTTTGGAGTGGGTTGGGCTGTAGCGGCGGGCCGTTTTATGGGCCGTCGCTACACTGATTTGTTGCGGGCCGTAAAGTGGCCCGTCGCTCAAAATCATCGCGATTTTTAACGACGGATCACAATAACCGACGCCACTACGCTATTTTTGCTACCGCCATTACAATACCGATTTTGTGGTGCCTGTCCATGGGTCCAGAACATGTGGTTCAACATATGGTTTCGGTGAAAGTTTTACGTCGACAACACAAACCTCACGTTCGACCTCCTTCGTCCCTTCTTCCTCTTGCCCGCAACCATGGTGGTAGGATCGAGTTATGGTTCGGATTGGCTTGTACCTCAAAATCAAGCTCCTTATGTCGGACCTTGAAAATGGTTACGGTAATGGTCCGTCGAGCTCGCCGACGAGTTAGCGACGGCCACGGTGGTGGGAGGCCGTGGTGCCGCGACGGAGGTGGGGGCGTCACACTCGTATCGATTAGCGATGGTAGTCGAGGGCGGCTCGCGGAGGCGCCATCGGAGTCGGATGGAGGTGGTGGTGGTGGGGGCGAAAGAGAAAAGAATGGCGTACAATAGAATACTCCCTCCATTCTTATATGTAAGCATTCGTAGAATTCCGAGATAGAAATAATCATGAGAGAAAAAGTCATATATACTCCTCATTTTACACTACCTCATAAATTCTTCACCCACCAACCAATCCATCATTTTTTGTCTTATTCATAGGAATACTTACATTGTGGAACAAAATTTGAATCCTTAGAATGCTTATATAATGGAACAGATGGAGTAGTTGTTGGGCCGTGGATCCACTGGGGACATCCTGTCCATCTCGTCGACCTAAAACGGGATCCTTTACGATTCAAGGTGCGCTCGATCGCGGTGTTGCTAAATTTCCTTTATTTAAAAGGGAAAAGTCCAATTTACTCCCTGAACAATTTATTATGTCTAAATTACACGCCGAACAAAATCCACTTCACTCCCTCAAACAATTGTTTGAAGTTAGCTCAATTTACTCTCTTATTATATAATTTCTCTTTTTTTTCTCTTTGTACGATTTGAATTTAAAACTCAGATTTTGCATGTCGATAGATGATATCATTCCCTATATAAAAGAAAATATTATATATTTTCTCTTAAATATTTTGTATACAATTCTAGGACTATATAATTAAGATAGATTTGATGCTATTAAACTTTAAAAATATGTTTAAAATATATATTATATTTTTTAATGTAAGGTTCAATGAGAACTATGCTTGTGCAAAATTTGAGCATCAAACTTAGCTCGAATAAAGAGAAATAAGAAAGAGAAATGACATAAGGGAGTAAATTGTACTCCCCGTTTCAAATTATAAGACGTTTTTGACTTTCTGAGATTATGTTTGACCGCTCGTCTTATTCAAAAATTTTATGCACAAATACAAATGAATAAGTCATTTACAAAATATCTTTAATGATAAAACAAATCATAATCAAATTAATAACATTTGCACAAATTTTTTAAATAAGACGAACGGTCAAACGTGAAGTCCGAAAGTCAAAAACGTCTTATAATTTGAAACGAGAGGAGTACCAACTTAAATTGTTTTAAGGAGTAGAGTGAGTCAAAATTCTGTTCGAAGATGTAATTTAGAAAAGTGGATTGTTCGGGAGAGTATGACGAGACATTTTCCTGTTTAAAATAGGGGTGTTTTCAGGTCCAAAATAATGACCATTATTTTCCCTCAACTAATGACCATTAGTTGTATCTAACGGTGTAAATTAAATTTTAGAAGTTAATAACTAATGGCCATTAGTAAAGATAATATTGTCAAAATAATATGATTATAATTAAAAAATTCATCATAACTAATAAGTTAGTCAACTTTTACATGAATTTGTTATAAAATATTTATTTTAAATTTAATTAACCATCATCATTATTATTGTAGTCAAGTTTATTGTATTTAACACAAGTTTGTATGATAAAAAGTATTAATTTTTTGGTGCAATTATTAAATTACCCTTGAACTAATGACCATTAGTTAAGAAAAAATAATAACCATTATTTTGGACCTGAAAACCTCTTTTAATATAACCTTGGGTTGCCTCGCGATTAATTACTTGTTCAGATGGAGGCCTTGAGCACGTGCTTCCCGTCGGCTAACGCGCCCTAGTTGTTGGAGAATGAAGACAGCTGTGGGAAAATCAAGAAGGCATCGCAGCGCGGGAGAGTACGATGGACTTTTTCCTATTTAAAATAACCTTCGGTTGCCTCGCATTAATTACTTGTTCAGATGGAGGCCCTGAGCACGTGCTTCCCGTCGGCGACGCGCCCTGGTTGTTGGAGAATGAAGACGGCTGCGGGAAAATCAAGAAGGCATCGCCGCCATGTGACTAGGGTAAGCCGGCGAGTCCAGTTACCTGACCTGACCGCTGCTTCCCGTCGGCTAACTTGGGCCCTGGAAAAATTCAAGCCAGCATCGCAGACATGAAGTACCAAATTGCAAGTTCTCAATCTATCCCTGCAATCTTGAATTCATAAGCCTTATGAGTTATTTATTCTGTATTGTCTCAAACCTGCATGATATATATGAAGGCAGTTACAAACTTGCACTAAATCGTCAAGCTAGTTGCACCAGGCAAAGCTATAGTTTAGCTGCATCAAGTAAAAGAAGAGAGGATGGCTGGGATTTTTGACACCATCAAAGTGGAGTTCATCAACCAAGATGAGAGCGTGCAGGTCGTTGCAGACACAATCCGTAACACTGATGAGGTTCCTGAAAGGTATATTAGGCCTGAGATAAAGGCTGATATTGTCGTTGCCGACGCTGTGGGTTGCAATCTGCCAGTAATAGACATGTCAAGATTGCTTGACCCCGAGTTCTGTGAGGAGGAGACTGTTAAGCTAGGATCTGCTTGCGAGCAATGGGGATTTTTCCAGGTATGAGATCTGGCCAACCACAAAGATTTTACTTTACTATCTACCTTTTGTCTTTCCGAGAATACGCCCAGGCGCTTTTCATTAAGTACAAGAACTTGACAACAGCTAGAGCTCTATTACATAAAAACTAAAAATTGCCACTTGCCACTTTCTACTTAATTATTCTGACTACTCTTTACTGTCTATCTCTCACAATAATTTTGTTTATACTGATCCTGATGTTCAACCCAAACGACATTTTTCTTTCACTTAAAAAAGTAAAGTACCGTGTAATTCAAATTGAAGTTACTTTGAGTGTGCAGCTTGTGAACCATGGGTTGAACGGAGGACTGTTGCAGCAAATTAAGGCTGACATCACAGAATTCTTCAGCCTTACACTGGAAGAAAAGTCGGGTGTTGCGATAGCACCGAATGGCGTGGAAGGATTTGGTCACCTTTTTGTTTTCGATAAGGAACAGAAACTGGATTGGTCAGATATGCTGTTCCTCACCACAAGACCTGTCGAGGAAAGGAAACTGGACTTCTGGCCTACAAAGCCTTCAACATTCAGGTGATTGTTTCATTATTGTGTTAATAACATGTCTCTAAATAAACGCAGCAAAAAGTCCCCTATTGCATGAATATATTTACAGTGGCAAAAACGAAAATAATCTTAGGTGGTCAAAGATTTGGGTTGAATATATTTGAAAGCAAGACTAAGTCTGATATGAAACCATATTTTTATCTAGGGAATCATGTGTCCCATCCTATGATGACTTTATGGCTCCGCATCATAAAAAAAAACTTGACCTGCGGGGTATGACGGCCCAGACATTTTGTTAAGAAGATGACCTTCTCATGAAGGTCGAGAAAATTCCCGAATCCTCTGTCCAAACCATACGTGGAGACTTTGCTGGCCTTGTCAGCTATGGCGAGTTCTTTTACCGAACCCCGGGCGAGACACCTACGCGAGCCAACGCTCGAAAGTGGGTGGGCGCGCTAGGAGCAACCCGTGCTAGCCAACCGAGCCACAACTCGGTTCTCTCCGCATCATCCTATTACTCAATTGTAATGATGAAATACATAAAAATGGATTTCTTATATTCAACTCCTTCGCTTTTTACGGGCAGATTTTTCAAAATAAGTAGCACCAAAAATTAGAAAAAAAATCTTTATGAAACCATATGGAATGAGCCTTCCTAAGGCTTCTTGCTGCTGTCATATCTGTGAGCTGCTAGACGATGTTCTCAAACCATGCTCAAAGCTGAAGTAACCTTTAAACTCATTCAACAGTGTGATAGTACCTCCGCTTGTGTTAGTTATGCTTTTACATGAATGGTAGAAATCATCTTTGGTTATAATTTTAGAACCTTTACGGTGCTCCATGACACTGGTAAGCAAGAGGTATCATGATTCTAATCTAACTGTCTATATGATTGGGTGTTACTGTAATTGTCTACTGATTAAACTAATTTTTAAGATAATTAGGTTATTGGCTGATGAGCTTCGTTGAACTGCTTAGTTGCCACCATTGATACTGAAGACACAACGGTGAGCCGTCGGTAACTCAAACCGCCACCGTGTGCCGAGTAGATCATCTCTGTTGTTCAATTTTAAGGGTCACTAGTTCCTGAGCTGCATCTCACTGGCAATCATCCTTATGATAAGGATGGGCGCCACTCAACCGTACGTATCGTCGGGTCGCCGGGGCCATGGACTTCATCTGAAGTTATCGGATCTATTCCGTTCGGCCATGACGACAACATGACCGCAAATGGAAGGAATACTTAAGAACAGAAGAAGATTAATTAATTCTATCGTTTTGCCCTTTTCAATTTATGTGCCTATTTTTTTCCAAAAATACCTATATGATACCCGTGATACTTATGATACCTATAGATCCAAAAAGTATCATGATTGAGATCTAATCCCTTGGATGTAAAAAAATGAACGGTGTGCATTTATTTTGGAGTACCGTAAAAATACTTTTCGAAACCATCGTTTGATTATGCTTTTGAAATCATCTGATCTTTTTGCTCATATTAGGGAAACGGTTGATAAGTACTCATCGGAGATGGCAAATTTATCTGTACTACTGCTCAAATGTATGGCCAACAACCTTGGAGTTGACCAGGAGGCACTCCTTACTACCTTCAAGGGGCAACATCAGGTTGTAAGGGTTAACTATTACCCTCCTTGTCGTCAAGCTGGCAAAGTGTTAGGCCTCTCACCGCACACAGATGCTGTTGGCATTACATTCCTTCTCCACGTAAATGATGTAGATGGACTGCAAATCAAGAAGGATGACAAATGGTTTCCCGTCCATTCTATACCTGGAGCTCTTGTTGTTAACATAGGGGACATTCTTGAGGTGAATTTATAGTTGCATTTACTTATATTCAATAGAAACTTCCCTGATAACTATGGTCCTGTTTGGCATAACTTTTGCTTGTTGCAAAAGCATCTTAATTGTAAAGTTGGTGAAAATAGGTTTTGTTTATTGTTGCTTTTTTTAGTTCATTAAAATCTTATTAACTAATAAGATGCTGGTGAATGTGGTATTTGGCACAACTTCTACTTGTGTCTACAATGAAGATGAGAAATAAGTTGTGCCAAACAGGGTTTATATATGAATGCTTTAGCGTGTTGAGAGTTTACATTTGACCACATCAACTACCACGCTACTTACATTATTTATCTCACAGATTGTCACCAATGGTACATACAAGAGTATTGAGCATAGTGTTGTTATAAACCCCGACAAGGAGAGGATCACATTCGCAGCATTCCATGGAGCCAATAAATCCTGCACGATTGCCCCACTTCAAGAGCTTCTGAAAGAAGGTAAAGCACGCTACAAGGCTATAGGTGCTGGGGACTACCTCAACGGCTACTTTGCTGAAAAGCTAGAAGGTAGAACGTACTTGGAGAGCTTGAAGCTAGGCACATAAAAATATTCTGTTTTGTGATCATTTATCTGGTGTATGGCTTTATCTGTGGATGTATTTCTATTGGTGAGTGGCCAATAAGTTTCAGTGACTTTCATTTCTTTCGTCAAAGTATGGTACTTCCATTTCCAGCATCATTATTTGGCTTAGCG
>JAUNZO010001449.1:0-13368 GCA_031894775.1 Chloris gayana | reverse complement strand
TACCCACTAAAAGCATCTCCAAGAGCGTAGCTAAAAAAGGTTAACTAAATCCGCACTGTAGCTATTCTCTAAAATAGAATCCACTCTAAAAAACAAGAGTAATCCAACAGATCCTCTAAAAGTTTTTTATTTCCAAATTTAAAAGTGACAAATAAATCACTTGATTTCATTTCTTTTTTAATAGCGTATGGTCAAAATTTTATGTGTTTGTTGCAATATGACACTGGTAAAATATTCATTTACATTGTACAATAATTTCTTACCTTTGAGAAAAAAATTGTTGAAATATAGGCAAGTGAGATCTAATTTCCAAGCTTTCGTCACTACAAATACAATGGTGAAATTGGTTTTCAGCTCACACTTTTGGTTTGGAAGTTAACACATTTTTTATGTTTGAAATCAATTTTGCATGTCATAATATCAACAAGTTTCTTTCTCTCCATTGCATGCATGCGGGTAGCTCCCACTAACTTACGCACACCACATATAGCTCTACGGAAGGATTCTTTTAACTATTCGGAAAAGTAGAGAGGTGGATAAAAGATCTGTTTTATGGTGTTTTTAGATCAAAATCTTCAAATATAGAAACATAAACTCAGATAGAAGAGCCGTTGAGAGATGCTCTAAGGCCTGTTTGGATGCAAAAGATTTTCAAAGTTTTCACACAATACTACATTTTTAGAAAATACCATGATTTTAAATATATGAAGAGGTCTTACGATGCATCCAATTTGATGGTTTTAAAAGCTGAGGTGATTTGGAGTTTTAGAAACTCTACTATGGAGTTATTTGTTCTAAACCGAGAAAAGAAGCAAGCTACGCGTGCAACATTTTTTTGCCTGGATCCAACCGAAATGCACGTACCACCTCTTCAAAAACCGATGTACTTGGTTCCACTGATATCATCATTTTCGGGGTTCTATCGAACAATTGCCAATCTAGCAACTTTGATCTGCTCGACGCTCGGCATGGCCTCTAGAAATGGAGGAAACAGATAAAGCAGGTCCATTGCTTTTGGGTCCTGTTGGATTAATTAGCATTATGGCCAACGTTGCCTCTTTTTCCCTTACAGTAATATAATGGTTAGATTAGAGAGAAAGTCGGTTTATTCGTAAGTCAACTGCATCCAAGGCAAGTTCCTCTTCATTATGAGGTAGAATGATAAATATATGATTTGAATTCTATCTACATTTATGAGCGTATACTTAAGCTCACTAGTACTTAGTCAACTTACATGAGGAATCATTATTATCATATCCAAAGTGTCATTAATATTGATCACTTAAATCGTCCATGTACATGTCAAAAAATTAGCCTAACATCTACTCGTGTTTAATATCAATACTACAAAAAAATTACACTAGCCAACCATATCATACCATGGTACGAGTAATAAAAGGCACTGATCGGCTGGCATTCAAGCCAGCTTATACCAGCTAATTCTCCACCAGCTTATACTTGGCTGATTCTCCATCTCCATGTGCAGCATAAGCTGGCTTGTAAGCCAGTCGAACAAGCCCAATAAACTATAAAAAAAGACTAGTTTTGACATACCATGGTATTAACGGGTTATGATTTCTTGATAATACAAATTTTGAATCATGACATCTAAACGGGGCTTAAATAAAAGGGATATAGAAAGCTCATATAATAACTCACTAAAAACTACTTTTCTTCTAGCCACATGGTTATAATTTGTTCGGTTTGTTACGGCACGGGTTAATTATTTGGTTTTTAGAGAGGGCCGGTTGGTTGATGTCGGTGTGTGAGCACACCTTCAAATGGGGGCTCGTCAAGGCTCCCTTCGGGTAGGATCGGGGAAGGTCGGATTTACTTCAACTAGCGCGGAAGATTGAACGAATGAAGAACGCGAAGGATTTACCCAAGTTCGGGCCGCAAGAGGTGCGTAATACCCTACGTCCTGCTTGTGTGTATTGATTGTTCCCTGTCTTTTACAAGAGGGCACCCCCTCCTTTTATAGAGTGAGGAGAGGAGTACTTGTATAAGTATCCGGAGGGGTACCGGACGCCCGTGGGGGTCCGGTCCTTCCTTGGGATATCCAGACCGGATCTCGACGAGAATGCGTTACAATCTTCTTTGCTTGGATTTGGACTCCAAGCATCTTCCCTCCTATTGGTTCCGAGTCCTCCTGGCGCCGTAGCGGCGTGGCTTCCGAGACGCGGCGCATAGGGAAGGCGCGCGCACGTCCCGTCGGGCTGCGGCCGTCACCGCGAGCACTTGAGTGCCGCATTAACTCCGGGTGGTTGGGGCGCCGGAGGAAGCTACGGGAAGCTTCCTACCCCACGACGCTCCCACTCCTCCGGCTTTCGCGGGCTTCGTGGGCTTCGTGGACTCCCTCGTCCCGCGGCCGCCGTCTTCGTCCGTGGGCGAAGCGGCCACGCGCGGTTAGGGGGACCCCCAATCCCCCTACACCGACAGGAGCCCCGGCCCGATCAGCGACCCGCGGGGCCGGAGCGGGGATTGGAGCCACCCGTTAGCGCCCGGCACCGTTTGGGTTACTTCGAGGCGCGGTTCACGAGAAACGGTGCCGCTTGGGCTGCCGAGGTATGACCGCTCCGAGACGGCACGTCGCTTCGGTTTGTGAGTGGTGAGCCCGCACGGGTCCTGCGCTTAAGTACGAGAGACGGCCGGTTGCCCGAGGCACGTCTCCCACTTCGTCTTTCGCCTCCTCAACTTCTCTCTTGCTTCTGCGCCCTGTTCGCCTTCTTCTCCGCCGATCCGCGCCGCTACTTCGCCGCCGCCGCTCCTGCCGTTGAGATGGCCCGCGGGAAGTCCCCCGTCGTGGCGGTTCGCGCACGCGTTCGCCGTCGACGGATGCGCCGCCCCGGCGCGATTACCGACCCCGGGTCGAGATGAAGCGACTTTCGCCGTTCCTGCCGGTGGACGGCGATAAGGGCGTCCGCATCGGGGGCCTCTGCCGCCGTCGGGCGGGGGACCGGAGATCCTCCATTTCTCGTCCTTCGTCGTGGCCGGCGCCGTTCCCCCGCCTTCTCCGACTTCTTCATGGAGGCGCTCCGAGCGTACGGGATTCGGATGGCGCACCTCACGCCGAACGCGGTCGCGGCGCTAGCGGTGTTCGTCCATTTGTGCGAGGCATTCGTGGGGGTGCGGCCGTGCTTCCCCATTTTTCGGCGCTACTTCAAGGCGACGCTCACCAACGCCGCGAGAGGTGATCGGGTGCGTGCGGTTGACCGCCGGACCGAGAGTGGGTACATTGAGTATTCGTCCAACAACAAGGTGGAGGGATGGAAGAAGGCCTGGTTCGTGGTCCCGTACGAGAAGGACTTCCGTCGCCTCCGTGTCCCGCCGGACCGGCTCGGCACTTCGCCATCCGGGACTCGTGCCCGGCCTCCCGATGGCATGATGCCCGTGGTTGACCGGATCGCGGCGCTCGCCGCGGCCGGCTTGACCTCGCACGGGGTGGTGCACGACTTCCTCGAGTGCAACATCGCGCCACTCCGTCGAGGTCGCACCCGTCGTGGGCTGTACGGGACTTCAATTTCGCCGGCCGCACTCGCACGGGGGCGGGCTCGGATCTACCCGCCGCCTCGAAGAAGTTCGCCTACTCCACGGCGACCGGGAAGAAGTGGCCCGCCTCCTTCACGTACCGGAGGGTGCCGGGCCTCTCCACCGGTTGGCGAATCGGCGCGCCGTGCTTGACACCATGCACCGGCCGGGGCCGCTCGGGTTCCTCGACACGGCTCCGGCCCCTACTCCCGGCGTCCGGGTACCCCGGGCCACGCCTCCCTCTAACCGGGTGCGGCGGCCGCCTGCGGGGGCGCTTCCGGAGCTCGGGTGCCGGTCCCGATGCCGCAAGGCCGGCCCCGAGCACGCGCGACAAGGGCAAGGGGAAGAGATCTCCGTCGCCGCCCTCCTCCGACTCCTCCGGGCCCGCGTGCTTTCCACGGAAGCGGGCCGGCAAGCTTCGCCGGCACCGATGACGGGGGCTGCTCGCGAGAGATGCCCCTGCGGCTGCGCTAGTGCAAGCGGCGGGTGGACTCGCGACAGGTACGATGCTTCTTTCCTTGTTTTGCACAAGTCGTGGGCTGGGTCCGTCCGGTCGTGGTTGCTGCCACGGCACGCCGACGGCTGCGAACATGCGTTGATTCGCTTTGATTATAGGAGCGTCCGGATCGAGCTGGACCCGGACTTGGTCCCTCGGAACCCCAAGGTCTACGGCGCCTCGCGGCCGAGTCCGGAGGCCGGCCCGTCGCCGTTGAGGCCGAAGCACACGGGGCGGAGGCCGACGCGGAGGCAGCTGCGGGTGCCCCCGAGGAGGGGTTGCGGGTACTCCCGAGGAGGGGACCGCTGCTCCCGAAGAGGAGGTTGCGGGTGCCCAATAGGAGAAGGCTGCGGGTGCCCGCGAGGAGGAGGCCGTGGGTGATTCCGAGGAGGGGGCCGCGGGTGCCTGCGTCGACGAGGACCTCGCCGGCCGTCAACTCCTCCGGTTGGCAACGTGCTTTGGATACGCCGGCGGCCGGGCGGCTGCTTTCTCGATTGGCGCCTCCGGGCGCCGCCCCGGGCTTCCATTCCCCGGTCGGGTGCTAGCGCCGCCACTCCTATAGTCGTTGGAGGGAACGATTCCCCTCCACGCGCCGGAGTCGCACCTCGTCGACTGCCGCCGCCGGAAGGGGTTGTGGGCGCGCTAGACGCGGCCGGAGCGCGTCGCCGATGAGTCGCTCGGGTGGCTCCGCACGCCCCCGTATTGGCGACGTCCTTGGGGAGGTTACCGGTCGCTCGCCGCGGTGAAGGCGGCCATGGAGGAGACGGACGCGTCCCTGGAAGACCGCGAGATCGCGGTGGCTCGGCGTGAGGCCGAGGTGGCGGACGCCCAAAAGGCCCCGGAGACGGCGGTGAAGCTTTCCGGCGGCGACGACGGCGCCGCATGGAGGAGGTCCGAGCATGAGCTGGACGGCGCGGCCGTCATTGCTCGAGGGGGCCGACGAGAAGGCTGCGGGAGGCGGAGGCGAAGCTTCGCGACGCCATCAGCCGCGAGGAGGAGAGCATCAATCGCCTCCGCGGCGTCGTGGCCGGGAGCGGGCCGCCGAGCTCCGCGACGCGAAGGCCGGAGGAGGCCGGCGCCGCCGTGGCGATCCGCGAGGACGCCTTGACGCGGCGCGAGACGGCCGCGGTGGCTCGGGAGGCCGAGCCGAAGAGGCGAGCGGACGAGCTTGCCCTCCGGGAGGCGGCACCGGTCGAACGGGAGCACCAAGCGAGTGCCGGGAGCGAGGCCACCAAAGCGGCAGAGGTGGAGCTCCATCGCCGCCGCGATTCCGTATGCTCCCGGGAGGCGGAGCCGAAGCACCGCGAGGCCACCCTCGCCACCGGGACGAACAGGTCCGGCTTCGTGAAAACGAAGTCGCCGTTCGGAGGGTGGCCCCGGAGATGGAGATCGCCCGCCTTGCCGAGAGCGAGCAGCACATCCGCGGCATCGCCGAGGAGATGGCGCAGCCGCGTGCGCCAAGAGACGCTCGCGGAGGCCCGGAAAACCTTCGATCTCGAGCTCAAGGCGGTGGAGAAGAGCCGGGACGACTACCGCCGTCGCGTCGAGCAGCTGGAGGCCCGGGTGAAGCGGTCCGGTCGTGGCGCCTCGCCGCATTCGGTGGCGACGACCTCAAGGCGCAGCTCGAAGAGGTGCGGGGTCGGCTCGGAGACTCCGAGGTTCGGCGCGTCAAGCCGAGCGAGCGAGTGACGGAGCTGGTCTCCGCGGCGCGGCGCGAGCTGAAATCGCCGCCGACGTGCATAAGGAGATCTCCTCGGTCTGTTCGAGCCGAGCCGGCCCGGCTCCCCGAACCCATCGATCGCAGCGCGGCCGGGTACGCGTTCGCCATGCGGGGGCGGTCGACGCGGCTGCGCGATCCGAGGACCCGGTTGGAGGCGCTCATGGAGGAGGAGGGGCGGCAAACCATAGCCGCGACCCTGGAGGAGGTGCCGATGAACGCCCTGGTGCTCGTCGCCGGGTTCCCACTCCTGGCCGTGGTGAATGGCGAGATTCCCCGGGTGAGCACGCCGTGGCTAAGGCGCGAGCTCGCGCCATTACTCATGCCTTCGCCGAAAGCTTCAAGCGGGGCTAAGTGCCCGTTTCCTCCACTCGCGAGTGGCTTTTTGGCGCCCGTGCCTTTATGTCAAACCTGTTTTCTGCGTGTAAGACAGAAGTTATCTTTAAATTTCAAAGTGTTAATGAATTGCTTAAGTCCTCTTTTTTCCTTACGTTGAGTGCGATTGTCGCCGTGCGTCGCTTAGTTTTAGGCCCTCGGTGCTTTGTCGTTACGCTAGAGCGAGACTTCGCCACCCGTGCCTTAACCGAGCGTGAGCGCCTTCCGGCTTCCGCCTTAGTCATAGGTTTTTCTTACCCGACGAGAGAAATTCAATGACTCGAACAAATTCGAACCGCAACCCTGCAGGAAGTAGGAAAAGGAGCGACAAAGCGCTGTTCAATACATTAAGTCGTTAGTACAAGAGCCTTGGCGTCTGCGGCCGTGGCGATGCGGCTTCGGGTACTACCCGAGACCATCGGATACGGAACATTCTAAGGATAGAATTTCTTGAGATGCTCAATATTCCGGGCGCTCGGTTCGGGTATCCATCCTCCGACTCCGAGCGAAGCGAGCCCGGACGTGTGACGGCGGTGACGACGAAGGGCCATTCCCACATGGGGGTTAGCTTGTCCTTGCCTTCGTGCGTCCGACCCCGCCGGAGGACGAGATCTCCCGCTTGCAACTCCCGTGGGCGTACACGTCGCCGGTGGTAGCGGCGCAAGCCCCGGAGATACCTCGCGTTGCGCGGTAGTACCCGCCACCTTGCCTCTTCGAGGAGGTCGATGTCGTCGTGCCGCCGGGTGTCTTGATCGGCTTCGTCAAACGCGGCGACTCGGGGGCTGTTGAACGGGGTCTCCGTCGGTAGTACCGCCTCCGCGCCGTACACGAGGAAGAAAGGCGTTTCGCCCGTGGCTCGACTCGCCGTAGTGCGGAGGGACCAAAGCACGGGTTGGACCTCCGTTGCCCACTTTGCGCCCTTTTTCTTCAACGGGTCAAAAGGATCTTGTCTTCGGATCCTTGAGGATTTCTCCGTTGGCGCGTTCGACTTGGCCGTTGCTTTGCGGGTGGGCCCTGGAGGCGAAGCATATCCGGGTGCCGAGGGTGTCACAATACGCTGCGAACGCATGGCTCGTGAATTGTGTCCCGTTGTCCATGATGATCCGCTGCGGCACCCCGAACCTTGCCGTTATGTTCTTCATGAATTTGACGGTCGAGTTCTGGTATATCTTCGTCACGCTTCGGCCTCCGCCCATTTTGTGAACTTATCGATGGCCACGTATAGCCACCTGTATCCACCGGAGCGGTCGGAAATGGCCCTACGATGTCCAAACCCCAAACCGCGAACGGCCGGGATAATGGAATTGTTTGAAGGGCTTGAGCGGGCGAGTGCGTTTGCTTGGCGTGGAACCGGCATGCCTTGCATTGTCGCACCGGCCTGGTGGCGTTCTCGAGGGCGTCGGCCGGTAGTAGCCTTGCCGAAAGCTTTCCCGACCGGCGTGCGGGGCGTGATGGCTCCCGTACTCACCCTCGTGGATCTCAACGAGTATGTCGTTACCTTCTTCCGTTGTCACACACTTCGGCGAGAATGCCGCTCGCCCGCGCTTGTACAACTTGTCATCGACGATGGCATATCGCTTGGCTTGGCGGGCAAGGCGTTCCGCGTCCGTGTCGTCTTCGGAAGGATGTCGTCACGCAGTACCCGATGAGGTCGCTCATCCGGCAGGTGTCCTGCGGCTCGGTGGCAAGCGCTTCTTCGCTATTCTGCGTGTGCTGCAGATCCTGCGGGTGCGCTTGTGCTTTGTTGTCGCTGTCAGGAGCTTGGTCGGCGTCGGAGGCCGAAGGGGATGTCATGATCTCCATGAACGTCCCGGGTGGGACCGGCACTCGAGTGGAGGCCACTCGGGATAGTTCGTCGGCAATGTGGTTGTCGCCTCTAGGTACATGAAGCACCTCGAGGCCGTCGAATTTCTTCTCCATCGGTCCGACCGCTGCGAGGTACGCGGCCATTTGCGGGTCGTTGCATTGGTACTCCTTGGAGACTTGGTTGACGACGAGTTGCGAGTCCCCCTTAGCCAAGAGGCGCCCGACGCCTAGGTCGGCGGCGATTCGCAACCCTGCCAAGAGTGCCTCGTACTCCGCCATGTTGTTGGTGCATCGGAAATGCAGCTGGACTACGTAGCGTAGCTCGTCGCCGGTCGGTGATAACAGGAGCACCCCGCCCCTGCGCCGTTTAGTGTGAGGGAGCCGTCGAAGAACATCGTCCAATGGTCGTCGGGCGCGTCATGCTGCTGCACCCGGGTGCTCAATTCATCGCGCTCGACCTCGGGGGTGGGTGTCCACTCGGCCACGAACTCGGCTAGAGCCCGGCTCTTGATGATGTGCGTCGTCGAGGAAGGTCAAGTCGAACTCTCCCGGCTCCACGGCCCACTTTGCCACCCGTCCGGTTGCTTCCCTGTTGCGAAGGATAGTCTCTAGCGGCGCCGTCATCACCACCCGGATGGGATGGCCTTGGAAGTAGTGTCGCAGTTTCGGGATGCGATAAACACCGCATAGAGCATCTTCCGGTACTGCGGGTACCGGGTCTTTGCGTCCCGTAGGACTTCGCCGATGAAGTATGCCGGCCGTTGGATGAGCCGCGTGCGGGGTTCCGGTTCCGGCGGAACGGATCCCGTCTCGTCCTCGTTCGTCGTGGTGGCCGGGGCTGGAGCCCCGGGTGGGGCGGGCACGCCTCGCCCCCTTCTGCTGGATTGGCCACGGCTTCGCTCGGTTATCCCGTCGACGGTGGTCGGAGCCGGAGCCCCCGAGCGAAGTGGGAACGCCGTGGTCGCCTTTCCGTTCGTGGCCTCGGCTTTACCCAAATGCAGCGACGAGGTCGGAGCCGGAGCCCCGGGTGAAGCCCGAGAGCCACGACGTCCGTGGGAGTTGACGCGCCGTGCTCTGTCTTCGAGTGGCCCGTCCGAAGAGGCCGGGGTGGTTGTGTCGCAAGCCGCGCCGAGGGCGGAGGCCGCAGCCCGGGTGGTCCGGGATTTGCGAGCCGACCGGAGCCGGAGCCCCGAGTCGGACGGGGCCGCCGCCTCCGCGCCCTCGAGGCGTCGACGCTTGCCGGTTCGCCGTGAATCGTGAGGCGCCCGCTCCGAGCGCTCGACCACCGGAGCCGCACTAACCACCTGCGGTTAGCCGCTATGTACGGGAGCGGTGGCTCACCCGGCTCCGGGGCGACTAAGACGGGCGCCGAGGACAGGTAGCGCTTGAGATCCTGCGGGGCTTCATCGGCCTCCCGCGTCCACTCGAACTTGTCCGTCCTCTTCATCGGCTTGAACAAGGGAAGAGCACGCCGGCCCGGGCGCGAGATGAATCGGCCAAGGGCCGCTATGCTCCCGGCCAAGCGCCGTACGTCCTTGAGTCGTCTTGGGGGCGGATTAGCTCGATGGCCCGGATCTTCTCCGGGTTCACCTCGATCCCACGGTGTGAGACCAAGAAGCCAAGTAGCTTCCCTGCGGGTACGCCGAAGACGCACTTCTCGGGGTTGAGCTTCACGCGGTTGCGGCGCGAGGTTGGAGAAAGTCTCCTCTAAGTCGAACGGGAGGGATGGCGCCTTGCGGCTTTTAACGACTAGGTCGTCGACATACGCCTCCACATTCCTCCCGATCTGCGACTCTAGGGTGAGGCGCATGGCTCGTTGGAACAGTGGGGCCTGCATTTTCGGACCAAAAGGCATGCTCACGTAGCAAAAGCTCCCTGCGGGAGTCATAAAGCGATCTTCTCCTCGTCCTCCTTAGCCATACGGATTTGGTGGTACCCGGAGTACGCATCCAACATACAAAGCAAGTCGCAGCCTGCGGTGGAATCTACTACGGAATCTATTCGGGGCAGCGGGAACGGGTCGTTTGGGCACGCATTGTTCGGATCCGTGTAGTCCACGCACATCCGCATCTTGCCGTTGTTCTTGGGCACGACCACGGGGTTGGCCGGCCATGTGGGGTGCGTGACGTCCCCGATGAATCCGGCTTCCGGGAGCCTCTTGACTTCGGCTACGATGAACTCTTCACGCTCGGGGGCTTGGCGCCTCGCCCGCTACTTCACGGGTCTCGCGGTAGGATCGACCTTGAGTTGGTGCTCAATCACCTCCCTTGGTATGCCCGGCATGTCCGAAGGATGCCGGACAAACACATCGTTGTTCGCTCGGAGGAAGGTGATGAGCGCGAGTTCCTATTTTGGGTCGAGGTCGCCGCCGATGGTGGTGGTCTTGTCCTCCGAGCCCCCGAGTGCAATCTTCTTGGTGGACACCTCCCCGGGTGCCGAGAGCTTCGGGCGCTTGGAGCCGGATTGTGCAGCGAGGCTTCTCCGGGGTGCCACGCGCCCTCTTCCCACCGGCGCTTTCCTCGGCCGCCATTTCGGCCGCCAAGATGTCCTCGAGGCAAGCCATTGCCTTGACGGCATCCGCCCTCTCCACGATGACACCCTTGGGACCCGGCATCTTCTGCGTGAGGAACGCGTGGTGCGGGATAGCCATGAACCGGTTTATGCCGGGTCTCCCAATGATGGCGTTGTAGGGGAGGCCGATGTCGGCCACGTCGAAGAGGAGCTTCTCCGTGCGGAAGTTGCTCCGAGTACCGAAGGTAACCGGGAGCTCAATCCTACCCAAAGGGCGGGAGCTACCGGGAGCACGCCGCAGAAAGGGCGCGAGGGCTGCGGCTCGGCGCGCGCCCACCGTAGGGAGTCGTAGACCTTCGGGGTGATGAGGTTGAGGCTCGCGCCTCCGTCGATGAGGGTGCGCCCCACTTTCTTGTTGCGGATGGTGGGCGACACGACCAAAGGAATCTTGCCCTTGGTGTTGTCCGGGCCCACCATGTCGCTCTTGTCGAAGGTGATGGGGACGTCCGCCCACTTCAGCGAGAGGAGCCGAGGTCTTGCCTTCGGTGATCGCGAGCACTTCCGGCGGAAACGCTTGGCCTCGTCTTTGGATGCGAAGGCGGAGGAGCATCCGATGATGACAGCGATGGAGTCGTCCGCGCTCCGGTACGCCTCGACTTCTTCTTTCTCCCTCTCCTTCTCCTTCTCGGCCTTCTCGGCCGCCCGCCGCTCGTCGCGCCGCTTAATGCTCGCTTGGATGTAGCGGCACCGCGATCGGTCGTGGTCGTTGGTGCGGTGGAAGTAGCACGCGAATGTCCCCGGAGACTTGGTCGGCGACTTGCCGGCACCCGCGGGGGTGGCCGTCGCGCTTCTCCGGGGACGGGCCCCGGCCGCGGCTACTTCCTCCGCCCTGCGCTTGCGCGCAAGGTTCTTCTTCCGGTTCTTGGAGAGGGTGTCCTCGGGCCCGGGAGAGGCGGCACCGGGTTGGCCTTCGCCGGCGGGTCGTGCCACTCCCGGGCTTCCTGGCGGCGGGCGCACTTGTCGGCCCAGCTGGAAGAGGTCGGTGACCGTCTCCGGCTGGTGCACACCCAGCTCACCCAAGATGTCCTTGTCTCGAACGCCGTGGCGAAGGCGGAGACCACCCGGAAGGAGTCGATGCGTGGGATGGTGTTGCGGACTTGGTCGAAGCGCTGCATGAACGCTCGCGGCGTCTCGCCCGGCTTCGAACGATGCGGTCCGGGTCGATCCGGCTCCCGGACGCTTCGACGTCCCCTGGAAGTTGGCCATGAACTCCGGCACAAGCCGCTCCATGAGCCGATGGACTCCGGCGCCAAGTTCATGAACCATGACCGGGCCGAATCCTTGAGGGCCGGTGGAAGTAGTTGGCCATGATGTCTTCCGAGCCGGCGGCGGCCTCGACGGCGGTGGAGTATATCTGCAGGAACTCGTCGGGAGGCGCCGTGCCGTCATACCTCTCGGGGAGATCCGGGCGGAACTTGCCGGGCCACGCGACTCCACGCATGCGCTTCGAGAGGGCTGCGCAGCCCCGAGGAAAGAGGGGTCGAGCTCCTTTCTCTTGCGCTTCGGGTGGCGCTCGGGGACGACTCCGCGTCCGTGCCGTCGTCGTTGTGGGCGAAGGTGCGCTCACGCTCGCGTCCGCTCGCGCGAGCGCTCGATGCCGACGCGTGCGTCTTCCCCTCGCGGCGGCGTCCGTTTAGGTCGTTGCGCGGGTCGCGGCGCCCCGCACTGCGGGGAGTGAACGGAGAGCAAAGCCGCCGGCGGCGCGTATCCCTAGCCCGGTTGGCGCGGCGGTTGTTGTTGTTGGTCGGCGGCGGCGGCGGCTGGCGGGACTGTCCCGCTCGGCGCCTCGCCTGCGCCGTGTCTAGGAGCTTATCTACTCCGGTGAGCCACTCCTTCGCCTGCTCTTCCCTCCGGCGGGTTATTGAGCATGGTCTTTACGGCGGTTAGGGGTCGTCCCCTTCTTCCTCCTGGAAGAGGCGACGTGAGGTGGCGCGCTCGGACGCCGGCGGCGTGACGGCCCGAGCGTCGCGGTCGGCGTCGATCTGGTCCCCCGCCGCATGCTCGGCCGCCGAGGTGCCGGGACGGTCGCCGTTCGCGGAGCGGCTCGCGCGACGACGGTTGCGGCGACGACGCCCGTAGACGCGTGATCGGAGACGGCTGTCCGCCGTTCGCGGCGTGTCCGTGGATCTCTGCATGGTCGTGTAGGAGTTCCGCGGCGCAAAGCGAAATCTACGACAACTACCCCTACCGGCGCGCCAAATGTCGGTGTGTGAGCACACCTCCAAATGGGGGCTCGTCAAGGCTCCCTTCGGGTAGGATCGGGGAAGGTCGGATTTACTTCAACTAGCGCGGAAGATTGAACGAATGAAGAACGCGAAGGATTTACCTGAGTTCGGGCCGCAAGAGGTACGTAATACCCTACGTCCTGCTTGTGTGTATTGATTGTTCCCTGTCTTTTACAAGAGGGCACCCCCTCCTTTCATAGAGTGAGGAGAGGAGTACTGTATAAGTACCGGAGGGGTACCCGGACGCCCTGTGGGGGTCCGGTCCTTCCTTGGGATATCCCGACCGGATCCTGACGGAATCCGTTACAATCTTCTTTGCTTGGATTTGGACTCCAAGCATCTTCCCTCCTATTGGTTCCGAGTCCTCCCGGCGCCGTAGCGAGCGTGGCTTCCGAGACGCGGCGCATGGGGAAGGCGCGCGCACGTCTCGTCGGGCTGCGACCGTCACCGCGAGCACTTGAGTGCCGCATTAACTCCGAGTGGTTGGGGCGCCGGAGGAAGCTACCGGGAAGCTTCCTACCCCCGACGCTCCCACTCCTCCGGCTTTCGCGGGCTTCGTGGACTCCCTCGTCCCGCGGCCGCCGTCTTCGTCCGTGGGCCGAAAGCGGCCACGCGCGGTTAGGGGGACTCCCAATCCCCCTACACCGACG
>JAUNZO010001448.1:0-51248 GCA_031894775.1 Chloris gayana | reverse complement strand
CTAAGTATGAGAAAAATGGACAAGCTATTTAATAAAAGATAAAGGACATAATGAAGGTGCATCACGCCATTCTAGCAGAGAGTTCCGAACACATATATAGGCATATAACCTATCATAAGCCATTACCACATGTTTTGGTTTGGCATCAGATTGCAAGATAGCAAGTAAAACTATTGGCATCAAGGATGCTACAAGAAAATAAGAGTAAAAGCTCGAAGATAGAAATCATTACACATATACTTGTGAAGGTCGTCTTAGATGACCCTTAACAGAAGCACCTTCTGCATTAACAAACTTGATACAACAAAACAAGCAGATCTAAAGTTTCAGCAGTATAACAATGTACTTTCGAATTTACATGTTTGACTACAAACAGTCTTGTTGGCCCTTTATTTTTAGGAATACTCTACCTGGCTACTGGTAACCTGGTCCACCAAACCAGCTACCATGACCCAACACAACATCACTCCACTAACCTTATCTTCGCGAACACAACCATCATCTTCATCTTCCTCCCGTCCAAGTCGAGAGAGAGAGAGACGTCTGTGTTTTTTTGCTTATTTTGTTGGTGTTAGGACAGGGGTTCTAGTTACAAAAAATGAACTAGCTTCCTTGTCCTAACGTCCTAACATCAACAATACAAAAATAGAGGAGTAACGTGAAGAGTTTTCACTTAACATCAAAAGAACCAAAATCACAACTTAGATGGATGCAACAAAGACCAAGTCCTGACCTCATGAGCCTGCATATGGATGATCAACAAGCCTATAATTTGATTAAACCACATGTGAGGCAGGCCTATAATTTGATTAAACCACGTGAGGCAGGCCTATAATTTAGATATCTTTTGGATTAATACACATTAATTTGATTTAGCAAAGTTTATGGGACTCTATTGAAGATGCTCTTATAAAAATTATAAAGCGTGTAGTTTTATAGAATCAAAAATATATTTCATTTATTTTTATTTCAAAATATAGGGCCACATTTTGTGTTTTACACCTGGGCATCAAAATCTTGGACATGGCCCTGAATATGTGTTTAATCTCATTGGTTTTGACAGAAACATAATCGTATTTAATAAATTATAATTTAATTTGTCAATTAGATTCAACTCACAATTGAGTTCAGACAAACATATATTGGAGTCCAATAAAGAACATTTATAAGAACCTAAAGTATAAAAGTCACAGATATATATATATAGGAGGAGGAAGAACGTGTTTAAAGTCTCATGGTGATGCTTCATCTGTGGTCTGGGCCGAGTAGGAGCAAGGCTGACCCAATTCTTCTCAACCTCTGCTTTAAGCCTCTAACAGAGAGGACAGACAGGGCCATATAACTTCAAGTCTCAAAAGTGAAACAATGATGTCTTAGCATTTGGTCCATATAGTCTTATCATGATGCCTCTTCTCGATTCTCGCCTAGCAGCCCAAACTAGAGCCTAATAATGAAGCACAGAAAGAATACAAAGAATTTATGCTGTGATCAGTGATTCCATGCGATTGCTTACATTCTGTATCAGGATTATGTGTGCACGATGTCCCAATTCCTCACCCCGAATGGCTCAATGGCCTCTTGTGAACACATACACCATGTTGAAACCTGGGAGTAAACAGGCATAGTATATGCATCTGCATCTCGTTTCAGACGTCCACAAAAAGTAAAACAAGAAAAGGCTGCTAGGTGTTGCACTGTTCGGCACGCTTAAATTGATTAAATATAGTGTTAGGTCAAACGTCCTCGTTGGTAGATTAGAGTATGTACCCTATATATATGTGGCTGAACTAACTTATTCTGTTTCGATCACTGTAAACCAAAAATAGAGGATAGAGTTGTATATACAGGCAGACAGCATAGTGGCACTAGTTTAGAGCAATTCAGGATGATCGTGAGCCAATCATGAATGATGCAATCAACATCTCCACATCCGCGAGCCTCGGAATTCGCGCACGCCAGCATGGGTATGCCATGGAAACTGACGTTAGCCTGTACTTTAACGTTCTCCTCGGCGCTTGAGGTTTTGCAACTTGCAGAGCACGCGGCCGGCAGCACGGCAGCAGGCTCGTCGCGCTGCACGGCACAGGCCGGCAGGATCGTCACTAAGTGTCAACGCCTGGCGACCATACGCTTGGAGTTTGGACGACGGTATATTGCAGCACAGCCAGCCAACCGAAGTCTCTATATGTTCCTTCACCCGTAATTCACTGCTATGCCCTTTAACTAAACTGAACATTTTTCTGTCTGAACTTTCTGAAGAACGTTGACTGTAACTTTCCATTTCGCGCTTCGGCCGATGTATTTTTCGAAGCTTGGGGAAACGGATTGACTTGCTGCTACCGTGCGCGAAACGTAAGGAAGAGAGAGGTTAATAACAAGGAAATGTCGAGCTGCTTAAGCGGGTGCTACAGAAATGACTGGCACTCTGACGTAACTGATAGGCCGCTCATACAGTTGGCGAGCTCAACGTGTACCAGCCGTGCAGATGCAAACCAGGAGCACTTTAATGGCTCGCTATCAAATCAGCCTCAATTACTTCCCTGTCAACGGAACAGACGGCATGCTTGGTTCGTACGTAGCCGATCGAGGTACATTGACGTGTGAATATGCATGTAGACGCAACTCATGGCACAGTCTCAAAAAATGGAACTAATAACGGAACAGTGTCCGGGAAGCATACTTGCAAGTTGCACCAACTCCTAATTTTGTGAGTATATATCCAAACCCAAGCAGTTTATGGTGTTCGTGATTACTAAAGATTGGACTCGATGGTTAACAGCTTTACTAGTTTTAAGTCAGTTACACAAACCGTTGGATCGAGCACTTCTAAAATTGGAGCAGCCTGCTTACCCGTTTACTGCTTGTGACATTGATGAAAGAGTTCGAAGTGTCATTTGAAAAAATTATCTGGCTAGCCACCTTACCTTATTGCCAATTGATAATCGTCATAACCTTCTCCAGGTACACATAGCAATCTCTGATATTGATAACAGGGTTAGATCGACACATCAGATCATCATAAGGTGGACCTTACCTCTGAAATCTTCAATACCAACTGTAGTAGCAGTATTCGTTACATGGATGATGAGCAATATCAATCTTTTCAAGCTTGAATCTGCAACTGGCTACTCATGAACATCAATAATGCAGACATAATTACACGAGCTGTTAATTGGACCTTGAAGAGTAGGCCATGGCTCATGTACAGCAACCAATGCGGGTGGCAAAAGAGATTGGTTTCTAGCTGGGACGACAGGGGAAAAAGTCATGGCGCATGGTGGAAGCAATTCCACAATGATGCATGTGCAAGTGCAGCGTGTCACGGTGGAGTACTTGCACACCAATTAATTCGCTTTACCTGCACGATAAACCGGCTCCCTCTCTTAAAGGTTCACCCAACGGAAAGCACATTTTGGCAGCTTTTTCATGCAAAGCAAAGTCGATGGATGAATGTACAAAATGGCCTACCACATTAGTAGCATCTGATTCTCGGAAAGCTTAGGGCAAGTAACCAATGAGAGCATGTGCAATGTTGTTGGCTGGGACAAGTTAAGCTTTGATCGTCTGTTTTTATTCCTGCTTAAGGAAATTGCACTTCATAATCAAATATATAGTTGCCAAAGCAAAGCGAAAGTCAAGCTTTAATCTTGTGTTTTCATTCTTACTTGAGGAAATTGAAATTCCTAATCAAATTTAGTTGCCAAAGCAAAGTGGAATTTTTTTTTCTTTTGGATTGTCCCCAAGAATTCAACACCATCCCATCGTACACCAAGCGCCTAACCAATGCAAAAGTGTTCCGAGATGTGGGAACATATGCCACTAAACGAAACAGGCACGTATAAATGTTGCAGACATCCCGCCTAACTCAAAGTATGGTGCATAAGCGAGGCGTTGTGCGTAGGTTATCTGACGCGGTACATCCAAGAGTATGGTGGCGTTGGATGTTTGTTTATGTCCTTTTTTCACATCTTCAAACATACCTTGATTGTGGTTCTGAAACTCTAGATGCAATGATTCGGGAATTTTGGATGCCCCACGGATTTGGTTGGGGATTTGATCTCCCACACTAATTTCTTTTTAAAGAAATACTCCCTCTGATCTTTTTTTTCTTAACGTTAGGAAACCACAGTCATTTTTCAACTAAATTCCTTGTCTTAACGTTATAAAAAAAAGAATGGAGGGAGTACTAGAAATAAACGAGGCTTTGCTTTGGTCTAATTGACTGTTGTCTTGAATAGAAGAGGAAACCACGGTAAGAGGAAGAAAAGATAAGGACCGACATGTAATTTCCATGTAACTCATTTGCCGTTCAAAGTTCGTTGCCGTCGATGTGTAGCGAAATGTACTAGTGCTTAAAGTAGGTTTTAATGTAACCGTCGCTTCCATTGTGAGAAAAACAAAACTAGGAGAAGAGGATCCAGTTCGACACAAGGCGATCGAGGTAACTCTGGCTGGATGTGCTGCAATGCCGGCATGAAGAAAAAGAAAGAAACGGCTACTGTGCGTGCGTAGGCACGGACCTACATTGGCCAGGCAGCTTTAGCTATGCAAGCAACAGCAAGCGCAACGCACAACCGAAGCCTGCATAAAGGGAAACAAGGAAAAGATCCATTCAATGCGGCCAACGAACAGGAAAGCTACCGCCCACATCGAGAGCCCTAATTGAAAGTGCTCCCGGCCTGTTTGCATAAACTCGCAGCATCCTGGGCGAAAAGAAGCCGCCGAAATTTCCTCCGGCTGGGGTTGGTACCAGCAGTACAATTGCACAGAACCTAGCTATACAGCCACATATGTTTGTCCCGGCCTTATTTGGGTTGGTGATAAGATCGACGTGCGAGACAGCAGTGAATAAAACGCGAGGAGCACCGGTGGTACGTACGTTGGCGGTACGGAGTGGCAAGTTTTATTAGTTACCGCCCGCTATAGTAGAGAACTGAGAAGAGAGATGCGCGTAGTATGGTGGTGTTGGTGGGAGGGAGCAGGAGGAGGGCCACGGCGGCACAGCTTGCTGGTGAGGGCGAAACAAGCAGGGGATGAGAGGATAGGACCAGAGAGAGAGAGCCCGGCTCGCCTGGGCGCTGGCCACGTGATGGTGGTCCGACGGGCGAGAGCAACTAGCCCTAGGACGCCGGTGTGTGAGCCGCGCGGGAGGAGTAATTATTAGGTGCACGGCCCCGAAAACAACTGCTTTCCCATCCGGAATCATTGATCCTTCGCCTCTCCTGCGAAATATCTTTCCCTCGCGGCCACTGGCATAATGTGAGGGGCAGGGCAGGCCGGAGCAACAACATCTATCGCGCGTCGTCAATTATCCGGGTTCGGCTTTGCCGCGCGCGACGTCGTCCTAGCAGGGGAGTTACAGGCAGGCGAGGCACGTAAAACGAGCGGTTGAGGGTGGTTTGTGACGGAGACGAGAGGAAGGTAAGAAGAACGGGGCGGGCGGGCGGGGCCCGGCGGGTTCCGGTGTGGTGCACGTCGGCAGGGCGGAGGTATGGCGCGCTGCCCGGCCGCCAACCGACACGTGGCAGGGTACGGCAGGGGCCCTCGCGAAAGCAACCGCCACGTGATGCCCAGCAGGGCGGTGTCAGAGGCCCGAAAGAGACGCGGCCTTGGCCTCCTCCTCGCCTCCGCCTCTCGCGTGCGTCCCCATCCGTCGCCATCTCCCCCACCACAATACGCTCTCGTTGCTACCACGAACGGACTAGCTCAACGTACACGGAGCGAAGTTTCCAACCGACACCTTCCTTCGGACTCGTCACCCCCGATCCCGAAACCCAGACCCGGCGGAACCAGCAGGTGCGGCCTCCCCTCTCCCGGCCGCCCCGGCCGGTGTCAGAGAACCCCGCGCGCGGCTAAGCTAAAACTAAGCACCACCACGCCACCGGACGGATTGCACGGATTACTTAACCCGCCAACCTGGCGCGGCGGATGCGATTGGCCGGGGGATCAGTTAACTAATCGCGGCGCGTGGATTCTGACGGGCCGGGCGTAGTAGTTAGTTAGGAATATAAGGCGGGCGGCGATCACGTGCACGGTGCTGGTGGTGGTGGCGGGCGGGAGCAGCGAACTGCGTAAGCGAGAGGGGCACGAGTGGGCACGTGCCGCGCGGATTCCGGGGACCCCCCACCACACACCCGCCTCGGGATCCTCGTCGCGCTCACGTGATTCGATGCCCGCCTGCTGCCGCACTAGGACGCGGCCGCGCACGAGAGCCTCTCTCTCAGCTCGGAAGCGAGCTCGCCGCCGCGCCCGCATGCACGCACGCACCACACACCCTGCTCCCGTCCTCGTCTCTTTGCTGCGTGCGCGCTGCCCCCCGCTACGACGGCCCCGCTTTTCCGTTGGCCGCGTTCCGTTTTCCTTTGTCCCCCGACCCCCGTTTTTTGTTGCCTTGCTCAGGACGCTCATCCGCGCCAGCTAATGCCTCAGTACCCGCTCCGTGCTTCACCCGGCCCACACCACGCACACAAGATCACCGGTGCCAACCGGATGGGGAATTCGCTCCGTTCCTCTCTATTGCTAATTGTACCGCGCGCGCGCGTCTCCAGCAACTGCACACCGCACGCCTGGTATACGTACGTACTCTACGTAGTATTTCTTCCATCACTTCTTGGTTCTGCGACACACCGTTGCCGCAGATGTTTTGTACAGTAGCAGGCTCAAGTGGTCACGGGTAGCTATAATCAGTGGCACCAGCATATCATGTATCGTGAGCAGTACTCCACAAATTATTGAAATACGATAGGGTATATGCTTTATGTACGCCATTATTGGCAGTAAACTATTGCGCATTGTCAGACATTTTCGTTCCTTATTAGCACACTGGCTTTGTCAGTTGTTTAACACTCCAACCTCCATCAACAAGTACAACACACACCTTCCTTCCAGTATATTCTAAACAGGTGAAACTTCGTTCATCACTGGTCAGGACCCAACATATATACCGTGCGTATCATGCCACTCGATCGGCGAAACGAATCATGCCTGCTTAATTTCGGATCAATGCCACGCATGAGGGAGAACCGTTACCGTGACCTGGCCGGGCCGGACCCAACAGCAGCAAAACCGATGGTCCCTGGTGTCAGCAGTTGCTCTACGCCCCAATGTTGGCGCTTGTCTGCCAGTGCACACAACGCATAATATGGCTGTAGGCCGTGCTGATTGGTGGTTACGGGGTGAAGCAACAGGAGTGGTCCTTGGTACCCGTACGTACGCGAGGCGGCACAGCTAGCCAAACACACATTTCTCACGGCCATGACGGGACAGCAGCATGCATGTCCTGCTCCACCCCCGCCGTGTGGTCCTCCGTGTGTGGTCGCGACCATCCCGCGCCCATTATGAGAGCCCATGTCAGTGGCTTTTTGCGCAAACGCTCCGGATTCGAATTAGTTCCTCCCACACGTATCTCTCATCATGCTAGCTATAGACATTATAAGAGGAAGAAGCTGGGGGTTTAGGGATTGGCGATATCCGCGCAGACAAAATCAGTCGGGTCACTAACCATGATAGCGCCTCGGATCGTACGTGCCCGTTTGTTAGCTGGGCAAAAGGATATCCGACATGTCACCCGTATTTGCGCTAATAATTATCAAGAAGCTCAATTGTTGCCGCGGTTGTCGTCAACTTGAAATAGCGACTTGCGATGATATATATTACGTACAGTACAATTCAAGACAATTATTCAACCAGCCTAATTTTTTTAACTGTGAGTTTAAAGAGAAAGAATTTTTATGCCTTTCTCTATAAAACCACAGTAATGCTAGGAGTTCGTGCACTCAATCTAGGGTGGGCAATATATATTGTGGCACCGTGAATTGAACTAAACAGATGTCTGCTGGGAGAATCTATATTAGGAACTTACTCCCTCCGTCCCATAATGTTTGGCATTGTAGCAGATGAGCACGCGGATTAAGTAAAGTTGGTAAAAGTAGGTGCGCAGAAAACGAGAATGAGAGAGATAGAGATAGAGATGTGTTGGGAAAATAAAAAGGTGTCTTGGAAGTGAGAACGCCAAACATTTTGGGAAAATTAGATTGTCGTTAGAATGTCAAACATTTTGGGACGGAGGGAGTAACGTTTTTTTACGGATGCGCCGTGCATGCGGCATGGGTAGGGGACTACTACGTGAGAGAGACTAGCTATCATGTGTGTAGCGTAGCACGATGGAGTATGGACCAAGGACGGCGTACGGAAGAACGGCAGGGGAACGGCCACCCGGGCGTCCACGTCTCGGAGCTGAGAGGCTGGGCCGGGGGCAGCGTGCAGGCTCTATCATTGCGGTGGCGCCGGCTTTCCTGGGGCTCAGACAGCGAGTTGAGAGAGTGAGCAGGGGAATTTTTTCACCGTGTCCAGCCACTCACTCACTCGCGGCCCCGGCCTCGTCTCTCCCCGGTCGTACGGCCATTAAGCTCCCAACAAAAGCGTCCGCACACCATTCTTTTTCTTGTGATCCGTACCACCTCCTATGCTGGCTGCTTTCACGGTTTTACATTAACTAGAGAGGCCACGGAGTACTAACCCGATCCTGGCCGGCGGCGGCGGTGAAAGAGAGTAGTAGGCCGGTGCGCACTGTTCATGTCGTGTACTCTATCGCCCTTGCCCATGTCACCACGCATGTGTGTGGATGGATAACGTGCAGCGCGTTCCTCTCTCTCTCTCTCTCCCCGATGGAGCTCGTGAGTGAACTCTCATGGGACGACGAGAAAGAGGTGAGAGGAACGAGGTGGGTACTCCCGGGCAGGTAACGGTGAAGAGGGGAAAGAGGGTTAGGAAAAGGAAAGCCGGGTGGTGGAAAGAGAGAAAGTAAACGCGAGCGAGGTGCCGGGGCCGAGGGAGGGGTCCCCACGAGCGCCGACACTCCACGTTGCGGTGACGTCAGCTCCGGGCGCCTTTTACCTGCGGTAACTACCACCGCCACGCTTTCAAAAAACTACCACCGCCACACCACCAACCAAACTCATCGGCGGCTAGTAGCGGCCGGGCCCGCCGCCGCCGTTAAATTCCTCTGTGCGTGCAGTCCCTGCACACACCCTCGCATCACCTCACCTCACCTCACCTCACCTCATCATTGATTACTGCGTGGGAGGTGGAAGTGTCAGTCAGTGTGTCACACAAAGTGAAAGTGACTGTTGTCCCGGGGTGTAGATATATCGGACCTGTAGCTGTAGTTTGGGTAGCAGTAACATTATCTTATCTTATCCGAATTCTGCGCGTAATTCCGCCGGAGGCGACACGGCCTTGCTCTCCACACTCATTGGCTCCTCTCCTAATCTCATACTACTCCACCGTATACGAAGACGAATTTAGTAACGGTCGCTGACATGTGGTCCCCCCAGCAGTTTCATGTGCAGGGTTTCGTATTGTCATCCCGCTAGCTAGCTTCTACGTAGTACTAGCGACTACTGGTAGTAGTAGTGTGTTGTGCCTTTCTCTTTGGTTTGGCTTTGGATGCACAGGAGGAAGCGTGCCGAATATAGGGTAGCTAGCTAAGCATAGCTGCCTCCCTTTTGACCGGACCCAGGAGTGTCAGTGAAGCTAGCTGTGGTCAAGCGGAGACAGCTCACTTGGAGCTCGCCCGCTAGCTGTGATGCGTGCGGACCAGCAGTTCCAGTACCAGTAGTAGGAATCATGCTGCCGCCCGGTTATCTTATGTGCGGAGCGCCGCGCGCGCTTTACGCATGTGAGGTCCGTGTGATCGACCGCACGGCCGGCACGCACACCGTTTCTCCCCTTTCCTTTGACGAATATGTATGCGTGTGGCCAGCCATCCCACGCACTTGGGATCATTGGTTCTGGTTTCCCAAGTTTGACTCCCATAATTAATAAACATAATATTGATAATTATTTTTGTCACTTGCCGCCACGTACGCACCAGTGTCACTAGCAGCAGTAGTAATTTTACTACTCATCACGGAGTAAGTAGAGTAGTTACTGCTGCTTGACCTTGTCAGTTTACTTGTCACACGGAAGTTATTATACAATTCACCCGTCCAAGTCGTAGGGGGCAGTAGTACTAGGTAAACTGTTTATCAGCAAGCGCTTTCAACTAACTGCCTGTGGTTACCACAATGTCAATCGAAAAGTCTGACAAGTTTCCTGGCGTCACCTAAATGTATACATGAGGGTGGGGAGCGTAAAACGACAGCAGCGCATCATTAGCTCACGTATCAATATTCCGCGTGTGTCAGAGGCACCATGTGTCAACATGTCCCGTGTCGGGCTTTGTCGCAGACCCCAGCTACGTGATGCTCACACACACACACATATGGAAGCTTTCTTTTCACATCCTGACTGCTGCAGCAGGTCCGGCTTATTGCCAGCTAGCTGGCCGGTTAATTAGAGCGCGTGGGCCAGGGCGCCGCGTTAGTTACAGCCAGTAACAATGATTGAGGTCAATTAATCCACCGTACGAGAACGTACCGCCACGCGCGCGCCAGGCTATCACCGGAGCGAGGCGCTGCACCGCCCGGCCGGCTGATCCATCGAGAAATCTGGAAACTTAACGAGGCCAAGCAGAGTGTGATGCCGCGGGAAAGGCTCTCCTTTACGTTAGCGTTTACCCGGCCGGCCGGATCAGGGCACGTCCGTCCGTGGCGGCACATGCGCGTTCCGAAGCAAGAAGCTTGCACGCACACGGCAGGGAGCGAGCCCTCCGGCGTTCTCCGGCCCGGCCGGATAAAGAAAGATTCCTGGAGGGACCCGGCACGGCCTCTCCCTCCCCGATCGAACCGCGACGACGTGCTGCGGCACGGCAACGGCAACGGCCGGCGACGCGACGCGATGACGGGCTTTATGACGGGCGCCGAGAGCGGCAACGACGCGCGGGGGCCGGAGCCAATGAAGGCCGCGCTCCCTCCGGAAACGGCAGTGGATCGGCGCCGGGAGGGGGCAAGGGACAGAAATCGACCGGTGAACCATTCTCGGCGCAGACTTTTCCCCCTGTGCCTGCGCGTACGAATGCCCCTGCGAGGTGAGCAGCATTGATTTCCGCCAGGATGCTTCGGCATCCACTTCCATGGACACTTGCACAGGCTACAGCTCATGGAGTCACGTGGGAGTGTGCATGCATTACGGTTAAAGTAACCACCACCAGGATTCTTTCAATCTCTCCCTCTCTCTCTCTCTCTCTCACGCTCTGTGTTTTTTTTCCTTTTTTCCAACAGGAAATACTGGCCCTACTGATACTAGCAGTACAGCGAGTAGCTAACGGAATTAAGCTACTAGAGAGAGAGAGAGGAGGAGCGGGTGGGCAGAGGATGGATGCAGTGCATGGGATGGGGGCATGCACGTTGGGGCCTGCTGCCGTGCTGGGGTTGCAGCTTCCTCTCCCCTCTGCAACCTAATTCTATACTCCCCCTAATCGCACCACCTTAATGCACAGCTTTTGTCAAACATAATTTTGTGCGCACACATGTACTCCCTCCCCCGCCACTCTATATTAATTAACCTCGCAACAACCCCGTCCCATTGTTACCGGCGAGTGAGTGACTGGGAGGAGCCCCCTTCAAAGCTCCGCACTATTTCTTCTCCCCCTCCTCTCCCCCTCTCGTCACTCCACTCCACACACCTCCTCTCTCGTCACTGCTACCGTCAAGCTAGCTTCTAGCTCGTACTAGAACGAGCACTGTCACTCGCTCGGTTCAAGGAAACTGCCTAGTTCTCGGCTGTTACGTACCGCGTGGTACGGCTCTCTCGCTAGTGCTGCTGCCCGGGGATCCATGGCGTCGGAGTGGGAAATGGCCATGGGAGTGGACCTCGGCATGGGAATGAGCGCCTACCACCACCACCACAACGCCTCCAGCATCACCACCGCGCCCATGAGCGGCGCCGGCAGCTACTCCACGCCGCACCACCACCACCACCACTACTACGGGATGCCGCCCATGGGCGACGCCATGCGCGTCGACGACCTGCTCGACCTCTCCAACGCTGGCGCCCACGAGTTCTTCCCCACCGCCGCCGCGGCCACCGACAACGCTCACCACTCCGGGGCCATGGGCGAGCCCTCGCCCACCGCCAATTCTTCCGATCACCAGACGTCGCTCCTCTCCTTCGCCGACGAGTTCTACATACCCGTAAGCACCCACACAACGATCATATTTCATATCAATATATACATACTTTGAGGGGTGGTTAATTTTGAGATCGAATCCATTATCTCAATATAATGTCTTTGTTCATTCCACAGAGCGAGGAGGCTGCGGAGCTGGAGTGGCTATCCAAGTTCGTGGACGACTCCTACTCCGACATCCCGAATTACTCGTCTGCCGCCGCGCACGCCGCAATGGCGGCTGCCGCGGCCGGCAACGGCGCCGGCAACTCGGCCGGCCAAGACAGCTGCGTCACGGCGGCGCCCGGCCGCGGCGCCCGCAGCAAGCGATCCCGCGCGACGGCCGCGGCCGCCGCGGCGTGGCACTCCTCGTGCCGCGCCCGGCCTCGCAGTCCTCCCCGTCGTCCTCCTGCTCGTCGTCGGACTTCCCGTCCTCGAACAAGCCATCGGCAGCCCGGCCCAGCGGTTCCAACGGCAGCCGCGGCAAGAAGAGCCCGGTAGGCCCCGGCGGCGGCGCCGCGGGCGAGGTGGGCCTGGAGGGCGGCGTGCGGCGGTGCACGCACTGCGCGTCGGAGAAGACGCCGCAGTGGCGGACGGCCCGCTGGGGCCCAAGACGCTGTGCAACGCGTGCGGCGTGCGGTTCAAGTCCGGGAGGCTCGTGCCGGAGTACAGGCCGGCGGCCAGCCCCACGTTCGTGCTGACGCAGCACTCCAACTCGCACCGCAAGGTCATGGAGCTGCGCCGCCAGAAGGAGCTCATCATGATCCGCGGCAGCCACCGCGACGCCGCCGCAGCCGCCGCCGCCGCCTCGGCTGCGGCCGCGGGGGCCGCCGGGCCCAGGCCGGAGCTCATGTTCCGCGACTACGGCGTGTGTTAGCTAGCCGAGGCCATGCGCTAGCTAGCTGCGTGGAGCTGCTTAGAGATCGATCGTTGTTTTGCCAAATTCTGCCCGTTCCTTCTTCTCTTTTTTCTCTTTTTTTCCTTTCTTTCTTTTTTCCGCGACGATCGTCTACGTATTCCAGATATTTTCTTCTCTCTTTTGTTAATTATTAAATTGTTGGTACCTACTACTTTCGCTATGAGAGACAATCAATTCTGTTGGTATAATTGTGATAGATTGTGAGCAAACATGTGCATCCATCATCGAAAACGGTCATGTATCGCAAACGGGAATGGGCCTGATTGTGAATTAGAAGGCGCGTTAGCGCCCTAGTACGCACTCCGTACGCCTGGCGTTGCACTAAACCACTGTGTGCCGATCTTCTTCTTCTTCGGTGATGAATGAGAGATCTTCTTCTCGCCATTTCTCACAGCAACACAAGTTATTCTTGTCTTGTGCGTTCGGTTCGTTTGTCGTCCTCCATCCTTCCTCTTTCCGATAAATTTAGGTGAGATCTTCCGTCTTTCCCTTGGGAGTGGAGGAGTACCATATATGCTCATTGCGTTGCAGCTTTCGTCGTGGTTAAATTTAAGTGAGATCTTCCGGGTTTCCCTTGGAAGCGTGGCCGTGGTCATTGGGTTGCAGCTTTCGTCGTGCTTATTACTCCTACTCCACGCTTCTTTTTCGTCACAGCTGGTAGGTCAAGCTTTTTAATGGAGGAAAAGAGAGAGCCGGGAATGGTGGGTGGGCCAGCACGTGACTTGGCCCTATCGCGCGGCCCTTTTGGCAGGGGAAAGGGTGGGCAGCGCTCCGGTCACGTGACCGTGCTCCCCTTGCTCTCTCCTCACTTATTAGCATCATCTTGTTTTCTCCGTGGGGTTACGCAAAAGGCAGGGGCGAGTAAAGGTGGCTTGGGGCCGAGCTCGTTGTGGCCGCGGAGAGTGTCTGTGTGGGCGACCTGCCGACTTCCATGTGGGCGTGGTCTCCGGGTGCCGGCCGCCCCGTATATTATGGCGCGCTTGATTGGTTCTCCCTGTAGCTGTGTACTGCCCGTACCACTAAACAATCATGCTGCGTGCCTCGCAAAGTCGTAGTTATACACTTGTTTTCTAGAGGCGGACGGAGCGTGTGTGGGCGGCCTAACAACCATCAAGACGACTACTCCTACATTGTATCGCAGAGATTTTACCCCTTTTACTACTACTGCTAACTTTGTTACTGAGTCTGAGAGGTGAATGTATTATTGCTTTGAGTCTTTCTTGAAATTTTTTAACTACTTTTGAGTAGAAAGAAAGAGAAACAACTTTTGAATCTGGCATGACATTCGAGTCCCATCCAGTGCCAGTCGCTCTGATAGGTTTGCCGCTGAAATGACTCGACGGCGTGGAGCTGGGAACATCATCAGCAGACGCTTCCAGCGCATGCAGAGCCATCGAACACGAGTGCTTCTTGGGCGCACACGCGGACGAGGAGGAGCGAGAGCAGACACGACCCGAGTCGCGTACGTGCAGTTACTCGACTTGACAGTTGCCCATGCAGTCACCCACGACGGCCGCGCGTTGCCTGAAAACGCCGTGCCTGGCAGTGGCAGGGCAGGGAGGGAGACGGTTTTCTCAGCCCAGGCCTTGATTCCTCATCGCCGACGTGAAGGCAGCCAAGTGCAGATTCGCGGGGGCCGCAGATTTTGATGCCGCAGCCCAACTTCGCTGGGGCCGTGATGGATAATATTTCTGGGCTCTGCTGAGACAAACTGACCCATTGGGCTGAAATGAGATGGTCTGGACGGACGAAAAGGCTCAAATTGAGAAGCGACGTGGATCGTACATCCGTATACACAAATGTAAGGTCGTACTGGACAAAAGGCCATCTTTTTACCCACTAAGAGCATCTCCAACAGACTCTGTAAAACACTATCCAATTCTAAATATAGCGTGCTTGTGCTGAAAATGCCATCCAACAGCAACGCTATCCACCTCTGCAAATTTGGTCGCACTGTGTCCCGTTCTTCTCGGTCGTCAACTTTGCCAAGGCATCTTCGCTCGCCATCGGCTCCTCCCACTTCTGTTCCCCGTGCATGCGCCCTTCTCGCGGGCCTCTTCCGAACCTTGCACCAGGTTCCGCGTCCTCACTCTCCTACAGCGCGCGGGTCGCCGGCCTTCCCGAGCCAGTCTCCGAGCGTCGGTCGCCTTGCTCGATCTCCTTCCGTAGCTAGATTTTTCCTTTATTTTTTAGCAGGCGGCGACTGTGCGTTGTGAACTCGTGACCTCGCGTACGACCTACCTTGCGTTGAAATTGGTCGAAGCAGCACAATATTTGGACCAAACTGATTGGGGCAGGATTAGCAGGTAGGCTTTCATATTTAAACGGGCCCAATAATAACGGATCCCAGCTTTGGATGTACAAATAACGCCCAATTCATGACGTGTCCATTTTGAATAAAGAGATATAAACATTTACAGAGTCTGTTGGATTACATCACTTTATTGCAAGACAAATTAGTTTAGATATCTAAAAAAGGTTAACTAAGAGCATCTCCAACATTCCCTAAATAAGGTTGCTAAATCAAAATTTAGGATGTGATGAGTATAAATCATTCTCCAACCGTTCCCTAAATGAGGTTCCTAAATTTACCAACTCCCAATTTATAGTCCTGAGGTTGCCACATTTAGCCACCTAATTCTCACTCCCAAAAGCATATTTAAACAATAGGAAACGATTATGGGCAACTCGTTGGAGGGCATGTCTTTTTTTTTACTCCCAATAGATATAGCAACTCTCTAAAACCAATCATTTAGGAGTAAAATTATTGGGAACTGTTGGAGATGCTCTAAATCCTCGTTGCAGCTATTCTCTAAAATAAAATCCACTCTAAAAAACAAGAGTAATCCAACAGATCCTCTAAAAGCTTTTCACTTGTTTTTTTTTCATAGCGTATGGTCAAACTTTTATGTGTTTATTGCAATATGACACTGGTAAAATATTCATTTACATTGTACAATAACTTTTTACCTTTGAGAAATATAGGCAAGTGGGATCTAATTTCGAAGCTTTCGTCACAATACAATGGTGAAATCGGTTTTCAGCCCACACTTTTGGTTTGGAAGTTAACACATTTTTTATGTTTGAAATCAATTTTGCATGTCATAATATCAACAAGGTTCTTTCTCTCCTTTGCATGCATGCAGTAGCTCCCACTGATTTCGCACACCACATATAGCTTTACGGAAGGATTCTTTTAGCTATTTGAAAAAGTAGAGAGGTGGATAAAAGATCTGTTGGATGGTGTTTTTAGATCAAAATCTTCAAATATAGAAACATAAACTCAGATAGAAGAGCTGTTGAAATGCTCTAAGGTTTGTTTGGATGCAAAAGATTTTCAAAGTTTTCACACAATACTACATTTTTAGAAAATACCATGATTTTAAATATATGAAGAGGTCTTACGATGCATCCAATTTGATGGTTTTAAAAGCTGAGGTGATTTGGAGTTTTAGAAACTCTACTATGGAGTTATTTTTTCTAATCCGAGAAAAGAAGCAAGCTACGCGTGCAACATTTTTTTGCCTGGATCCAACGGAAATGCAGGCACCACCTCTTCAAAAACCGATGTACTTGGTTCCACTGATATCATCATTTTCGGGGTTCTGTCGTACAATGGCCAATCTAACAACTTTGATCTGCTCGACGCTCGGCATGGCCTCTAGAAATGGAGGAAACAGATAAAGCAGGTCTATCAATCCATTGCTTTTGGGTCCTGTTGGATTAATTAGCATTATGGCCAACGTTGCCTTTTTTTCCCTTATAGTAATATAATATAATGGTTAGATTAGAGAGAGAGAGTCAGTTTATTCGTAAGTCAATTGCATCCAAGGCAAGTTCCTCTTCATTATGAGGTAGAATGATAAATATATGATTTGAATTTTGTTTACATTTATGAGCGTATACTTAAGCTTACTAGTACTTAGTCAACTTACATGAGGAATCATTATTATCATATCCATAGTCTTTAACGTTGATCACTTAAATCGTCCACGTACATGTCAAAAAATTAGCCTAACATCTACTCGTGTTTAATATCAATACTATAAAAAAATTACACTAGCCAACCATGTCATACCATGCTACAATAATAAACAATGGGGCTGTTCGGCTGGCATTCAAGCCAGCTTATACTCGGCTGATTCTCCACCAACTTAGGCCTTGTTCGTTTTATCATGGAACAACATGGATCGTAGTCCAAACCACATGGAATAGAAAAATGTAAAACGAATCCAGTCCAACTCAAAATGATCGTTCGGTTATGTATGGATTGGTATGAAAACCCACCCGATTCTAGCTCATTCCATGCTCATTCCATGGCTTGAAGGCCTAGCACCAATCCATGACTCTAACCTATGGAACGCAACACGCCCGGATGAAGTGAAAGAGCTGGAACCACTCAATCCATGCCCGAAGACAAATCCATGTGGGTTCTATTCCCACAAAAACGAACAAGGCCTTATATTGGGTGATTCTCTATCTCCATGTGCAGCATAAGGCCTTGTTCGTTTTGCCATGGAACGACACGGATCATAGTCTAAACCATATGGAATAGAAGAATGTGGAACCGATCCAGTCCAACTTAAAAATGGTCGTTCGGTTGCGCATGGATTGGTATGAGAATCCACCCGGTTCTAGTCCATTCCATACCCATTCCATGGCTTGAAGACCTAGCACCAATCTATGACCCTAACCCATGGAACGCAGCAAGCTCGGGTGAAGTGAAAGAGCTGGAACCACTCAATCCATGTCCGGAAACATATCCATGTGGGATCCGTTCCTACGAAACGAACAAGGCCTAAGTCGGCTTGTAAGCCAGCCGAACAGTGCCTAATAAACTATAAAAAAAGACTAGTTTTGACATACCATAGTATTAACAGAGTTATGATTTCTCGTAAAACTATGATTTCTTGATAATACAAATTTTGAATCATGACATCTAAAAGGGGTGTGGAACCGATCCAGTCCAACTTAAAAATGGTCGTTCGGTTGCGCATGGATTGGTATGGGATTCCACCCGGTTTCAGCTCGTTCCATATCCATTCCATGGCTTGAAGACCTAGCACCAATCTATGACCCTAACCCATGGAACGCAGCAAGCCCGGGTGAAGTGAAAGAGCTGGAACCACTCAATCCATGTCTAGGAACATATCCATGTGGGATCCGTTCCCACGAAAACGAACAAGGCCTAAGGCCGGCTTGTAAGCCGACCGAACAAGCCAAATAAACTATAAAAAAAGACTAGTTTTGACATACCATAGTATTAACAGAGTTATGATTTCTCGTAAAACTATGATTTCTTGATAATACAAATTTTGAATCATGACATCTAAAAGGGGGCTTAAATAAAAGGGATATTGGAATTGGAAGCTCATATAACAACTCACTAAAAACTACTTTTCTTCTGCCACATGGTTATAATTTGTTCGGTTTGTTCGGGGCACAGAGTTAATTTTGTTTTTAGAGAAGTAGGGATGACAATGGGTCGGGTTCGGGCGGGTCGAAGAAAAACTCATCCGACAGACTAAAAGGTGTCGAGTTAAATTCCAAACCCGACCCCGAACCCATGGGTTGATTTTCGGACCCGTCCCCGAACCGATCGGGTTTCGGGTACCCATCGGGTCCGATGTATCACGGCACGCGGGGTCGCGAGCGAGCGCGAGCGGCGGCGAGCGCCGCACGGCGACGACGAGGCGAGTGCGCACGGAGAGGGCGGCGAGCGGGCGGGCGTTGCACGGCGACGGCGAGCATGGCGACGGAGAGGACCGACGCGAGCGTGGCGTGTCGCGGCCTCGCGGGGCACGGGCACGGAGAGCATGGCCTCGACGGCGAGGCGAGTGCGGCCTCGGGGTGCCGGACGCGACGAGCGGCACGGCCGTAACGAGGAGTCGGGGATGGCCGGACGGGATCCGCGGCGGGCGGCGAGCCGTCGGGCTCGGGCGTCGCCGCGTCGCCTAGGCGTGTCGCGTGTGGTGGGGGTGGGCGGGTGGAGTCGTGGCGGCTAGCGGCCGGGTTGGGGAATGTCGGAACGGGGAGCGATTGGGGATTGGGGTTGGGGACACGGGGTCACGGGGACTAGGTTTGGTCGGATTAGGGTTAGGTTAGCTCTTGGACTAGGCCGAATTTAGGAATAGGCTTGATTCGGGCATCCGACGGGTCACCCGTGGGTAAAATAAAAATTCCCCGAACCCGATTTGTTTCGGCTCGGGTTCGAGTTCGACCCATAGGTAATAAATGTCCCGACCCATCGGGTTTCGTGTACCCCGCCCGAATTGCCATTCCTATAGAGAAGGCTGGTTGGTTGATAATGGCTGCCGGACGTGGGCCGCCTTCCGGCTTCGTCTAGACTAGAAGCGTTAGCAAATGCTACTGCCTCCGTCCCGATTTACTTGTCATTCAGAACTCATCCGGATTTCTCAATTTACTAGTCATCCGTCGCGTTAACCGAATACACTACTTGTTCTCTTCCCAATACATCTCAATCTCTATCTATCGTCCGGTCCTCGTTTTCCGCGTTAACCGGATAACCTTATTCGACTTTCACCGTTAACCATGGTCTAGACTAGAAACGCTGCAGAATGCTACTTCTCAAAGTCCTTCTTCGTCAACATAAAGCGTACTTGCCTTCAACCCGTCTTCCTCCTTTGGCATTGCGAACAGAGCACCCATCGTCTCATAACTCGCCCGACGCCCGAGCCGGTCACGCTCTCCCCCAGTGTCATTCGCTTCCGCCGATTCCGTCGCGAACTTCTCGTCATCACGGACTGACGCGACATCGCCGCTCTTGCGCTCGCAGCCACAGGGACCAGCAGCAGCCAAACCCTAGCCCCGCTGCTCCGCGTTCCCCGCTCGCCGCCGACGGGATGATCCCGTTCAACCCCGCGGTCGCCGCGGAGGTGCGCTTCCTGATCCAGGGCGCCGACGACGCCACCTCCGAGTCCATCTGCCGCGAGCTCTGCCAGGTAAACCCCTTAGCATCATCTGCCCACTTCAAACCCTAGCATGTCACTCTTCTTCCACTGTCGATCGATTCGCAGTTCGTTTCCTCAGGATCCAGAGAACGATCTGGTCATTGTTGATCCCGTGCTAGGGTACTTTTCCGATGTTAGGGTTCTAGGGTTTGGCGGATTTTCCTGTCTTGTAGCAAGCCTCCTTAATAATATTTTGTTTACAGCCATATTGTTTCCTCTAGTTTCAAGAAATCACTGACATGCTTACATCCAACTAAATTCTGTTGCTTCAGCTAGCGGATTGCGGACCTGACGGATGTGTTTTGTTGCTTCAAGTATCTGTGGATGAAGTCCTATTGAATGCCCGAGGGGCGAATAACTCCCCCAAAAAGATCTTCTGTCTGCCATCTTCAGATATTGCGTGGATAAACCGTACTTCAGCACCAGTTTTTGTGAAGCTTTGAGGGTAGTATCCGTTACTGATGGGTTCCTGGAAACACTGTCCAATGAACTTGAACTATCGGTGGCTGAGAGAGTTGGAATGGGACTTGCTCTGTCAGATTCTGAAAGTCTAGATTTGAGCCTGGAAGGTAAATGTTTTTAAAAGCTTTTTTCTTATGTCGTTTACTGTTAATTGCCCCATTCTAGATGCTTATCTTACTCTTCACTTTATAGGAAAGAAATTTGCAATGGCTCAAATTGAGGAGTTGTGCTCAAATCGTGCTCATTCTTTGTCAAATGACCGAATTCAGGAGATTGCTATGCTTCTTCACCAGACTGATGGCCTCTCAAAGCATATGGATTCTTATACTAACATTGTCTCTCTTTTTAATGTCAAAGAGAGTCCATTCTACCTTCCTGTCCCACTTCAGTAAGTCAATGCTTATCCAGAACTTTTCTTGAAGTTTCTAGAGTTGCCTCCTTTACATATGATTGCTTCATTTTTCTATGTTGCAGTATTAATGTGCCTTTCCTTACCCTGTTTGGTCCTACAGGCATTCGGAGCTGTGCATTGATAGCTCGGATGATGATTTTGATTCCCTTTTATCTGACATTGGGAAAGAAATAAACATGGCTGACATCATCACTGAATTGGGATATGGATGTGCTTCTGACACTGCTCATTGTAAAGAAATACTGTCACTTTTTGAGCCTCTCGATGATGTGAAAATCTCAAAGTTACTTGGGGCAGTTGTTTGCAATCGTGCAAGTCTTGGTGAGGCTCACAATACATACTCAACATTCCTTTCGGCTTTTGGGAGCAATACGGCAATCGATTCTTCACAGTTGACTGCATGGAATATAGATGTTCTTGTGGATTCAATTAACGAAATTGTGAGCATCTGTCATCTTAGATTTCACTGTTTATTGTTTTGTTCTCTTTATTCTCACCGTACTTGCAAAATGCAGGCACCTGGAACGGATTGGGCTCATGTAATAGAAAATCTTGACCATGAGGGTTTCAATATCCCTGATGAAGCAGCTTTTTGTTTATTGATGTCTATATACTCTAGAGCTTGCAAGGTATAGACATGTGTTCCTTCCTGGTTATGGACACTGGATTCCCGAGGCGCACGACTGACTTGTCCATTGAATCATGCAGGATCCATTTCCGCTTCATGCTGTCTGTGGGTCCTTGTGGAAGGATACGGAAGGACAATTGTCATTTTTGAAACATGCGGTGGCTTCACCTTCTGATACATTCTCATTCGCACATTGTACCAGGAAGATGGTACATCATCCTGATATATTTTTCCTCATCTTTTTATAATTTTAACATGCCTAAATGCTCAGACATAATCTTTTCTGTATTCTTTAGGCTTTTCCAGATGTGGGTAATGTTACGCAAGGCAATCATGCCTGGTACTGCCTGGACCTTCTTGAGGTGTTGTGCCAGCTTGCTGAACTTGGCTATGCAAAGCCAGTGCGATCAATGCTTGACTACCCTCTGAATCATTGCCCTGAAGTATTGCTTCTTGGTGTTAGCCACATCAATGTATATTTTCTGTCTCGAGTATTTCTTAGTACATTGCCTTTCATAATGTATAAATGTTGACTGACCTGAACTTTAATATCCTTTTTGTAGACTACATATAATCTCCTTCAAAACGAGGTGCTTTCTTGTGTTTTTCCTGCTGTGCTGAAGGACACCCCGCGACTTGTGAATTATCTCTGGCATGTTAACCCTTACCTTACTCTTCGAGGATTTGTTGATTCTCATTCTGATGTCAGCTGTCTTCTGAGGACTGTTGAGATATGTGAAGATCTAAAGGTAAACAATAACACAGGATCTGATGCAGCGATTTACTTACAACAGCCCTCTTTACAAACTTCTCTTCCTCTTTGGAAGTTAAAAACGTTCACTCTGGTTGCTTGCAATCTTCTTGATATCACTTATCAAGATGGAGAAAATATTGTGATATTGTAACTTGTCAGATGGTTTAATTGGGTATATGTTAATGGTAATTTGTGGCCTGTAAACTGATTTATCAGCAAAAGGGAAATGAGGTATAAGCCAAGTTTTTTTATATAAAAAAAGGATTGGTGCCAAGAAATGCTAACTCTTCTCCCATTGAAATTGTGGTGTTTGGTCCATGTTGGGTTCCCAAACATGATGCTCTATTTAAAGATCTGTATTATGTCAACATTAATTTTTATACTATTTAAGTAGATCCTTATGGCATTGTGGCACTCATGTTTCTGCAACATAAACATGTTCTGATATTATTATGGTTTTAGTCACTGCTGTTTCATTAGCGTAATTTCTTTTTTCTTTGTGCAACAGATCTTATCAACTGTCCTTGACTCCACACCATTCGCATTTAGTATTAGATTTGCTACACTTGCCTTTAGGAAAGATCATGGCAGTCTTGAGAAATGGCTAACTGAAAAGTTGGGCGTACAAAGAGAGACTTTTCTTGTGGTATGACACTTGACTTTCCCATGGCTGATGACTGGGATTCTTACTGTGTATCCTCTTTCAATTCCACTCAATTTTATGATTTGTGTGCTAAATGCTTTCAGGAATGTGTTAATTTCTTGAAAGAAATTAAGACTACCTCAAATTATGATCCCGCGGAAGGTGTCTCTCAACATCCCCATGCTACTATTACAAACATCTTCCAGGATTCTTATCCTGTATTTATAAAGGTGAAGTTATCTTATTTTCTTGTGTTTTCTCAGTCGTAATTCTACTTTCAGTTTGCATGAGTATAAACTTATGCACAAATGGTGTTACTTTTACAGGTTATTCATTCGCACTCGGGACAATTGCTTTCTAGTGAGCTAGTGGATGAATTAAGGAGAGTTGAAGCAGTGCATGAATCAAGGAATACTTCTGGAGGAAGGGATATACCACCTTCCGATGGAGGTTCTGAAGACATTGAAGGTCAGGCAAATATTTATTTTCAACAGATGTTTGCTGGACAGATAAGCGCTGATGATATGATACAAATGCTTGCACGCTTCAAAGAGTCTAAAGACAAGAGGTGCTTTTCATACCTGATTCTCTCTCTAATTGCTATGCATTGCCCTTTACCTTTCTGAGTTACATTCAAAACTGGCAAAGTTAAACAGAAGAAGCTATATATAACGTGTCATCGTTTATATTCATGTTTCTGTGGTTTTAAAGCTTACCCCAGCTTGGAAGTAAAAAGTTTATGTTTTTACATTTTTACTTATTATGTACCCAATATCATTTTTATTATGGTGTTGATATTTTTACTTATAATGTACCCAATAAAAGTTTGTTTAGGAAAAATGTATGTTTTCATCCCTGTACAACTTGTTTTATCCATTGTGTTTGGCCATTGGCATGTGTCTGGGACTCCACCAACCGATGAGGCAACAGGCGGCAGCAATAGTTTCCTTTTTATTGTTTAGACTTATTTTTTTCTTCGTGCCGATGAAGCACTTACAAATGAGTTATCTGACTGAATTACCCAAAACAGTTTTCAGCATCTTATGGCTTTCTCATTTTCTCCCCATGATGTTTTAATTTATAATATAAGTCCGTCTCTTCTATGCATTTTTGCGCTGATGCTTTATTTTTAAAAATATTGTTGTCGTCAAGCAGGGAAGTTTCAATTTTCAATTGCATGATCTCAAATCTGTTTGAAGAATACAAGTTCTTTCCAAAGTATCCAGAAACACAACTGAAATTAGCTGCTGTTCTTTTTGGTAAGATCTCTCTCTCTCTCTCTCTCTCTCTCTCTCTCTCTCTCGTTGCTTCAGTATCCCAATACTCATTTGCCATGTACTGTACCCTTTTGAATAACCATTGCTCTGCTCTATTACTGGTGAAGTTTGTATATCCAATACTTTTACAATGTATGGTAATGAATTTATTGTATGCAATTTATTTGCAACTAGTGCTTGGTTCTCTTATTCTATTTTTGCTGTTACTTAGTTTTTAGGTAGGTAGTGCTACAATTTGCAGGAAATGAGTTAGACGAGTTTTTTTCTTTCTTACTAATGCCTCTCTTTCATTTGCATTATTTTTTTACTACATTAACTATTTGCGTTCCTCATGAATGCTTTTCTTGCTTCTGGGTAATTAGGATAGTGATTTCTTTCATCATGTTCACAATGAGTCTGCCTGGGAAATTATCAGGCTGCATGTTTCTTCATTTCTGTTTTTATACATATTTGTATTTATACTGTCAGTTTTTTTTCAATATACATTATGGATTGACTAGCAAATATGATGCTTCATGTAGCAAATAAAAAAAATATGTTATGCTGTTGTGCCAAGTCATTGTTTGTGTGAGAAATTTACTCTGATATTTCTGTTGGAAATAGGTTCTGTCATTAAACGTCAACTTGTGTCCCACCTGACACTTGGAATTGCTCTACGGGGTGTTCTTGATGGCTTGCGTAAATCAATTGATTCAAAGGTTAGTAATTGTTACTCTTTCCATTAATTTAATCAACCACTCCACAAGACACACAACATATTCGGATGTAAAGGTTATACCTCTAATTGCATATTGATTGCAGATGTTTATGTTCGGGACAACAGCACTGGAGCAGTTCATGGATCGTTTAATTGAGTGGCCACAATACTGCAACCATATTCTGCAGATTTCACATCTTCGTGGAACACATCCTGACTTAGTTTTGAGAGTTGAGCAAGCACTTAACAGGATATCATTGAGCCAAAATGATCAGAACTTGAATGCAATTATTCCTGGGGATCAGCGTGGTTCCATTACCCAATCTATTGAAAGCTCAGAGGTACTCACATCATAGGAAGAATAGTGGATTCAATTGGTTGAGACTCTTCATGTTGTTCATTTCTATTTGTCAGTTAACAAGTACCGTCTCTGAAATAAATAATTGACACTTGCAGGCTTCTGAATCCTCATGGCTGAATTCAACTCCAGCACAATCAGACAGGACAATCTCTTCCTTCGCATTGCAACAAAGGCATCAAAGTTTTCTTGGGGATAGGTCTAAGGTGTCTACAAGTATCCCTACCAAAACCACTATTCCTACTGGGCAACCACCTCTTGCTTCAACACCTAATGACTTATTAAGTGTCAGTTCAAAGGTATTAGATGTAATTTCATGAAGAGCACAGTTAAATCTGTCTTTTACCTATATGGATTGACCCGAACATGAAGCCTTTTTCCTAACTTGATGGTCAATATCATCAGGTGCCAGCTCCAGTCTCCTCACAAGCTTCACCTCATCACTCTAGCTCTGTGTCAGCTCCATCACACCCTTCTGGTTTTCCACGATCAAGAAGTGCAGCTCCATCAGGTTTAATAGCTTGCATAGACTAACATGAAAGTTATTGTGATCATTTCTGTAGATTGTGTGCCATGAATCGACCTTTATGATACCCCTCATCATTTTCCAGGCATCCTTCGACAATCTTCCTACACTACAGGTTTTGGATCTGCTTTAAATATCGAGACTCTTGTTGCTGCAGCAGAAAGAAGAGATACGCTAATCGAGGTTTATTTTTTTCTTTACAAACATATAAATCTACTCTGTTTGGTTGAACACATGATTTTTTGGACACACTAGCTCTCCAAAGAAGGACATAGACCGCTAGACTCCAGAAACTTGACATTATGAATGTTTTTTGCTAGACTAATCTGTGCACATCATGATTCCGAACCAAATATCTTAAAACCAAATTATCAAGTTAAAAATTTGACTGAATTTTTCAGAAATGCTGCCTAAAAGACACTTTGGATCAGGTTTTGTGGATTCATTGTAAATTTGTGTGATTGCTGAGATTTACATAAAGGTTATATAGGCTAATTATTTTTCTATTGTCACCTAGGCCCCTCCATCTGAAGTTCAAGACAAAATTTTCTTCATGATCAATAATATTTCCACATCAAATATGGAGGCTAAGGCAAAAGAATTTAATGAAGTTCTGCTGGAGCAGTATTATCCTTGGTTTGCACAATACATGGTCATGAAAAGGTACCTATGGTGGCAAATATACTTCTTTACTTTCATGCAATGAAGCATAATGTTAAATGACAGATATTTGTGCTCATTTACAGGGCAAGCATTGAACCAAATTTTCATGACTTGTACCTGAAGTTCTTTGACAAGGTTAACTCAAAATCCTTGAATAAGGAAATCATGAAAGCTACATATGAGAACTGCAAGGTCATCATATTGTTCATTCTCACTCATATTTTCCATTCTTTTTCAGTCTTGATGAGCTTGAAAACACGAAATTTGGTTTTAACAGGTCTTATTACAGTCTGAACTTATCAAATCTAGTTCAGAAGAGCGTTCTTTGCTGAAAAATCTTGGTAGTTGGCTCGGAAAATTCACTATAGGTAGGAATCAAACATTACGAGCAAAGGAAATTGACCCAAAGGTTCTAATAGTTGAGGTAACATTTTCAATTTGAATTAGCTTCCTTTATGTTTTCATTTCTGTAATATTGTGTCAAGCTTAACCAGTTTGTTGCTTCATACGACCTTCAAACTTTTGAACTTCGGTCTAATATTCTCCATATTTCAGGCCTATGAAAGGGGATTAATGATTGCGGTCATTCCATTTACTTCAAAGGTGCTGCTCCTTTTATCGATCTCATTTTTAGTAAAGAAGCATATCCATTTTATGCCTGTAATTGTTTTTTGAAATGCATGCTTGTAATTGTGACAATGTTTTCAGATTCTTGAACCATGCCATTCAAGCATAGCATATCGTCCACCAAATCCCTGGACAATGGGTATTCTTAGTCTACTTGTTGAGATCTATAATTTACCAAACCTCAAGATGAACCTGAAATTCGACATTGAGGTTCTTGGCTTATTCTACATTGTGATATTGAGGCATATCTATTGCTTAACAGTATCTAATTGTGATTTTTTGGTGGTTGCAGGTCTTGTTTAAGAATCTTAGTGTGGATATGAAAGATGTAAAACCATCTTCTCTTCTCAAAGACAGGACTCGCCAAGTTGCGCAAAATCCAGATTTTTCAAATAAAGATGTTGGTGCGTCTCAAACACCAGCAGTTGCAGAAGCCTCCTCTAGTATCGTTCCTTCCATGAACCATGTGGAACTGCAACATGAGATTAACACATCCCGAACTACAAGCCTTCCTAATATGCTTAACCAGGTTGGTTCACTGCACTAAAAATGCAGTTTTTTGGATCTCTGTAATTTTCTTTATATTTCATTTAAAATACATCTGTTTTGCAGTATGCAGCACCTATTCGTCTACCTCCAAACAGTATGGTAGAAGATGATAAGGCTGCTATAATCATGCCTGAACAGGTTACCTCTCACGGCCTAACCCAGGTTGCACCACCTCAAGCACCATCACCCTCGCCCTTTTCTCTCAGTCAGGTTATTCTTTTTGCTGTTCCTATTTTTCCTAACTTCATATATTTTTTGTGTACTTAAAACTTCTCCTTCAATGAACTCTTTACAGCTTATGGCAGCGATTCCACGTGCTGATATATATTTCAGAATCAATGAAAAGCTTAACACTCTTGGCCCGCAGTTGCAGTATAGCAAGTATGTTATTCTAAAATAAGCTTACCTTGCACGATATTTTTTTTACTGAACTTACACTTATCTTAATAGAATCATGGACGTGGCTTTGGATAAGGCTATTAAGGAAATTATAGGTCCTGTCATCCAAAGAAGCGTTACAATCGCTAGCCGAACCACCAAGGAACTTATTCTAAAGGTGACACCTTCTATCCTTTCATTAGGTGTCTATCTGCCACATATATTTATTGTGTGGTAGATGGTAGTGTTTAATATGTTGGTATATGTGTTTTCCTCAAGGATTATGCGATGGAATCTGATGACGGTGCCATATCTCGCTCTGCACACTTGATGGTTGGTACATTAGCTGGAAGTTTAGCCCATGTTACCTCAAAGGTATTTTTTTTTTCTGAAAACTTCTTAGGTTTACTCTGCAAAACTGTTACATTTTCTACATTATGAATTGCTCATTTAGGCTTCCTCACACATGAAGGACTATTTAATTGTTCCGTCTTCTGCTGCAGGAGCCTCTTCGTGTTGCTTTATTATCTCATCTTCGAAGCCTCATTCAGAACCTGCTTAGTAACGGCGAAAACACTGACCAAATTCTTCATCTTCTAATTACTGAGAACCTGGATCTTGGATGTGCTCTAATAGAGACTGTAGCAACACGCAAGGTAGCTTCATCCGAAGCTTTTGTACTTTTCATGGCGTTTATATATTCTATTTCGGTATCTATTGCTTGTATTTGCAAGGTGCAAATAATATTTATGACAAACTATTGACTTGATTTACCCGGTGCCTAACACCGCCATTGATATTCTTGCAGGCTGTTGAAATGATTGATGCAGACATCAAACAACCTTTTTCACAACTAAGGAGACAAAAAGAGCTACATGGATCTGCATATTACGATGTTTTCCCTTACACTCAAGGTCTTGCGCGTGTCCCTGATGCTCTTCGTCCCAAGCCTTCTGGTAATTTGTCTACTGCTCAACGACGTGTATACGAGGTGAAGTAGCATATCACAGCTTTTGTCCTTATTCAGCATAATGTTTGTTCCAAACACCTGCATCTTATTTTGTTGTCGATTTCAGGATTTCATCACTGTATGGCATAGCCAGAGTAGTCAAAATGCTGGCGCTACAACTCCTGGTGCATCCGTGGCTGTTGCTCCAACTGATTCCAGTATAGCTGCTGTTCATGGTCCAATTTTGGCTCCATCAACCTCCACTAGCTTTTCAAGTCTCCAATTTTCTCCGTTCACATCTGCTAGCCAACCAAAAGAGCCAATCCTTGACAAGGCAGACCCTGGTGCTACACAACTTTCGAGGTATGTGACATTTCTATTCCATCATACTTTTTATTTTAGAGCACCTTGTTCTGAAGTATTTGGATGCCTCTGCAGTCTTTCCGCTCCATTTAACTCAACTGACACTTCTGGCCAAGTTAGTGGAACAACGAACCTGGCTGCTGTATTTCCTCCTATGGCTTCTGGTGACCTAGTGGGTGAACTAGCAACTGCCACTAAAGTTAGTCCCCCTTCTAGCTCTTATATTCAAACGAAATTTACTGAATATTTGATTTCTTAAACTTTGGAAACTCTGCTACCAGGATATAGGTGCTACAGCACCTCTTTCACCAACAGCTACTATTAGTCGCCCAGGATCTGCTTTTCCTGAACTCCTTAGTACAGGTGATGCATTGGATAAGTATCAGCAAGTTTGGCAGAAGGTAACAACATTTTTTATATTACAATGTAGTTTCATTTGAACTCAGTTTTGTCATAGTTCATAGAGAGATGGCATCATTCTATTAGGGTGCAAGTATCTAAATGAGCCTAGGAATGATTTTCTAGGTTTGTAACTTGCATGTGTTTTTACTTGTTTCTCTCATATAAAATGAGCCTAGAAATGATTTTCTAGGTTTGTAACTTGCATGTGGTTTTACTTGTTTGGCTGTAGATATTATATGTACATTTTTTGGGGCAACAGTTTCATTAATCACCTTTCATATCCTATCTCTTTCAGCTTGAAGCTTTGATTGCTAATAACGGCAAAGATGTTGAAATTCAGGTTTGCTATGTGGCTTCATATCTGAATATATCTTATCTAGGTGTAGTGGTATACTTTCAAATATGTTTTTCTCTCTCTCTGATTAAATGCATCTGTTCTGGATTATGTTCAGTCTGTTGTCACGGAAGTTCCCGATATCTTGCTCAGATGTGTCAGTCGTGATGAAGCTGCTCTAGCGGTGGCTCAGAAGGTTCATTCTTCTCCTTGCACGTTAAACATTCATTCCAATATTCTTTATTTTCCTTCTTGAGTGTTTCTCTGCCCTGGTTCCAGGTTTTCAGAAGTTTGTATGAGAATGCGTCTAATAGCAATACTGTTACATGGCTTCTGACAATCTTGGTTGCAGTACGTGATGTTTCCAAACTTGTTGTTAAAGAGCTAACAAGCTGGGTATGTTTCTCTTCAACAGCATATGCTTTTATTCTGAAGTATATACAACAGTGCAACTTATTGCTCCTTGGGAGGATCTGATTCTGTTATCTTCCTTTCTTTTAGTTATTCTCACTATACTAGGTAATTTAAGTGGATACTTTTATATTTTTTAACCTGATTGTACCTCATCTGGGTAACTCTTAATCAATTGTCCTTGCCTATAGTTCCTTGGCTATAGTTCTTTTGTTGCATCATTGTCAGTTGTATGCATAATTAAGATTACAATGTCCTATCCTTTTTGACCTTTCAAACTAGCGTTGTGAAAGCCACTAATTGCTTCTTCAGCTGCCCCACCACTTCTTCCATTGCTAATTTAATTAGGCACTCCTAACCTAGTGAAGCCGGCTATTTAGAATATCCGAAATTCTGGGATTCTGACTGTTATTTCTTAAATAGAAATGTGTGACTATTACTGTTACACGGAATTACGTTAGAATGCACTCCCAATTCAAGTGGTGTGTTGATGTAAGCTTAAGGACCTTTAAAGGAACCTTACCTTGTTCTGCTAATTGGTTCGATGTCATATTAAAAAAAATGTTCTACTTGTTGTTCTGTTTACTTGGACATACATTGATTTTGATCCACTTATCTGTAACTTTTTTTTTCATTTTGTGCAGGTTATGTATTCTGATGAAGATAAAAAGTTTAACATTGACATAACTGTTGGTCTTATTCGTTCTGAGCTTCTTAATCTTGGGGAGTACAACCTTCATTTGGCAAAGCTCATTGATGGTGGAAGACATAGTATGTTGAAACACATTATATTTCTGTTTCATTGTTACTATTTTTAAAAAAGAAACAAAAACACCCTGTATAACAAAATTACTGTTTAATACTGGCTTTCTGTTGTGTAGTTGATAGGTAATTCTAACAATGTTTTATTTCAAATTTGGAAACTAAACATTACCTTGAAAATGAGTATAATCTTATGTCTTACTCTATATGATAAGATTAATTTATAAATGAACAATGATATGCATGTTCTAGTGTGTCATGTTACGCGATACTAAAAGTAATAGAGCGAAGTGTTTGAACCATTTTTAGACAGATTAGGATTAGGTTGCTGTGGTTTATAAGTTTAGATGTGGAGGTAAATTGTGCATCGTGTGTATTGTAATCCTCAGTGTGAAAAATGAAATGCTTCAGCAATGTCTGATACATGAAAAGTGAGCAACTTAATAAATAAAAAACATGTCTATTAACCGTTATATAGATAATTGTTGTCAAGAAATACCCATATGACATCTTAGGCAGTTAAGCATTATACTAGCTATATATTTGAACTATGAAGCAACATATAGCACGCTTAAAAGATTGGATTGGGCTGTTAAGTGTTATGCTTGTTAAAGTTCATTCATTGGAAGCATATATCTTGTGTGCCTCAAAATTCTTCTATGCAAGATACGTGCTTCTACAAGATTTTGTGTATTCTGAGTGTTGATGAGCTGCATTTCTTCATCTCAGAACCTGCAACGGATTTTGCTATATCACTTATCCAGGCATTGGTTACTCAAGAATCCAGTAGCATCTCGGAGCTATTTAATGTAGTTGATGCCTTATCGAAGGTATATCATTCGTGAATTGGAAGTTCTATGTTTTGGGTGTCTTTACCAGTTGTCGTACAATTAAGTGAGTTATCTGTGCATCTTTGCAGCTTGCAATCAGACCTGGGTCACCAGATTCATTGCAACATTTGATCGAGGTTGCTAGGAGTAGTTTCAATAACAATGCTAGCTATGCTGCTTCGAAGGACGAAAAGGTCATACAATCTAGGGACAAAAAGGTATGTACATCGAGAAATGTTCACTTGGTGCATTGAACTTATTTTCTGATCGCTTGCTAAGCTGTTCCTGACTGCTTGTAGGTTCTATCTAGCCGTCCTTTGATGAATAACGAAGACAATAACGCTGATGGCATTGCTTTGGCTAATGCTGCTGAATTTCAGGACAAGGTTTATGCAATACATCTAACCATTCCCTTTTCCCCTTTCAAATATCCATCAACCATTTTATGCCAAGAATTTTAGTATGATATGTTGCAGCTATCAGTTTTACTATTCTATGTTTTTTTTCTCATGTATCCCATATTCTTTTGTTGATGTCCTGACATCTAATTTAGGTCAATGCTGCTGTCACATTTAATTGTCGATGTGATTCAGTGATTATCCCTGATATGTTTGATATGTCTAATAAACTTTACAGTTGAACATACTCTCCTAACTCAAATCATCAAACATGTGATCATATTTAATTGTCGATGTGATTAAGTGATTGTCCCGGATATATTTTTTTAATGAAACAGGAGCAAGGCTCCTACTGAGATGTCCCTTATATATTTGATATGTATAATAAACTTTATAGTTCAGCATAATCTCCTCACTCAAATATTGCACTTTTTCTTTGTTGCACAGGTTGCTGTCATGTTTTCTGAGTGGTGTCAAATATGTGATCATCCAGCTATGGGTGATTCAATGTATAGTCATTACATCCTGCAGTTACAACAAAACGGATTACTAAGGGGTGATGATCTAATGGACCGGTTTTTCTTTAGTCTCACGGTAATTCATCTTCTCCTGTTCCAGTTTCCTAGTGATCTGTATATAGAGTTCTGATGTTGTATCACTGCCCAGGAACTTGCTGTCGCGCACTCTGTGGTGCCTGAGCAAGCTATTGCTCCTAGTGTGATTTCTCAGCAGTTGTCCCAGCAACACCAGATTTCATATTTTTCAATAGATTCATATTCAAAGCTTGTGGCTTTATTGGTCAAGGTATATTCTAGTCATTTTCTATTTATATTTCAGAATGTAGCCTTTTATGCATTTAAAGTGCATCTGTGCAGTGCAAATAATGTTCATGTCATGTTGTTTTTGGATCTGAAAACCAACCTTGCAAGTGTTTAAACAAATCAATTGTCTGCTAGTTCTTGAGTATTGCCAGAGGTTTTCATGCAGCATGATAAACTTTTAGAGAGTTTAAATGTTTGTGTGAATTGTGTAAAGCAATTAAAATGAATCTGAAAGCTGCATCCCTTCTTATAACCATGAATAGTTTAAGAACGTTTTGCAAAATATTCTTCAAATGTGCTAGTGAGTAGTAAACATTATGTGACGACAGTAGATATAGACTGTACGGTAGATAAACTTGCTTCTTTCAATGCATTGCATTAGAGTGAAATGCATTCAATGTATTGCTTTTATTTTATATTGTTGGTATATAATCTACTCGTGACAAGCTCTACATGTTGCTTTGTTTTTCAGCACTTGGCAGATTTAGGACCAAATAAAGGCGGTCTTCTTACTAAGGTCGGTGGTAACTGAAATAAGGATGCTTATAAGGAATTTGTCATTTGGAATATTTTAATAGTACTTTATTTATTTTGTGCAGATTCTCGCTGTGACAACCAGGATCATTCAGAAAGATGCTGAAGAAAAGAAAGCTTCTTTTAATCCCCGACCCTACTTTCGTTTGTTTATAAATTGGCTAAGTGACCTTACTACTACTGACCTTCAACATGATAGTGCTAATTTTCTGGTACGCATGTTTCTCTTTTCTGTAGAATCTTATACGTTAAAGCAGTTTCAGATAAAACTTTATGCGCCGTTTACATGACAATGGTTAGATTTATCAGGTCTTGACTGCATTTGCTAATGCATTCCATATCCTGCAACCCTTGAGGGTACCTGCTTGGAGGTTCGTAATTTCTCATTTGACTTCGCTCAGGCAAAATGTCTAGTTTCTTTGTGTTGTTGCACTTACTTTGATGTTGTTTGCGTTCTGTTTGTGGGAAAAATGATTATGGCTGGGGTTTGTAGTTTTTAAATGCATAATGTCATGACATTATATTTCTCCTTTGCACTCTGCTTAAGAAATGTCATTAGTTTGTATATCTCAACATTTAAAATAAATTGCTGGGCGCGAACTTTTTCTCGAACACGCAGGAGAGCTGCGTATCATTGCATTAATAGAAGAAGAGATTAGTACAACACACTCACACTTACACCTCCATCTTATAAGTTGCTGGGCGCGAACTTGTTCAGATTTCTGGTCCGAGGAATGCTGGTCCTTGTACAATGCAATCTTAGTTCCTAATATAATCTTTTCAGTGTGGCAAAAAGACAATAACAATCATGGGATGACCCCCATGACAGACCAACCCATCCTAGGATTACATATACCCACCCTCCAAAAAAAAGAAGGGAAAACACCACAAATGAATATGTAGCATAGTGTTATCTGAAAAACATCAGAAGTGTTTATGGCAGTATAGAATGTGCTTGTATTAGAACTACAGTCAAGTATCATGAGTTCCTAAGTCCTATCCGCTTTACTACGATAAGTGTCACCACCCACAGCTGCGTATTTGTGGCTTTTGGAACTACCTTACATTAGCAAAACAACAATGTAATGGGTGTCTGTAACTGCATGACTGCACTGTGCCTGTTACCTTTTCTGCACTGTGCCTGTTACCTTTTATTTTTATGTAAGAGCTAACTATATCTCTCCCTGTAGTTTTGCTTGGCTTGAGTTGGTGAGCCACAGATTCTTCATGCCAAAACTATTGATGTGCAATTCACAAAAAGGATGGCCATTTTTCCAGAGGTTACTTATTGATTTGTTCAAATTCATGGAACCGTATTTGAGGAATGCTGAACTGGGGCAACCTGTAAGTTTGCTTCTTGTTTTCAGTTGCACTGTACATTGGATGCTGCATTCTGATATTTGTACTATTGTTTCTTTTGTAGATTCTCCTTCTGTACAAAGGGACCTTGAGAGTGCTACTTGTGCTACTGCACGACTTCCCTGAATTTCTTTGCGATTATCACTTCAGTTTCTGTGATGTGATTCCCTCAAGCTGCATTCAGATGCGTAATGTTATTCTTAGCGCATTTCCACGCAATATGAGACTTCCGGATCCCTCCACACCTAACTTAAAGGTATTTGTCACCTTTAAAGTCTTGCTTGTACTTCCATTTATAGATGCATGATCAGGTACTGTTGTTTCTTGTAATGCAGATTGATTTGTTAGCTGAGATTTCAGTTGCTCCACGAATCATGACTGATGTTGATGGTGCTTTGAAGGCAAAGCAGATGAAATCTCAAGTTGATGAATATCTAAAGGTGACTTACAAATGTCTTCAATTTTTTTGTACACTAATTTATTCTTTAATGTACACAGTATTGATATTCAAGTGAAGTGGACTGAATCCCCCTAGTGGCTCACTGAAAGTATAGTTTTGGCATATCCCAAATACAAGTAATATATGTTCTCATTTGCTTTTCTGCAGAGACCAGAAGGATCCCTCTTTTTAGCTGATCTAAAGCAGAAGTTATTGCTACCTCAAAATGAAGCTAGTGCTGCTGGGACCCGTTACAATGTCCCTCTAGTAAATTCGCTTGTCCTCTATGTTGGCATGCAGGTTAGCTGTTGAATCCATCACGTTCCTTTTGTACTGCTTCAACTGCGCACATTTCTTTGTGTAATCTGACACATGCTCATCATGCATAGGATCTTGTTCAGGATAGTAACTAGTTGATTCCTTATGTTCTGATGCCACCTTTTTTTATTAGAATAAGATCCTGTGCATCTACAGTTTGAGTCAATATGTAGTCGATTATTGTTTTAGTAGTTTGATTGTTAGTTGGGAATTTGAAGACATTAACTTGTATTAAATATGCAGGCTGTGCAACAATTGCAGCAGAACAAGGCGAATGCGCCAGCATCAGTGCAAATCAACCAAAGTTCTCAACTGGATATGTTCCAGATTGAAACAGCTACTGAGTTATTTAGAAATCTTATAATGACAATGGACACAGAGGGCCGCTACCTTATCCTCAATGCAATCGCCAACCAGCTGCGCTATCCAAACAGCCATACACACTATTTTTCGTTCATCATTCTGTACTTGTTTGCGGAGGCAACCCAGGTAACTGATATTAGTGAGCCCGTATGTTTCTATTGGGTCGGTTATTTTAGTATTATAATCTCTTTTTATGACACATTCTTTTGATACACAGGAAATTGTCCAGGAGCAGATAACAAGGGTTCTTTTAGAAAGACTAATCGTCAACCGCCCACATCCTTGGGGATTACTGATTACTTTCATTGAACTGATAAAGGTACCTACGTTAGACCATCGAAATTTATGCCGATCATTGAATTTTGAAATAAGACGGTCTCCTCTTTCTTTCTTTTTTTGTGCAGAACCCACGCTACAGCTTCTGGAGTCGGTCCTTCACACGGTGCGCCCCAGAGATAGAAAAGCTATTCGACTCAGTTTCGAGGTCGTGTGGTGGCAAAGCGGCGGACGATGGAATAGTTCTTCCAGATGGAGGCCATTAGATAGATATATTTCCGCATGTGCATATGTGTAAGTGTAACCACCAACGAGAGCTCTTGCAGTATTAGTTGGTGGGATTGAATATGTTCCTTGCCCGTGTCTATAAAACTCTTCCAAAAATGTTGCTGTAGACTTTTTTTTTGGTTATCTTTGACTTTATATTCAAGAAGTTACAAAAATACCATATATTTTGTTGAAATATATTCTATCAAATGTAATAAAAAAGGTCATTGACAACATTAATTTTAGAACAGAGGGAGTATCATGAAGGTCTGAACATACTCTACTGTAGCTATCTGTATGGAAGAAAAAGGTGGTAATCACTGCCACTGCTATCCTTTAGACTCACATTGGTTTATAAAATAAACGTAAACTAGTTTTCGGCCTGGTCAGTTCAAATTTTCTTTTTTTTTAACAAAAAATTTAACAAAAACATGTAGGAAAAATTTTTGATGAATATTGAAACTCAAAAAATAAAAAATAGCCCTTATATTGCCTGAGAACATTCTATCTTTTTATGTTATTATTTTATTCTTCCTATTTTCATTTTCTTTTCAGTTGAGCTGGTTTTGAACGTATTTCCATGTTAAACTAAACTTATCGATTACCGTTCAGCAAGACGGGTCAAATTTTATTTCTTTATTCTAGATTTTGTGCTTTGTATGGTTTTTCGATTAGTTTTGTGAAAACTGAATTAGATCTTTAGAGCTAGTAAACAGTCAGGCAACACGTTAAATCTGGAGTACTACATATTTATTGCCTCCACTTTTTCTTTCTTACTATTGACTCTCAGCTAGTTTGACTCTTTAGCTACTCCCTCTATTTCTATATGTAAGCATTTTAGTTATTCAAATTTTGTTCCATTATATAAGCATTCATATATGTAAGATAAAATATGATGGGTTGATGGATGGGTGGAGAATTGATGAATAGTATAAAATGAGGGGTATATATGTCTTATTCTCTCTTTACTATTTTTGTCTTGGGATTCTAAGAATGCTTATATATATGAATGGAGAGAGTATAATGTTAATATACTGAACGTGACCAGGATCGTAAAAGTAAAGTTGTAGGAATTTCATTTGCTTTTCATCCAAATGTAGATCACCTCAAACGGAGAAAAGAGAAAGGAGTTATAGCCATAAAACTACTATTTATTCGAAGCGTCAGAATATGCTAAGTTGGCTATTGAGAGGATGTTAGCTACTTTCTCTAGTGGGGCTCTCTAAGACCATTCTTAGTGGAGATTTATTCTCTCTCTTCGTAACTCTCTTGTCATGTCAGTAAAAATTATATATGTGACGTACCATTTAATTCTTATGAAAGGCTCCATTGAGAATGACCTAAACCAGAAAAGTACACCATATTAAAGATCAAGTCAGCTCAACAACATTAATTGAGGATCCCGGTCTTGTTACTTTTGGTATTTGGTTGGAAATCTACGTCAAATTTGTACTCCCTCTAATTTTTTATGACGTTAGAACAAGGAATTTAATTTAAAAATAAACTAATCTTCTAAGAATAAAAGAGCAGAGGGAGTACACGATTTGAGCCTTTTGTTCAAAGGAGCATCAATAATGAGTATCTACATCAATAATGAGTGTTTGTGTCTTCATATTGGTGAGTGTTCTAGGAGAGAGCATTGCGTTGAGGGTAACCGGGTGAACCATTGACTTCACTTGGAGACTAGATCATGCCACTCAAGGAGTGGAGCTTGTCCTTGGGGTGAGAGCATTTACCTTGGTCGGTAGCAGTGATGCAATTGTAACTTTACTTATAGAATGCGTTATCAAGAATATCATGAGAGTTGCTGCAATGAAGATTAGGGAAGACATCATTTTTTTTCAAGACCTGATAAAAATCATGAGTGTTTTTGGACTCTTTTCTTTACTACGTATATTTATATTTATGATTTATCCTTGTTAGTAGTTTGCCTTGCAACTTTGATTCCTTGCTTATATATCTTGTTAATTTAGTACAAAAAGTTCACTTGGGTTTAGGATTAATGACCAAGATAACTTGTTCGCACAACTCATGGGCCTACTCATCATGCTTGTTTTCTTCTCTTCTTTTCTCCTTTGGTTTGGACTTGATCAACCCTTGCCACAAATGGCCTAGGGTTCCTCCCCCGCCCCCCCTCCCTCCTCTCCCTCCGGCGTCCTCGTCGGTAGCAGACGAGAGAGGGAAGCCCTCCCCTCGTAGTTTAGTGGGCTATGTGGTCTAGTTATCCCTGTCTAGCTGCTGAAGATGTGGGCTATGTGTCAACATGACGTTGTTCCCCTCCAGGCCGCCATGGGCGCTGACGTGGAGCTCCTGCTCATTGTCGCCGTCCTCTACGTCGAAGCCTTGGATGGGGAAGCGTGCCCAAATAAGGTAGTGATAGGTTTCCCCCTTCCCTCATCGTCCTCCATCCCTCTCGCCGGAGGTTCTACCGCTGGTCGTCCGCCTCTCATCAGTTCTGTGCCCCTGGGCATGAGATCCGGTGAAGGTATCCCCAGATCTAGCCTCACCCCTCGTCATCCCATGCCGAGAGCAGTTGTTTCGCTGTCTCACCTTGACGATGCTTCAAGATGGAGCATCGACTTGATTCGAGATGGATTTTTCAACTATCCATGGATGACGGTCTCTGAGAGGTCTGTGTGCTTCAGTTTCGGACTCCTGGTGGCTATTCCGGTGTTACCATCCATCCTTTGTCTCCTCATCGGCTGCTCCGCCTCGCTTTGGTGCAGAGCTGGCCTCGTCCATCCCTGCACCATCCATCTCACCACGTCGATGTCACCCCTGTAGCCTCACCATCCTCAACAAAACTAGATTCCTTCACGTCTGCCTCTATAGTCACTCCTCACTAGAGGTAAGAAAGAGGATGATTCTCAAAGCACCGTAGTCGACAACTATAATCCATCGAGTCGAACGGTGATGTCCGATACCTACATCGACACTCGATACCCAGGGAGATCACCAGTGATGCTTCTCTTGGTTCTGTTCTGGATCTGGAGGTGGCCTACACGTGTTGGGCATGCTTCGGCGTGTTCTGTTTTGTGTCATCCTTGGGTGTGTTGCTCCATTGTGCTATCTTTCTTATGCAGGTTACTAGGATTCAAAAGTGCAGCTACGGAAGGTATCTTCTTCCTTGACGTCCATGACGACATTTCGCACTCACGTGAGGGCGCTGACCACTGCAGGTGCTCCGCTCATTATGACTGGGATGCAGTACGTCTAGTTTTTGGAGAGTTGTCAGCCAAAGGTGTTGTTCTTGCCTTCTTCGTGTGTTCAGGTGAACGACATGCATATCAAGCCTCACCGATGATATACCTACACAAAAGTATAACACACCAACCTCATGCTTGTTGTAAGCGAGACACTTATGACTACTCTTCGGGAATTAGCTCGCCGATAGCTGTTTCAGTTCATATTTATACTCTGCTCTTCGGGAGCATTCAGCATTGTAATCTACACTCATTTAGGGGTGTTTCATTGGTGGTATGCTTACTCCTGTGTCTGTAATCTTTCTTTGATTGAATATAGACACGGACCATTCTATATTTTAAAAAAAAACCTTGCCACAAACTGTGTTGTATGTGAACAAAAAGCAGGAGCAAATCCTTCTCTGGTCGTGCTGACATATTGGTGGCCTACAGAGTGGGAACGTCTGGCTGCATATAGGAAGAGTATAGCTTCAAACAAATTTGGAGAAGGACAGACAACAATGGTCCTTCTCGTGTCATGGTCCAGGATGCTTCAGGATTAGATCTGATCAGATCTTGTTCAGCCTAACTGATCAATGCAGTATCGTGGTCCATGCAGTGCGAGAGATATTTGAGTTTATATGGTGCATGCAATGCAAACGAACAAGATGTTAAACAATTTCATGATTATTGGGGACAATTACAAAATTGTTCGCGCATGCATTACCTTGTGGTCCGTTTGCAAGTCTTGGCCTGTCAGATGCTCTATGTGGTAAACTCTGCAGAATGCGTGATTTGAAGGCGCTTTCTGTTGATTTCAGATTATACGACAATACTTGCACAGAAGGTGGTGATCTCATGCTGAACGTTCTTGAACAAGTTTTCTTCTATTTATTTGTGTTACTCGGTTGAGGAATGGACATCAGGTATAGGAGACGAAACGCAGATGGTTTTTCTTGAACCAATTAATGCCGTGGAAACTGGGAACTACCCTTCAGTACTTCTTGTGGCCGTAACAGGTGCACAAGCGTAGAAAAGTACCCATGCAGTTGCAATAGGCTATCTGATGTCTGATATGACCTGGCAGTTGCAATATGTAAGCATTTGTTGACTTTTAGGTATCAGTTTTGACCACTCGTCTTATTCAAAAATTTTATTAAAATATTATTTATTTATTTATAATTTGTATTAATATTAGATATATTTTAAGTATTAAGTATTAATTTTTATATTTATGTAAATATTATAAATAAGATAAATGATCAAACACAATAGGTAAAAGTCAATAAATCATTACATTTTTGAACGGAGGGAGTAGGTTTATGCGATGGACAACTTGCTAACGGTTCACCAATCAGCGAAGGACATGTCATGATTTTCCCTCGAAAAAAGGACATGTCATGATAAGGTTGCCGCGAGCTATCTGTTTTCAGTCACGCCTTTCAGTCACAGTCAACCATTTAAAATCAGGAAGTAAATCAGTCAATCAACGGCGCGATTAATTAGATATATTCTTTTTTTTTTTAGAATTTGGAGCCCTTGCCTCCTGCCTTACTTTATAGAATCAGCAAACAGAGTATTCGGTACAGGTTTCAAACTGAATTAAACGGAAAAGGGGTCACAGACCCTTACATGTGCCAACTGCACCATCTGTATCGACTCTCTAGTCTCTAACTACCTCTGGACCTGCAACATCCGAACCACCTTATGCAAGACTGGACTGAGAGTTCCTTTTGACGCATATAGGGAAGCCATGGATTTGCGATGCGCCCTTGACGCTTCTTGTTTCTATATATCGGAGTGAACTTGAATGGGCTCGCTATCCCGATGGAGATCTTCACCGGCTAATTGATGGTTAGGGTGATCATATCATCCTTATGATTTCTCTGCATTAACTGATCCTATGAGTACTGATGTGATGGTGCATGATTAGTAGATCAAGATCACTCCTGACCGCGCGGTGGACTTTGTTCGTTCCGAAAGGATGACAGAGTAATCAAACGGTGCACTGAGAATTCATGGAAAAAGAAGAGACAAAAAATCGTGATCAGCTAAAGCCTCTAGAGATGTTGTTCAGGAATAAGAAACAGGAATCCTATGGGAAGAAAAATACAACTAATTAAGATTTACTCCTACACATGGTGATTAGTTCAGTGAATACCACTTAAGAAGGGCAAAATAACATGGTATTTATTTCCTTTGATCCTAGAAACAAGAGGGTTGATGTGGTCCTAGATATATCAAAATATATTTTACGAAATGAGAAGAAGTAATAATAATGCTGTCAACACGTGTAGTTTCATTACAATTGAATTGATGGCAAAAGCTGTTGACTTATGATGAAACTAGATGAAAAATAACAAAATATGGAAGATAAATAATAATGCCTTGCACTCATACTGGTATATAAACTATTTTGTATATTTGGTATAGTTACGAGTATTCAAAAAGCCGTTGGTACAAAAAAAAGTTTTCGAAAAAGCTGTTTTTTGTGGAGGAAGAAACTCATTGGCTGTTTTTCTCTCCACAGCAACATCAAGGAGACCCGAGTGAGGGAGGTTCTCCGCTTTTAGTACAAGCTGCAGCTTTTATATATATACTAGTCAGGTATATGTGGCATGCCAAAGATCGGGCAACATGGCGCCCCGCCAAATTTGGGAGCAGTAGTACCAGGAGGCGCAACAAATCGGAGAGCGGCAGCAAGACCCGGATGCAGGAATAGGCCAGCCGCCTCCGCGGCGCCATATGATGGTTATCATCATTATCGACGATCCTACCGACACCCAGATGAAGTACACCCGGCCGGCCGCCGTGCGCTGAACCGAAGGAAGGGCCGTGCAAAAACCGTCCGTTGGCACGGGGAACAGCGGCGGCACGTACTATGATGGGCACAGCCGGATTGGGAAAGGAAAGGTTGCGGGCATGTGGAAGGCGAGGCGGCTACGTGCCCGCCTCCGCCTCACAAAGCCCCGTGTGACGTCGCTCTCGCTGCCCCCGCCTCCACCTATCCCATCTCCCACACCGAGCTAGCTAGCTAGCCTTCGTCACCGATCGATCGGTGTGCATGGCTCCCGCCACACACCTCACCGCGCTGCTGCTTGCTTAAGTATCTCCGCCTCTGCTTCCGCGCGCACCACAAAGACGCCCTTTCCGAGCTCGGCCGTCGCTACCCGCGCCCGTGTGTCGTCACGAGCTTAGCCCGAGGTCGCGTCGCGCTGCAGCGCACGCGCTTCCTGACGTGAGGAGGATATAGCGGCCACGCGAACCGGAGAGATGAACCAGTGCGTGCCGAGCTGGGACCTGGACGACCCGGCGGTGGCAGGCGGTAGCGCGGGCGGCGGCTTTAATACGGCCGTGTCGTCGGCGCACCACCGGGCGGCGGTGGCCGGGCAAACGTTCTCGCCCGTGGTGGTGCCCATGTCGGACCAGTCCTACTACGAGGTGGCCGAGCTGACGTGGGAGAAGGGCAACATCTCCTCGCACGGCCTGCTCAACCGGCCCAACAAGTACCCGCCCGCCGCCGCGGCCTCGCAGCAGCTGCAGCCCATCGGGGGATCGCCGCCAGCACCCGCCGGGGACCGCGAGACTCTGGAGGCCGTCGTCGGCGAGGCCGCGGCCCGCTCGCACTTCCCGCAGCAGCTGCAGCCTTGGCGCGGGGTCCCGCTCCCCGCGGACGCGCTGGTGCCGTGCGCGACCAGGCAGGACGAGCAGGAGGACGAGGAGACGCGGCGGAAGCGCGCGCGGGTGGACGGGCAGCTCGTCGTGTGCGCCAGCCAGGGGAGCGTCGCGCCCGGCGGGACGACCACGATGCTCGCGCTCGACGCCGCCTGCGCCACCACCGGCGACGTCTGCGGCTTCACCACCACCACCACCAACAACTCCACGTCGCTGGACCGGGAGGACGACAACAAGGGGTCCCCGGACACGGAGAACACCAGCATCGGAGGAGGGGCCGCCAGTGACTCGCGATGCTTTAGCCGACGCTCACAGGCAAACTTACTACTATATTTATCTATATACATCTTCCGTTCTTCCTTAATTTGCAGCTGAGAGCCTCGTGCATTTCTCAGCCAATCTCTCTGCATGACCCAGATAAAGTACACACATGCTCACATGCACGAACAGAGTACAAACCAATTCCGCACGGATGTTATTATTGTAAGCTTATTGTTTTGCATCAATCATTGTTGCATGCATGTGTGGATCAATTTCGAAATAAAAAAAAGAGGGACGGTCTGTGCGACGAGGGCGAGAACGTGGTGATCAACGGCGAGCCGGCAATGAGGTCTTCCGTTTCCACCAAGAGGAGCCGAGCTGCCGCCATCCACAACGAATCCGAGCGAGTAAGAAAACTAATAATCCTCTCCATTTCCGCACTCAATCATATTATTATTGTTGCTCTTCTATAAGTGAATTGGACAAGCCTCGTACCTATAATTATGCAACTTCATGCGCGGTAGAGGTAGTACTACAATTTTCTTTCGTCCGGAGCTCGGGTACTGATTTGCAGTTCAGTTTACAATCATATGGGCTCCATATATGGAAACAGTTCTTGTATAACCAAGTGTAGTACAGCTCCTAATTATTTCCTTAAATGAAGAATTATACGATAGATCAGTTAACAGTAAGCGCAATTTAATAACTACCCTAATAAGCTATCGATGTCAAACTTTACCACCTAGCCCCAATTGTGTACTTTTTCCACTGAATCAAAATGCCGTAACATCCAACTCCCCTTTCTGTCTGCCGAATATCTGATCTTTTCCCGTTCTAGACTCTCCAACCTGCTAGTAATAGAGATTCTTTGGTCGTACACAAGTGATATTTGGGACTTGCATATGCCTTTCGAAGCAACTATTCCCTTAATAATATCTGTTATCGTATGTTTATTACCATAGAGAGATGTCACTAAAAGTACTTTGAGAATATTCTACATATATGTCATTTTCACATGTTCAAAGTACTGATACAAATAGCAATCGCCACAATATGATTCCTCTGTTGGCAAAAATCATCGTTTATTTTTCAATTTGGCGCATGGACTAGTCATTGCTACTACAGTTTTACTATTCAGTTTAGGAATTCATAAGAACCTGTAGATTCGAGTTTGTTTGTCTGTCTATCAGTAGTTCAGTACTGCTGTTATACTATTTACTTTTATGGACAAACAATTTGTGATATGTACCACGTAGCCATCGCACAGTTCATGATCGCCGTTCTTTGACCTAGTCCTGGCACAAGAATAGTCAAAGTTTCGAATAGAAGATGCCGATGCGATGTTCCAGCCCCACGTCCACGTCTAGTTCATTCCGAATCTTGAGCTGTTGGTTCAACAGTTGAAATGTTGTCATGTTTAGCTGGTCGTTAAGTGGGCTAGATCGTACATGTTATGTTTGTCCCTTTTGAAGGGCCTGTGGGCCGACACTGAAGCATGCCATGTATTGGGCCATGATCCCACCACCTTGCAATATCTGAAGGGGCATTTTTGCTCCAAAACAAAAAATCTGAAGTGGCATTCCATTGCAGAAACGAAGGGACAGGATCAACCAGAAGATGAAAACATTGCAAAAGCTCGTCCCAAATTCAAGCAAGGTGAGTCGGTCACGATTCTTTCTATTCCAAATGACCAAGTACATCCATGGAGGCAACCGAATCAGAACAGTATTTGTTGTCATGGCTACTATTAGACGGACAAGGCGTCGATGCTGGACGAGGTGATCGACTACCTGAAGCAGCTGCAGGCGCAGGTGCAGGTGATGAGCCGGATGAGCAGCATGATGATGCCCATGGCCATGCCGCAGCTGCAGATGTCCGTCATGGCGCAGATGGCCCAAATGGCCCAGATGGCGCAGATGGCCCAGGGCATGATGAACATGGGCTCCCTGGCCCAGCCCGGCTACGCGCCGCCGCCCATGATGCACCCGCCGCCCTTCATCCCCATGCCCAGCTGGGACGCCAGCGCCGCCGGGCCAAGCTCCGCCGCCGGCGCCGGCGCGGCGGCCGACCGAACGCCGCAGCTAGCCGGCGGCTCGATGCCCGACGCATTCGCCGCCTTCCTCGCGTGCCAACAGGCGCAGCAGAACGGCCAGGTATGTTCAAATATTGTGCCCGCGTCGTCGAGCTCACGTGCCACGCGAGAAACTGACGAATCTGTGCAGCAGCAACCGGGCGGCATGGAGGCGTACAACAGGATGTTGGCGATGTGCCAGAAGCTGCAGCAGAGTCAGCCCAGCAATTCCAAGCAGTGAGCGTAATGTACATATAATTGTTCCCTGTACAATCTAGTATCTGTTTGCTCGAAACCATTTTCTGTTAGGCCGCTTGGTCATTTCTTCGTTTTTGAGTAGAGTTTTCCTCCGTTTGATGAACCCTGAATTGCTCGGTAGTAGAGGTGAGTTGCGGTACATGCAGTAGCGTCTTGTATTTATGCTGTTTTGACCTCTCTGGTTAGTGTAAATCAGAAGATAATGTAAGGAAGTATGTCTCATTTTTCATATGTTCGTTTGACTGAATTTATGCTGGCTTTATTACCGGTGACCCAGGTACAGATAAAGGACGGCGCGCGCGCACTGCTCAATCAGTAGCCTGTGTCCGCGCAGCATAACCAGTGTCAACCATTTCTTTTTCAGATGTTTTCACGCTCAAATCTTGCTCATTTCCAGCTTAGAGATATTTATTCTTCAGTGCTCCGGCACAGTGTGCGCCGCCGGAGGCCGAGAGCGATGTCTTGTTCCAGCTCGGTGGATCGAGTTCGCTGGGCCGTCAATCCAAAGGACGCGACGCGCACCGAGCGGAAACACAGCTGCTGCCACTCTGCCACCCAGATTCCGCTGGTGATCATGCCAGGGACGACGAGGAGGAGAGGAGCGAATCGAATCGCGCACGGGGCGTCGTGGTCCAGTCCCCAACCGGACACATGGCCAGCGGCCATAGGCGCCGTCGCGAACGGAGGAGAGAGAGAGAGAGTTTCATTAAAAAAAATGGAGAGAGAGAGAGAGAGACGCTAGGTGCCGTACGATCCACTCGACTCCGGCCTGTAACGGGAACAGGGGTCTCTGCCTTTTTTGACTCCCTCGGGCATCGGCGCACATGCCGCGGAACGCGGAGGAACAGCTCGATCCGCGGATTTTTTTTAATTTTAAAAAGAACATAAACACAGAGAGAAGGAAAAAGGCGCGTCTCGGAAAGAAAAGAAGACGGATGTCACGGTGTCGGCGAACCAACCACCGTCGGTCCTTGCTGCCCTACTGTAAACAGGCGACGATCATCATCACTCACTGACACTGCTCAACTGAAGCGAACCCGATCAATGCACACTGCTGCTTAGGATGCTCCGTGTCCGGATTCGACAGACGGCTGGACTGGATGGGGCGCCATGAGAGACGCGGCTAGCTGCACATTGCGCTGCCGGCCCCGAATGCATCTTGCCACATCATGTTTTAGAGATAAGAGATGCCGGTGCGAGTTTGAGAGATCTGGATCAAGGCGCGGCAAGCAATAACTCGGAGCAAACCGGCAGCAGCGCGGGACAGCTAATGTGGTTTGAAGAGTCCGGACCGGCAGAGATGGGACGGGCTTTTTGGCCGGACGCCATTGTCAATCGGTGCAGGGCCCGAGCTCTGTATAACGTTTCCCTTCTGTTTGACTGGAGCCCGGGGCCGGCGCTTCCTTCTCGGAATGGCAGCGACACAGTGAAAGGCTAGTGCTATCCTAGGGCGAGAAAAAGAAAGGGTTTGTTATTACAGCTTCCCCTAGCTAGCAAGGTGCTTTACAATGCCGATGCATGTGAAAGGAGGCTGGGCAAGATGATTAGGCCCCGTGCTTTACCGCTTTATCCGCGCGGCAAGCCGGCAAACCAACTAATCATGTGGGTAACTAACGAGCGGAACCTGCACAAAAGCTGGGAGCACCGCCCTTCCCTCACCAAGGAAGGACGTTTGAAATTTTGGTTTACCGCGCGCGGGACCGAACTGATTCCAGTTTTGGACTTGCATTGTATTCCTCGGAGTTGGAGTTGGCGGTCTATGCCTTTCGGCACTTCGACAGCGAGAGATGCTAACGAAGTAGTATGCCTTTCTATGCATTTGGGGACATCGTACTTTTGTAAGCAGCAATGCATTTCCCTCCCCGCCCGGGAACGTTCGACCAAAGCATCCACAGAATCAAAGCAAGCTGAACTGAACAGTTCATGAGAAGGTAAAAAGCAAACAACAGATACATAATAACAATATACTCTTTTGATTAATCACCGTCCGATATGATGATGAAGACGACGACGATATAAATTATAAAGCGAGAGTGGGCGGGAGAGCGTACCTTGTACGCCTGCCTCCTCCATTTCCCACGCAGCTTAAGCTTAGCTTGCTCCCCCCATATATTCCCCCAATTAGGATGGATCACATGCCTCACTCACCCAAAACACACGCACAACCTTTTTTCCGGAGGACGGCGCCTCACCTAAAAGCCGCCCCCGACCCAAACACGATGAACAAACACACAAGACGACCCATGACGACACGACTAGCCGTACTAGTAGTATGTGATGATGGTAGGAGTAGTAGTAGTCTAGTAGTGGTAGCAGTAGTCGAGCGAGCGCCGGCTCCAATTGCTGGCGCCCCCAATCAGCTGTACTGGACGATGGAGCGATAGAAGGTGTTGGGCCTCCAGTTGGCCGGGATGACGTTCTTGGCCACCAGCGTCTTGCCGGACTCGTTGCGGATGCGGATGGTGAAGGGCGCCTGCAGCCGGTGGTTGGAGTCCAGGCGCCACACGGAGCCCCACGACTCGCGCATCGGCGTCCACCGCCCGGTCGGCGGGCCGTGCGCGGTCTTGGACTCCATCAGGTCCACCTGCACGACGTCGCCGTCGCCGTCCTCGTACTCCACGAGCACGGCGAAGTAGACGGGGTTGGAGAACTGCTCCACGTGGAACCCGATCTTGAGACCCGGGAACTCGCAAGGCACCCTGCGGAAAAGCAATACATTTGTTGAGCAAAGTACACTTGGTCACCGGAACCGAAAATAAATAAAAACGGCAGGAATCACTGCTAATCCTGGCATTGCTTTTGTTGTTTTGCCTAATTAAACAACCCTCCAGGTGCGGGCAGGGGGAGAATCTCCCCCTCTTTTCGGCCGGGGCCCCAACGCCAACGCTTAAACTGGACGACAAGTAACAAAAACGGGGTTGGCCGGTGGCGTGTTGCAGCCGGGCACGCACATACGCCGGGGCTGCAAAAGGGGTGCGCCCACTAGTGGCCAAACCCGGGCATGTTGCGCGGGGCAGCCGCAATAAAAGTGAGCTTTGTCAGCCGTGCCACTTTGCCGCACATGCCGTGTCCGGCGAGGCGCAGTAATGTGGGCGGTTGGGTTGATGCAGCAAGATTTCTGTCACTTGCCCACAGGTACTAGCGCGCCGGGTCATGACCGTCGAAATGTTTGGAGGGAAACTTAAACCAGACCATGGACCAGTAATAATTTTGACTGCTACAGCACTAACTAGTTGTGGTACAGTGATCGGGTACTGTAACGAGGACTAGATGTATTCTACTTCTAGTGGCAGCACAACAAAGCAGAGCTGAACAGAGCAGTAACCATGAACTTGGCACAAACCTTGTGAACTCGATGTCGATGATGCCGGAGTGGCGGAGCTTGTCGTTGAGCCCCGGCTTGGCGAGGCGGCCGAACGCGGTGCCGCTGAGGTCGAAGTGGTACTTGGAGACCGGGTAGTAGTTCATGTCGGTGATGATTACCGTCTCCGTCCGCCCGGAGCAGGACGGGTCCTTCTTGCACCGAATCTGCAAGGGGAGCAGCAAGCGTCAATGCGGAGTAAACCAACGGCCCTGTCACGGAGACCGAGTGACCCGCGCACATGCGCGTGGGGCCCACAGCTTAGGGACGCTGCAAGTGGGCCGGTCTATGATTTTCTTTTTCTACTGAAATAGTACTACTTTGACGGTTAGAACTGGTACGGGGCAGGGAGTAAAAGAAAGATTCAATGGTTCTCACTCAGCAATTACTACAGCTGTTACTACTAGTAGTAATAAAAGATGAGAAAAAACTCTCATCGGTATGAGCTGGAGAGGAAAGGAAAGCTGCAAACCTTGTAGCAGGATCCGCATCCCTTGCCGTCCTTGAAGATGGGCTGGTTGCCGCAGGAGCCCATGGACATGAACGGGTACTGGTTGGTGTGCTTGAACCCGCAGGCGCCGCCTACAGGAAAGAAGAGCAGGAGATGAGCCACATTGCCCAGATCGTTCGAAACAAGGCAAGAGCAAATGCCAGTTCGCGGCGAGAAACAGCTGGATCTAGAAAAAAATGCTTGCTCTCACCGTTGTCGTCGGGCCCGGCGCCGTTGGGCTGGCCGTACCAGGTGGCCCTGGCCGGCAGCCAGGGGCCCCAGTACTTGGCGGCGTCGCTGGTGTTGAAGTTCTCGGAGTCGAGGCCGGCGTCGCCCGCGTCGAACTGGGCCTCGCGGCAGCTGCCGACGGCGAGGAGGGACAGCAGCGCGAGCGCCGCCGCGGCGGCGGGGAGGGAGCCCGGCATCCCCATTTCCTTTCTAGAGCTGGGCAGTGAGTGAAGAGGTGTGGTGTGGGCGAGGGAAGTAGTGGTGGGTGGTGGCCGTAGTGCGGTGGGCCTATTTATAAGCCAGATCGGCACCGGCACGTTAGCCGTAGCAGCGAGCAGTGTGCGTGCAGGGAGGGGAGGGAGAACGTGCCATGTTGGGGCGCACATGGCTCGGCGACTCGGGTCGGGGCCTCCTCCTCCTCGCACCGCGGCCTAGCTAATCAGCCTCATCTCCTCGCGCGTATTAAAAGTTGGCAGGTGAAGGTTGGGGCCGGTAGATCGTAGATGGGTGGATCGATGGACGGATCTGCGCGTACGCTAGCACCGGCTCGTAGCCGTTCCATTCCATGCCTCTCTCGGATGCGTGCCTCTGCTCTGACCCGAGCTCGAACACGAGGGTGGGAACGGAACGACGGCCAGAAGCAGACGCAGCGAACGGCTCGCGCTCCCACCTCGGCCCGGGTAGCTTCCCCGAGAAAAGATGACTTGGTTCGGGTTGTCGGCATGTGCCAGGGGCACAGGGAAAGCGCAGGCACGGCTCTCTTCCACCTGCGCGCAATGTGCGTTGCCCAGCGGCACGCGCTGCAGCGTCTCTACTCCTGGTGTTATCTAGCTCCACTGATTTTTTGGCTGCTTCCTGTTATCAGGGCGATGCGAACGAATTTTTCATGGACATCGATCAACTTGTTTTGGTACGGTTCGGAGCTGCTTCTTTCCCGTTCAGCTTCGATGTGATGTGAGAAAAGGGCGCAGAAAGCAAGTGTT